>ML794950.1:231752-325527 GCA_009831015.1 Picea engelmannii
TATATATGGATCTTACCACTCTACGTTATGATGAGGCCTACCTACGAGGACAAGTGGAATGGCTTGGAGGGAGAACTCAATCGACAAAAGCTCTGCCAACCGAACGTGAGATAGTTGTTCTGATTTATCATACATATATTAATAGTGCAACTGGGCTTGTTTTTCAGAAAAACCAACTACCCAATAGTTAGGGTGGTATTAGCATAAAGAATGAAATGCATATAAAACATCCACAGGAAATCGCCTTCTGAATCCTAAAATTTTACAGAAGTTAAATCTAAATTACAATCTATAGAATGACTTCCATTTTGTTATAAACAAGATGAATAATTTTGTACTTGGTAGCATGATTGTTTCATTGAAAATCAAGCGATCAATTTAAATTTATACATTAAAAACATAAGGAAATAAACCAACAAATTAAAATTAAACTTTATGAATGCTTCGTTAATTATTTCGTGAATATTACACATTAATTTAAAATATCAATTTAACACAAAACTAAATATTATCACCATGCAAGGAGTATTGTTTCATAATTTAAATATTATATACAATTCACCTATACATATATAAAAGTAATACAATTCTTTCCATACGAACTTTTCACAATTTAATTATTCTTATACAATGAGATTTATCTAACAAATACCTTTACCGGAATGTTGATTTTATGAAGGTTCCATGGTTCTAACTTACAAAGGTTCTATGGTTCAAAATGAACTTACAAGATATTACAAATGCAAATGATCATGAAAGAGATAATATATATTGTAAAAAGTTATGGGGATGTGGATTCAACATCCTTCCAAGTAGGGAGAAAAGGAAAAATTGCATGCCATAATGGAGTATATATCACTAAGTAGTACATTTCCATAAACATGAGGTGATTAGAAAGGACTTTTTTTTCTAAAGAAAAAATCATCATTTTTTTAAATGGAAGTTACACTTCTTAGGTGGGTATAGGAGACTTACCTAACAAAGTTTGAAATTGATGACTTGGGGTGGATGGGTTTGGATGATGATCATGTATTTCGTGATGAGAATCCCATTTCTATATATGGTGATGATTTTGATGATTGATCTCATTGATCATTGATATGTAATAGCTTGTAGAATATTGTTTTTTGGATTCTAGAGACCGTGTTGTTTTTTATTGGAAACAAACAATGTAGATGATTAAGCAGGGGGAAGATGCCATGGTGAGAGTGAGATAAACCCAAAGTATATTTTTCCTCCTCAAGCAAAAATGTTGGACATACAGTCCTGGAACTTTTAACAATATTTATTGCAAGTCATCCAAGAATCTCCACAATTTGTGTTTTTGACAATAATCTCCCAAGGGTCACAACTATGTCTTAAAGGACAATTAGAAAAAGTCTCAATATAATTATTTTCTTGTCTATGTTTGCATAGTCTTACTATCAAAGTTTCTTCTAGTGCGTGCATAGTTGAAGGGAATTGTGGAATCCCTTCCACTTGCGGTATTTATCTCTATCAACTTGTTCTCATATGATTTATTAGGTACCATCATTTGCAAGTATCCCCATGCTCTCTTTTGACAACCAAAAATGGCATCATTTATGTATACCTCCTATATTCCTTTACATTGCCATCTTCACGCATTAGTTGATGTAATGGCCCATTTCATGTATTAGATGTATTTCATATCCTCTTGTTTCTTATCTTTGAAGTTTGGTATATTCTACTCTTCAAACCTATCACTCATTTCTCCTCACATCCTAACAACACACAATTGCATGATTTTTCATGATATCTTTCACATGTCGATTAACCATATTGGACATGTCGTCATCTTCAAACGTGATTTCTACAAGAAGTAGAATATTCTCCTTACATAATGTGTATCCTTGTATGGGAAGTTTGTTTCTATCAACCCTTCTTGTGCATTGAATTACCAACTTTAAACATGCCACTCATGTAGGTCATCCTCCAAACACATGATCTCAGTGTGGTGTAAGGAATATTCATTAAAGCACCATCATAGAGGTTGTCCTTCACATATTTGAATTCATTATTTCACAAACAATTTTCTCTACATGGGTCATCCTCCTTGTTCCAAGTTACACATGCCACATATCATTTTTTTTCCTTTCATCATAATGCAAGTCGTCCAACTTATGCACACCATGTTGTGTACACATGATATCATGATGATGCAAGGACACCTCATTACATAGGTTTCCATTCTTGTGTAGGTCATCTTGTTAGATTTTGGGTTGCTTATAAAGCATTTACGCCATGAAAAGGGTGCACTTCATATGATGTGGGGTGCATGGTGAAACTCTAGCCCCTTGTTATATCTTACATTGTTTTGGTTATATCTAGATGTGGTGATGAGTTTTATGATTGATCTCATTGATCATTAGTATGTAATAGCTTGTAGCATATTGTTTTTTGGATTCTAGGGACCGTGTTGGTTTTTGTGATTGGAAAGGAAGCATGTAGATGATTGAGCAGGGGGAAGAGGCCATGGTGAGAGTGAGATAAACCAAACAAATGGTTTTGCATCATGGTTCCAACAACAACTAGCCTTGCTACCATAAGATGAAGAGGTACCATGATCAAAGCTAGAGATATTTCTCTTTGACATAAAGGAATAGGTATTAAATAAAACCTCCTACAAGAGAAAGAAAAGCTAGGGGTACAATATGGACATCGTATCGAGGAAAAGGTTATTGTGAGAATATAGACTTGTCCTCTAGTAGTCGTGGAATAATCGTTAACTTTCATGCAAATGACCAAATATAAAATAGAAATTATTATCGGCAAATATAGTGTTAAGTAATGTAGTATACCTAGGGAGGTACCCAATATTACCTCCCTAGGTATACTACATATGGAAGCCATTAATTGATAAATAAATACTCTAAGGGAACAATACCAATCCGTGGAGAGTGAGTCATCCACCAAGGTGGAATTTGCCTATGTGGTCTCTTCTTTTTGCATGTCCATATTGGATATGGAGACCAAATTCATTCACAAGATGAATATTGTAGTTAACCTTTAGAATTCCTTCGTCAATTTGATATGATCATAGAAGGGAAGATGGAGGAAATCTTGTACTTCAAAGTTAAAATACTTAAGTGCATGGATTGGCAAGAGTAACATTCCCTAGTTTCATAGTTAATTCTGACATCTATTTTAAACTAGTAAAACTCAAATTAAAACAGTTAGTACCATAAACTAAAGGGCTCACAGCAAGTCCATACCTTCTAAAAATTTCAAAATCGAATTCTATTAGTTTAACATTTATGGCATGCTACCCCATTAGATTGCAAGAAAAATACACTACGGATATGCCATAATATGTGCAAATATGATTAGAAATTGTTAAATATTAGAAACTATTAAATATCATAAACTTCCTCCCAAATCTTCAATAGTTTGTTGTGGGCTACAAAATGTTTGGACCATTCACCTTTGGTTTTAATTAAATTGGTAATTTTTTGTATTAGGAAAATTCACCAACTTTTTATACTCAAGAAAAATGTAATTTACTAAATTTATCCCTTTTTTTAATGCTTGGCACCTTGATTAACTATACCTTGGAAATGTATCGTGAACTCTACCAAGTAAGTATCATCATCTTCCTTTGGTGCAATAATACAAGCATGTTTTCCCATGCATAGTTTCATTAATTTGTTGAAAACAAAGAAATTGCAAACCCATCCCTTTCCAATGGAGGTGCAGATCATACAAATAGTACCCATAAAGTTTTAAATCTATGTAAGGACTCAAGAGTTGAAGGTAACAAGATTCCATAGCACATGAAGTGTTCGTGAATAATTTAGTCTATGACATTATGAATATGATATATCATTGTTCTACAGTATGAAACATTATTCCATCTAAGTCCTATTTCGACACGTATTACATCTTTACCAAAGAAAAAAGTGTGAATCGTGCCAAGCCCAATGTTCACATGTGATTATTATGATCATGCTTGGCACATGCATTTTCACAATGTCTATTTAGGTGAAGGATGTGGATAAATTCAATCATATTGTCCCTAACTATTTTTTCTCATTCAATGGAGTGTAGGTACAACCGAATAGGTACCTAATAGACCTATCATCCTCAAGAGAGGGAATTTATGGAGGGAGGGGGGATAGTGTTATGATGTCCAACACATCTAACATGGCAACATCAACTAGAGGTGAAAAGGTCAGAAGCAAGTTTCGTAGGAACATGGAATTATTTCTTATTGAAGGAGGTTCATGTTCTTATGACCATGAGAGCATAGGTGATGTCAAGGTTCCTTTGAGGTACAAAAATCTATTGATACCATGGGTACCCAATGAACTTCCTCAGTTGGACACTGACTTATTTGTCAATGAGAGGATTTATTGCATTGCTTCGTCATCCATACATGGTTTGGGTCTATTATCCATGGATGGCATAAAGGTGAAATATTGAGGAATTGTTGAGTTCATGGAGTATGTTTGACCATGCTACAACTATGGAGATTGGTTGAGGTTGGTTCAATATATGCCAAGTATGTGAAGATATGTAATCGCTGCAAATTACATACAACTAAAATAAAGTGATAAAAATAAAGGAGCAACGGTGTATATTGATGGAAGGCCAAAGGTGTCGGGCAATATTGCAGGGCTTATTAATAGTACAAGACCCAGGACAACAAGAAATCAACCCAATTGTATATTTGAGGGGCGTGAAGGAAATCGAATATTTGTATGTGCAATGAAAACAATAGTTACATCGGAAGAGTTTTTTATCGATTACAATTTGAATCGAATTGATGGAAGCACTGTTATTATGGGGGTAAACATGTTCTACTGGTATACCAAACCTGTAATTAATGCTTTCATTTTTATATCTTTAACATACATTTTAATATCTCATGCTTCTTATATTATTTTCTAACATTCTAAATTTTCATGCATCTTATAATGTGGTAGGGTGATCGTGGGAAGGCACTGGCTAGCTCGAAGTAGGTATAATAGTGATTTTTATATCAATTATTTCTTACGATAATTGAATTAACATGTTTATTTGTTGATGTAGATGAGCACATCGTTGGAGCAAGGTGTTGCATGGAATGAAATATATGATTCCATCAACCCGGTGGAAACAATTCGAAAGGCCCTGAGACGGAAAAATAAGGAACACATTGAATTGGCTAGGTCTAAGCCACTTACAGAGGAGGGAAAAAAATGATGGAAATTTGACGGTAGGATATAGAACTATATGGGGTAAACACAATTTAAAAAAAAGACTATTTCTAACATATACTGATTTATGAAATGTTTGTCTTATACCATTATATGAACAATACTCTAACATTTTATTTCTATATGCAATTTTCAATTTGACAGGACAAATTGGTCATGGGGACATTGCTAATACACAAACCCCACAACGTGTCCAAAGCTCGAGAACACTCTCCATCAACTTGTTGGTGGAAAAAAACTTAGTTCCCTTGAATATACAACAAATCCCATGTATTTTTGAATATATTAAATAGTTAATTCCTACCATTTGATTGAAACCCACATATTTCATATTATTTTAATCTAATTATCATATCATTTTCCAGGAAACAATATTTTTTACAGGACCTTGCCCTACAAGTCTCTAGAGATCTTTAGGCCTACCATTCAAACATGGTGGAGTGCCCAGAATAAAGATTTCAAAAATAATCTTATAGACCATATGGTCAACCTGTTTGGTGATATATTCAACATCTGAAATCACCTCGAGGGTTGGTACATATTTGAAATATGTCAAAGATCAATATAGGGTTCAATAGAAAAAGAACCCTAAGTATGATCGGCCTCTGGCCATTCCTGAGAGGGAATGGAAGAATATATAGGAGGATGCAAAGGATAGTGCATTGAGAAGTGAGGGGAATACACCACATGGACCTGGAAGGTAATATATGATATTTTGAATTGAACATGCTGAATTTATTTTAGTTCAACAGAAAAAATAAAATAAACAAAAAATAAATAAATAAATAAAAAATGTGATATCTTATAACATAATTGAAAATTTTCATAGGCTCCCAGACACATCAAAAGCAACAAAGGAAATACTATATAAACATCGTCAACAGAAACATGGCCAAGGTGGTTACTTGAGATTAAAATCTAGATTTATAAGTACCAAATACTTTATTCATATTATACATATCATCATGCAAATTTTATCTAATTGCATCCAGTAAGGAAAAATCCATATCTTATGCCATATGATGTAGGGGGATACCTTCAACAGTGATGCCACAAAAAATTACTTAATGCTCGACTTCAAGTTTGACGTTCAAGCTGTGGTGGAAAATCGACAAAGGAAGGGATCATAGATACAATCTAACCCTTCAAATGAGTTGGTAAATAAAATGACAAGATTGTAGTTGTTGATTACTTGTCCAATATATTGACAATTTATTTTACTCATCAATTAATTATGTCTCTATATGTTTTAAGCATGAAAGAAACAATGATTCATTTGAAGGTGATGGAAAACAACCCCATGATACTAGTGGTTTTCAAACCCATCACGATATGTGTCTTTAAAATAAAATGTATAATATGATGATTATAAATATTTCACTAAGATGGTTTACTTATAAATTTTCTCATTTTGATGGAAGAGCATGTATATGAGGGTTCTCAGAGAGGAGAGGAACCGAAGACGATCCAACTAATGGTGTCCACTACTCCTCCAGGTAGAAAAATCATAGTAATGATATTCATACTAATGAAACATTGCTATGAATAATAACTAACCATGTCCTTTTAACTCTTTTTGTTATTGTAGTGGATGTGCCTCTTATAGTGCATCAACACCTATGTCCTGCTACTAGAAGTAGTAGAATTCTTGAGATGACCCATCACCTACAACAACAGAACATGACCCAATAGTTGAAAGTCGGGATCTAGACGAACGTGATGATGATACACTCATTAGTTTTATAAAAAAGAAGAAACAAAAAAAGAAGCGATTGTACATATTTTCAAGAAAATTTTTATTAATATAAATTATTGACTATACAAAAAAAAATTGCTAATTGTGCATGGACCATATATGTTATATATGCATGTACCTTCTTTCTTTCATTTACCTTTAATTCTTGTTTTTTTATCTGTTATAAATGATCGGGCATGGGGAATTGAGAGTGATGTGGGGGGGGGGAACGAGCTTCCACCTTCATGTGGTTGGTCCTATTTAGTAGAGAAGAAATTATTCTCGAAACCAAGATGAGTTCATTCATGAGCTATTCCCCTTTAGTATTTCTAGAGAATCATACTTGTTTAATTATTTTTCAGTCATATAACGTTTAATTCTCTTTGTCAAATGCAAGATCATAGATGTTTAGTTATTATTAATTCATTTAACCTATTATTTTATTTGACAAATCCAATTTTGAAGGGTGCATACCTCCATGATCCACAACGCATTTCCGACAAGGTTTGTATGCCCATGTTTTTCTAGTCTTTCCTTGGTTGTTTTTGACGTTTCTGGGAGCCTACGAAAAGCAACCAAGGCAAGACTAGAAAAACATGGGCAGTAGAAACTTCTATAAGGTGATTACTTGAGATTAAAACCTCGAATGGAAGACATAGAAATAGTGACAAGACAATGATGGATTCATTGAAAGGGGCATATGACCTTTCGGAGGTGTGGATGTAGTGAAATCATGATACAACTTTTGCGAGGGTAGAAAAACATGGGCAACACAAACTTCGCCAAGGTGGTTACTTGACATTAAAATCTCGAATTGTATGTACCACATACCTTATTCATATTATACATATAACTATGCAAATTTTATTAACATAAATTATTGATTTTACATTTTTTTTTGTTGTGCTAGTTGTGCACGGACCTTATATGTTTTGTATGCATGTACCTTCTTTCTTTCATTTACCTTTAATTCTTGTTTTGCTACTTGTTATGCATGATTGTGTATGTGGAATTGAGAGTGATGCGAGGGGGGAGGGGGGGAAGGGTCAGGCCAAATGAGCTTCCACCTTCACGTGGTTGGTCATGTTCAATAGAGAAGAAATTATTCGTGAAACCAAGAGGAGCTCATTCATGAGGTATTCCCTTTAGTTTTTCTAGATGTCATACATGTTTAATTATTATTCAAGCATATAACGTTTAATTCTCTTTTTCAAATGCAACGTTTAATTCTCTTTTTCAAATGCAACCGCATTTATGTTAAGTTATTATTCATTCATTTAACCTATTATTGTCTTTGAAAAATGCAAGTTTGAAGGGAGATCACCTCCACAATCCATAATGCATTTTTGACAAGTTACAAATCATTTACTTCTCTTGTGTCATTACATAGTTACATTGTTAGTTACATTCTCAGGCTGCTCATTACATCAACAAGTCTATTTCTGTCATGTTTGATTTATTCACCATGCCTTTGTTGGATGACCTAGTAGAACTAGTTCTATTATCTTGGTTACTATCTACAACACATGTGTACAACATGAACCCATATATAAGATAGTAAACTCATGTATTGCCTATTTCTCCAAGTTATACCAATATCACTTAATACTATCAATGCACCAAATGAAGGTCGATAATCTTGCTCCACAACATTCATTTTTTTCTCTAATGGGGAATTCTTAGCATAGTGATCATTTTAATAAATCCAACAAAAAATGGGCTTAAAAAAATCATTGGAATTATCAATCACCAATGTGCTCCCTTGGAGGAGAAGAACATTCAAGAAACATGCACAAATTGTGAAGCAATCAACAATTTGACATTCCAACTTTCCTTTAGAAAAGTTGTTCTCTAATACCAACTTTCATGACCATAGATATTTCCACCTAATTTTTCACTTTGAGAACTTTAAGGCATGAAACACTACCTTAATGTTACGAGGGAAAAACTCTCTATGGTTAGGGTAAACCACAACAGGCGGATATGACTGCAGAAATCAACTCTATCCCAAAAACATGCTATATGAACTAATGTGCAAGCGAGATAATAAAGAGGCCTACCTCGTCCAGATGTTCGATGATGTCCACCATTGAGCACTTTGACCCAAATCTTTATACCTGCAACAAGTTCTCAACAAACAAGCAGAGTAAGCATATGGTGATAATATAAAAGGTTAGCACATTAGATAGCATAATCCATTAATATACATGACAAATATGCCCATGGATAATAACTCATATATTCGCAAGATATCAATTGGACGAGAAAGGAGTATTTCTATTAATAAATGATCAGTAGAAGTGAAAACATTACACACTTCTGTGTCAACACGGTTCAGAACCGAGAAACTAAGTTCCTTCTAGATGGGCCTCCACCACTTCAATCCTCCACCAAAGGCAAGCTCATATAAGGGAGATAATGGGGTTCTCCATCAATAAGGGAAGAGCTTGGGGACTGAACATTGTGTTTAGACTTAAAGGACAAAGGGATGCAGACTCAATATGAAGTACTAATTTCTTCAGAGTAATGTTGCTCTCAAAGTTGAATTATTTCTCTCTTTCCATAGCTTGGAATTGGCCCATTTATAGCCTTCAGAATGGAACTGAAGGGACGAGTCGGAACATTTCCATTATATGGAAGGCCAAGGATTAGAGATTTCCTGTCGTGACATGGAAACCCGACATTTAATTTTGATTTTCTTGCACAAATCTCGATGTACGCAATCTGTAATGGAGCAGCCTACGTATACGCATGTTGTATAGTGTGAAAGATGCGTACAAGTGGAAAAATATTAATTTTTTTCTCTCAATTTTATCAACAAGGAAGATAAGTCTGCATAGGGAAATGGAATAAGGCCCTCTATGCAAGATTGCATAGGGTGAAGAAAATCTTGCTATAAATATGCCCCCTAATGTGTGAGGTCAGAGGAGTATCTGCGATGGCCGAAATACATTATAAATAACCCAGAAGTGGAGTGGTAGGGTACTAGCTAGACGAACTTGTTTCTCATTACATTTTGTACTGACTTTGCATACATGGCTGCCAATAAAATTACACTACAGATCCATGTGAAAATTATACCAAACAAGTGTTCGTGGCCATGAATAAGAAAATACAAATGTAGTTACATGCCACAAGTTGTCATAGTCATGAACAATGCCCAGTAGAACCAGTCTCAAAACCAATCTAAAGATATCTGTATACCATGGAGTACAATCTGATCTCCCATGATCATTGAAGTCATATAGGTATTGGTCCAATGAAAAGGAAGAAACAACTCAGGAAAACTGCGGCCACATAGTGATGTCTTCAAGTCTTCTACACAATCCGCCAAGAGTGCAATTCTACATCATGTAAATAAAAGATTTGAGGTCGAACATAATGAGACATCGTTTGATTACCGGTCATTTAGGTATACCATTAACAAACATGAGACAAAATACCGATAATGAAAGTAGGTATCAAGTCACCGAGTACATTATTACAAGTGTGAATAAAGGAGTTGGTGTTGAACACCTGAAGAATCCATCGATCAGGAGACATTGATGTATTCCCAACTGTCGATGGTTAGAGATCCTGCCACTAATGACTACAAGCCTCAAGGTACTCATAAGACTCTAGGTCTCGTTTCCAGAATAAATGAGCTAAAGTCGATGGAAAGAGACCCGCTGAAAGGATAGCATTAAGGCATCTCTCATTAGTCAGCACGAGGTACAAAGAAATAGCTTCATGATTTTGTGGAAATCAGATGAAGAACATGTTCACTAACCAATGACCATGTGCGTCTTTTGCGTGTGCCAAGTGCAAGCGGTACACGAAAAAGACCCTCCGAATAACACCCAATGATGAAAATTGTTGACAAAGGAGAGGAAACCACCAATAAGGCTAATGGCATCCAAGACACTGCACGAATCCCAATGTGTGAATATATTTCTTGTCGTCGAACACAAGGGAAACCACCCAGTCAATGACCAATGATGAAATGTCGACTTTTGGGTTCAAGGTTACCTACCAATGATGAAATTAGTGCCAGGGTGCATGATAGGACTACAATATCATGTGATATGAGACAAACTGAGGGTATAACCGACATGCAAAGTCAAGAGCTCTGAGGAGTGGCCAACACAGGTTGATAGAATTCCTTTGAACAAGAGCATGACACATATGGAGGACTTTGGCAGCATAGACCAATGATGAAACAAAAAGATGCAGGAGGCATCAATAAAATTCTCTATAGGGACTGGAAGAGTAACCAATCGATAGACAAGACTATGTAACGAGCTCAGCTTCCTAAGGCCATGCTAATCAGAAAATTATGATGATGAATGGACTCAATAACTTTGTTCTATGTTCAAAGGCAACACGACTGCTGCCAATATAAGATAATACTCCCTTTCCGCCTGTCTTTTTTTTTTTCATAGAAAAATGAATGTTATGATACAGAGAAGGAAACGAGTGTTACAAGTAAGAAAAACTAGTTCCAACAGTGGAACATACCTATGCTCAATGCAGGGAAATGCATGCGGGATATGTACACTTGGGGGAATGTTCCCTCCTAGGTATAGGGTGTCAAATTGCGAAGGATATAAACAAGGCTCTTCTTGGTTGAGGATGCAAAAACTGTTGAGGCAAATGGTTTATAACGCAAAGAGAGAACTGGCTATAGGCTCAATACTGCAAACAAGGGCATGAGATGCAATCACAACTTGACGCCAAAAAATGTCCTTTTTTATGTCTTTTAGTCTACTTGGTGTGAAAAAGGGATAAACTTGTGCCAAATAGACGTCTTTTCAAATCCAATTTACGAGTGTGAAAGAGACAATTTCACTCGGCAATCTTTTTGCTTTTTGAAAATGAGTCGGAAAATATCTTATCTAAGACTCACGACCTTTCAAGTCCAATTTAACAAGTGTGAAAGGGACAAATCACTCGGCAATCTTTTCTCTTTTTAAAGACGAGTTGGAAAATGGCTTAAATTAAACTCGTTCAGAAGTCCTCGGGGTGTGAAGAAGCATGTTTGTGAGTGAGAAATGAGGCAGCATAAAGTCATGTATTAGCTATATGGGACTCCCGGTCTTAAGGGGAAAATCTCAGCATGGGAACCAAATGTAAAAAAGGATCTAACTAGGGCACATGTTTGGTAAGTTTCTACCACTTGATAACGACACTACTTATAGCAGATGGAAGGTTTTGTTTCACAACAAATGGGTTCGTACTTAAGGAATAACAAGTGACATATATAGGATAATGTGAAAGTGCATGATGGAGTGGATACCTATCATATATGTTGGGTAGTGAAAATACCTGCCCATGGTGAAAAACGACCAACATAACGTTGAAATCCGCAAGAATCCCTGGTAAAAACTACATAAACCAAGTCAATCCACCCTTGTATTAGTCCATTAGGTGAAAAAATGGCTTAAAACTATAGAAAGTGGGTAAAAATAGTTTTTAAATAGTAACAAAATAAAAAATTACTATACCATTTTGATTTTTTACCCAAATAATGCAAATTGGACCAAAATACCTCCAAGATTCAAACGACGATTGCGGGAGAATCAGGCAACGAAATCACGAACCGTATGGATTAGGTAAATATACTTCCCTTCCTATTCATTTCCAGTGGATTATATTTTTGAATTAGGTTCCAAATTTTTAGTTGTTGAGGGCGCAAAATGTGAATTTCAGTGTACGCGGGTTGTAGTGGACCAGCCTGCGTATACGCATGTTGTATAGTGTGAAAGATGCGTACAAGTGGAAAAATATTAATTTGTCTCTAGATTTTATCAATAGGGAAGATAAGTCTGCATAGGGAAATGGAATAAGGCCCTCTATGCAAGATTGCATAGGGTGAGTAAAATCTTGCTATAACACTTATCCAAGTAAACATTGCAAGGAACGATAATATCCCACATAAAGGAACCACAAAATTGCATTGTTATGGTGACACTCAAGGTGGGTTCCTAAACTTTATTGATGAAGAATGTTACAACAAAAAGAGTACACATAGGAGTTTGGTCATTTCCTATGGTTTATTTTGTATAAGTATAAATCAACTAAGGTGATTTTTCTTTAGTTCAACCCTACTTGTAGCAAAATAAATTTGAAGAACCCATAGGTCTACTTCCTATACATATTGTTCTTCAATAGTACTCTCAAAATAGTCCTACCATGCCCTAATCACTTGTCAATTCTTTCCTAGTCTTGACTCTCCAAGGTATACCTCCTCAAGTTGCACTATTCAAGATTAGAAAACCCCAAGATTCTTTAATCTATCTTCTGAGTAAATAACTCCTTTGACGTCCAACCTACTGAATGAATCCTATTGATTGACTTAGAGTCTTATAGCCTCCACTTTAAATCAGAAAGGTGTACAAACCATTTTCCTTAAAATGGGTTGTCTTAACACCACCTCCAAGGAAAAGTGGACATCTAGCCCTCATGCTACGCACTTAATTATTAGACAGTTACAACCAACTCCTTGAACAATGCCCAAGGAATTTTATCTAATTCCTCATGATTGATGTTTGTGCCACTGTAAATGGTCTTATTTCTTCGTCAGTTGTGTTGAAACCCCAAAATTCGGCACTCTTTCCTAACACACTCTTCATGGAAAATTGCACCTCATGAAGCAAGGAACGTTCAACCCACTTGGGTTTTCATTCTCCCCAAAATGAATTAATTGTCCAAGTTGTCTTATGTAACCTATATAAGAAGGTCACCTCATGGAAACTCTTATCTATTTCCCATGCTTTCATCTATACACTTACAACTGAAGGGAAAACACTATATACTAGACTTGCATAGTCTAAACATTGTTTCCTATTAGTTAAAAATGAGCATCCTTCTTATACCTTGTTATGGACTATCCTAATATAACTAAATAATCATCAGTAAGTGTGAATCTTCTCAGATAATAATAGGATTTCCAATGAATCCTTCACTCTATTTACATGATGGGTCAAAAAACATCATGAATCATACTCTATTTTTCTTCAATGGAAGTGCTCTCTATGCATGAAAATATGTCTACTAGAGGAACATAGGCTCAACACCTTCATCTGCAGTGTTAATAATTCAATTTTTTGGACTTGGTAAGCATTTTGTTGATATCTGGAATTTCACTAAGAGGTAGTTCTGCAAGTACGTTACTCTCAATTTATTTCAACAATACATCATTTTCAAAATTTTGGTCTCATGCCTCCAACAAAAAATAACCAAAATTTTCCCATCCATCATTAAAAGATGGTTGAAGACTCATCTTCCTTGTATTCCAAAAGAAAAAATCACCATTTTTTCCCAAGACCCCTCTTAGTTCTTCTTCGCTATGTATAGGGAAATATTCAAAACCCATATTGTAGAAAACATGTTTAGTTCACTCCAACTCTGACAGTGGCTCTGGATTGTGAATATCACCATTGTTACTACCCTTTGGGTCCTCTTAGGGTTCAAAATATTTGGAAAAACAAGGCATATCACTACTATAATATTCATGTAGTACCTCTATCCCAAATAATTCCATGGTTTTGTTATAATGATTCTTTTCCCCTGTCTAGACAACTAATTTTGAAGGGATTTCATGCTCATATTCTAGGTACAAAGCATCTCCTTGACCGCTAGATTTATTTGTAACTAGAGTTATTAAAATTAACAACTTCCAGGAAAAATACTTCATCCATAAAAACAAAAACATAATCATGATCTCATACATCATCAATGAGTTTCTCCCAAACATGTGTCTCGAACCTGAGTTAAAAATTCTTTCTCCAATTGTCATGAAAATGATCGCCACATTTCTGTCCATTTTCTAGATTAGCCACAATATTACCATATTAACTATTTATCTTAGTATCACACACTGGAGGGTCTCCCAAAATTATAAAATAACACTTGTGCTTTCCTTTTCCCGGTGGCAGACCAATGGTCTCATCAAAAAAATGCTCAGGCTCATACAATAAATTTTTGGCAGTTATGTCATACTCAGTGGGCCCTTAAAATATATTCTTTATGGCATCATAATTGTGATCATGCCCTTCAAGATCATCCCACCTCCTTCGGTAGTCATCATTATGAACTGGTGGTCCATGAAGGAACATTACATGCGATATGCCTTTATTTTTCCTCCAAAATGAGCCCAGATCTAGGTGTGTATCAGAATTGTTAAGGCACTTTTCTTCTGTATCTGCAGTAGTAACACTGTCATATTTAATTTTATCATATTCGTAGTAATGAGGATCTTCTTAAAAGGATAGGAAGAAAGGGAATCTCCTTGAATTGAAAAAGAATAAATCACTAAGACTACCTATTGTGGGTACAAGTTCTCCATTAGAATAAAAAATGTGCATTACCTCCAACTTTGGCCTCTCCTCATTGATTTCACCATCTTCAAGCATATGATCATCCATGCTATAAAATTCCACATCCTCTTGGATGTCATGGTGGTATTCTGGGACAAAATACATCTCACATTCAACATGATAGTCATTATCATCATGTTCTTTAACAACAACTGAGTCTGGTAGTTAACTAGAAGTGATCCTAGGTTTCTTACAGTCAAGAGCAGTAGACATGTCTCCTTTGTGAGAAGGGGTGGTCTTTCCAAATTCTAAGCATAGTTTCTCCTCTAGATCAGTCGATTCTTCATCAGTGCCACCACAAGGTTGTTCATTGTGGCCTAGAATCTTGGGTAATACTTTGTAATGTTGAGATGCACTATTGTTTTAAATTGGTTCTCCCTCATGAAGTAAAATAGTCATAGAATACTTAAGTAACATAGATGTGCCTTCAACACCTTGGAATATTTCCATTAGTTGTTGTAATATCTTTATTTACTATACAGTCATTGGGGAGAGTGCAAAACCATGAGGTTTTATCCCCCTCAAAGATTCGAACAAGCAATCTAACCACTACATCCTCGTGTTCAACCCCTACGAGGGAGTAAGCATAAAGAAAGGCTTGGATTTAGTCCTCTACAGACACAAATCCATCGCCTATAAACTTGGGAACCCAAATTGGGCCATCATATAGTCATTGGACTTGGATTAGCCTAATTTCCATAGAATCAAAGAGGAAACTAACCTTGGGAATTTTTTTCTCAAAGGGAGCAAATACAACACATCAAGAATATCTACTTGTGGATTGACCAAGTCTGTGCTCCTTGATTTTTTTGAGCCAAAAGGGTTCTTTTTCTTGGATGAGTCATGGATTCTTAGGTTTAAAATAACCTATTTTCCTAGGATAGTTTCATAATGTCCAACAATTGTTTGATAATTGGGTTATAAGATATGCCTTTGTCACATCATGACCTTCAACATGGATATGGATTTATAAGATGCAATCCTATCTATTGCTAGGTGAAAATTCCTCTAGAGTAAGATATGGAAATTTATTCAAAGCAAATTTCGATTGCAACTTATGTGAATGTCTTTTTATGTATTTTTACACTTATGAAAATATGGTTGATTTTGATATTTAATCTTGTTCGTAAGATGTGAATGTTGTTATTATTTGTTTTTATGGTTTACAAATGAAAATATGATTTATTAGCCATTAAATCTATGATCTTGTTTATTTTGGTGATTATGCTTAATTCCTTATTGAATGAACTCCATTGTAATTTAAAGGCTAAGAGTATATATATATATATATATATAATGGATCTTACCACTTTGCTAAAATCTTAATGAAGAGCCTTTCAAGATTCAATATTAGAGATGAGCAGTGTGAATTGAGGCCACTTGGTACCACATCTTGAGGAGCATGGTCTTGGTACATAACATATTTGTATTGGAGAATATAAGAGATTCACATCAAAGTTTGATAATGAAAAGGAGACAAAAGTTCCTTGTTTCCTTGATGGTGCAAAGGAGCACATAATAGATTCACATCAAAGTTTGATAGTGCAAAGGAGACAAAATTTCATTGTTTACTTGATGGTGCAAAGGAGACAAAAGTGCCTTGTTTCCTTGATGCTACAAAGGAGGGCACTGAGTGCGTGAAAATACTATTGCATGAATGATAGGAAATCAACATTTGTATAACTTAACTGCAGAAAAACATGTGCAAAAAGAAGGAATGTCCTATTTCACTCATTAAAACCATTTCTTTCACATAGAGGTGGATAACTAGCCAATTTTCATTGTTGGGACATTGAAATTTAGATCTGGACACTATAAATATGTTGACATGCAATGAAAAAAGTGACCTTTAATAGCTCAGTTGTCACAAGGAGACAAACACCTACAAAATTTTGACCACAAATTCATCAACTTGAAGTACATAGAAAGAAACACAAACTGATTTTCCAAACACCATATCTGAACCACAATTGAATTACACAAATGGCAATTAAAATGAAATTTGGCTCAACCACTCCAACAATCCCTTTCAATATGGTATCATCCACACTCTTGTCTTAGTATTTCGCAAAGGCCCAAACCATATAACATTTCTTGGTCTATTAAATGCACAAAAAATGGCAAGGCCCAAGCCATATGGCATTGGGTATTCATTTTTTTTACCCTCCAAAAGGGAAAATACCCTATCCACCAATGTAAGGACCTCCTAGAGGATGATTGTAGTTTATGTTCTGATTTTTCAGATGTGCATGGGAATTTCTTAGAATTGGTACCTTATGTTATTTACTCCAACAAAATCAAGTGAAAAGTGTCCATGGAACTCAATCACCTATTAGTTTAATCATTCATCGAGGAAAAGGGTCATGTACAATCATTAGAGTACCACCACATGATGGTAGAGTGAAACAAAAGTTCTATCAAACGTGTGATAGAAAATGTAGAAATATGGTTGGCATAGATATAAGGAATAGTGCCATTTCCAAGGGGCAGGGATTGATAAACAAGATCAAGGCATCTAGAAAATCCCACATCCTCTTGGTTGTCATGGTGGTCTGTTGGGACATGAAAAGACGTCTTACATTCAACATGATAATCATTATTATCCTTTTATTTAGCAGTATTTGAGTCTGGGATTTGAATGGAAGTGAGCCTAGTTTCTTTACAATCAAGAAAAGTAGACATGTCTCCTTTCTGAGCAAGGGTGGTATTTCCAAATTATGAGCATAGTTTCACCTCTAGATCAACTGATTCTTCATCATTTCCACCACAAGGTTGTTCCTTTGGTAGAGGAGAGAAATCACTTTGTGATTCATCATCAATTATGGAAACATTACTACCATTTTCTAATTCTTTTGGGATAGTATAACCTTCTCCTTTATGATTGCATTTATGACTCATCATTAGTAACTAGTGTCAATAGAGCATTTAGGCTTCATATGCAATGTATATTATGTTGGAAACAATCCTCCAAATAGGGAACCCCTAGTGCTGAGAATAGACTATCATATCAATGATCCTATAGGCCTTCCATCAGACGTACATACCTTTTTTTATAAATTATAGAAATTCATCAGACCATCGACGACCCAGTTATTTGATGGTTCGACTAGCATGTCTTTTTCCTCCTCAGAAAAAAACCTCGGACATACAACCTTTTTAATCAGTAAATTGTCGATCTTGTGACAAAAATGTGATGATATACTGTAAAATATACGTCGAAGGTTTGTCATTGGTTCATCGCTAGACCGACATCCTGGAGACAAAGTACCACGAAACATTCATCGCTAATTAGTCTCTCATACGATGGTTAGATGTCGATCTTTTGACATACTAGCGATGGAAATTTGAAGTGATTGTGATGAACTACCAAGGAAAATTCGATGATAATCGGTTTCTCTTACAATGGAAATTCATCGATCGTCCAACGACAACGTGATGAATTTGGGACAAACTGATTGGGGTACGTTAGTCGCTCTTACCATGATTTTGTTCATCGATATTGTGACACACTCTTGAATGTCATATTTGTGACAAAGGTGACATGATGAAAAAATGATTGTTTCTTTCATCGTACTTGTGACGTTGTGGCGATGAACATGTGTCAGTAAATTGTCAAAAAATGGGTCCAATGTACTAGTGATGTTGAAGGCATCATTGGCATATAAAAGAATATGAACTCAATTTTTATGATTGATAATAATAGGGATGGGTACTATCACATATCATGATTAGATATTAAAACTAAGTATTTAATACCTATCCATTACTTTTAAGTCCCATATGTCATTCATAGGGCCCTAAAATATGCCATAGTCACTATAGAAGTGCATCTCACGAATCACATGAGGAGACCGGAAACACCCATACCCCGATATAAAGATACTGGAATAGCGATAGCGATAGCCGATCCACTTGCTTCACCTACTGCAAGTACGAAAACCGAATATTTTTCATTTCAGAAAAATACGGTAATAATTTAGAGTATTGGATGTAGTAATGATTGATCTCATGTTCTAAAATTATTTGGGTGTACCAAGGATTTAGACCCTAACCAATAATTTTATGGATAATAGACCACACACATGGCCCCAAACCATAGTAAATTCCTTGTAAAAGGATTCTTTTATCTATAATAGGAATTAAAGAATTATTTCAATAATTGCATATAGTAGTTATGTGTACCATGTTCCATGCCATGTTTTGAGGACTATAATTAGGTATTTACACTCCAACCATTAGTTTTAGGGAGTGCATGTTGTGTACAAGGCCCTATACCATGGCATAGGTCCTATAAAAAAGAGAGCCACTTAAATGATGCAAAGAGGATTGCTTTCTATATCAAGGGTACATATCAGTGTGGTATAAATCATTACAACAAGAACGTGAACTAGTTGGTTGGTTATATTGATTCTAATTGGGGTGGGGATGGAAATGACAAGAACTCAATTTCAAGTTATGTGTTTCATATATGATCTAGTCCTGTAGTATGGTCTTGTAACAATTCACAGGCTATTTATTTATGGACCACACAACCTTAATATATAGGTGCACTAAATGTTGGCATAGAGGCAGTGTGGATTTGCAACCTGATGGGTGAGATCAAATTTTCTTTTAGGAAGTTGAATTTAGTGTATTAACATAATTAAAGTGTGATAAAAGGAGATGATAATCATATATTTCATAGTAAAATGAAGCATGTGGAGCTTCATGCTCATTACTTAAGATGGATAGTATATGAGAAATTTGTGTCTCTTCTTTATTGCAAGACAGATGATCATATTGTTGATATCTTAATGAATCCATTGATGGACACTAAATATGTGAAACTTTGGGTTATGAATGGATTTCTAGAATATGTAATTACTAGGGGTGTATAGATATAATTCCATCTCCTAAATATTCTGATAGTTGTTATTATATGGGGAAATTAGAATAGTAGGATCTTACAAACTCTAGATTTTGTAGATTTAGTAAGTGTCACTATGGAGCGGTCTGTAACACCCCTCCGTACACAACATAAGGTAGGTGAATGCAACGAAGAAGCATAATTTTTTTTACCCCTATAGGTTAAAGGAGTGACCAATCTCCACTAATCATAAAATAAGAAAGAGATAGTGACCAATCTCCACTATGATTACCCCTACAATCAGCCATTGATTTAGTTATGTTATTAATAAAGGAGTGTCAATCGTTGTCTACGTTATGATGAGGCCAACCTACGAGGACAAGTGGAATGGCTTGGAGGGTGGTATTAGCATAAATAATAAAATACATATAAAACATCCACAGGAAATCGCCTTCTGAATCCTAAAATTTTACAGAAGTTAAATCTAAATTACAATCTATAGAATGACTTCCATTTTGTTATAAATAAGATGAATAATTTTGTACTTGGTAGCATGATTGTTTCATTGAAAATCAAGCGATCAATTTAAATTTATACATTAAAATCATAAGGAAATAAACCAATAAATTAAAATTAAACTTTATGAATGCTTCGTTAATTATTTTGTGAATATTACACATTAATTTAAAATATCGATTTAACACAAAACTAAATATTATCACTATGCAAGGAGTATCGTTTCATAATTTAAATATTATATACAATTCACCTATACATATATAAAAGTAATACAATTCTTTCCATACGAAATTTTCACAATTTAATTATTCTTATACAATGAGATTTATTTAACAAATACCTTTACTGGAATGTTGATTTTCTAAAGGTAGTTTTTAAATTGGAAGCTTGTGCACGTTTTTTCTCCTTTTGTTCACCTGCTAATCGAAGGACTACACCGGTACCTCCTAGCCAATGCTAGGGATACTCTTCTTCCCCCTTAACCCCATGAGCCTCAAAGGGGCCACACACAAAAAACTAAAACTCAATAGCACAAAATTTCTCTTGCAAGGAGAGTTAGTAAAACTTTCAGCAACATAACATTCATCCAACAATAGGGTCCATTCTCTCTTCCTCATCATTTCGTTTATAGGAAAAGTTGCATTGACACATGTCCTCCCATGTACAATTAAACAATTTTAAATAATTAAATTAAGGATTATTCACCCACAACACATGTCATGCTCTCCCCTAGTTGCGCATGTTAAATCCCTTTTTATTTTAATTAATTAAACATTTTCCCTCACACTTCTCCAATTTGTTCCTATTTTTTCTCCTAGTTGTCTCTTAGTTCCCCAATCCCTCCTTTATTGTCTCCCCTAACTAAATTTCAGTTTTAGTTTGATTAGGAGTCTTCTTTTAGTTAGGATTTATTGGTTGAATGACTTAGGATACTAACTCTATGTTCACCACCTATTCTCTCATGAATTTATTTTCTTTTAATTAAAATTCTTTTTTATTATTTTTATGCACACATTGTGCACATGCCCAAATTTGATTCTTATTTTCCTTTTTCTAATGTTTATTAAGTCTAACTTCCTTTAACCCTTTTTATGTTTTATTTATTCAATCAACTTAGACATGGACTCTTTGTTAGTTTTCTAGTTTATAATTTAATAAATAATTGTATGCTCTTTTTTAACAAATTCTAAGCATTTTTATTTTATTTTCTAGGCCTTCTAGATTTTTATTGACTCACCATTTTGTTTATGCGATGTTCCCTTCAAGACGTACATTCGTGCTCCAAGGGTGCCACTCGCTATTGACTAGTTTGGAATTTTTTCAGACACTTGGAGTCAACACTCCACTAGTCGATCTTGTGAGAGACTAAGGGCTTGTTGAGGAATAAGGTATCTGCCTTATTGCATTCCCCTTAGTAATCCTCGTGAGCAAATGTCTCAATCTTCCCTCACGGCATCATGAACCTCTTAGAACAAGGTAATCGTTAACCTTAGTTTAGGTCACGACGGGAGTGCTAGTAGGCTATGACAGAGACGTTGTCACACCTCTCCCTCATCTATTTGGTTTCTGTGTGTGACCCATTTACTCCACATGTGAGTCAGATTAGCAAGTGTCACCATGCCTGCATCCACTGACAAAGATAGTGTCAATAATCCATATACATGAAATCCACACTAACATCATCATCAATAATATATGTGTATAAATAAAGTACTCAAACCAAAATAAAATTCCACTCCCTGACTCAATCCAGAGTCTAAGGAAATCGGTTAATTCCATTAGCATCTTCAACCTATCATGTTTTCTGCACACTCAGGAAACCTTACCATCATACCTATCAATATATATACATCTAGAAAATAACATATAAATCTCAATACTCATAACAACATAGCTCATAATCAAAACATAAACATAATGTACCATAATTTAAACGGATCACTTGCTCACAAGTGTCCTCAAAGAATAAGTCAATGTATAAAAAGTGTTCATTGGTATTGGATGTTACACAGTCAAAGTTGTTGAATGGGTGGTTGGTTGGGTGGTCAAATAGTTGGAAAAACTTACTAAAAGTGGTCCCAATTAAACCATTGGTGCACATGTGAAAGCATAAAATGTGGATCTTTAGAACATTCTTGAGTGCACCTAAGGTGATCAAAGTTTACTAAGTCTTTGTCATTTTATGAGAATTAGTTACATTTTTAGCTATATATAAATGATCATATGGATCAACCCATCAAAAATCATCTCAAATTATCATTCCATATGTTGAGTTATGCTCACTCAAGCAACAATGTTATAATGGTGTATTTTGACACCACCTCTCTCCCTTGGAATCCATTGTTATTCACTTATGCAATTACCTAGTTCCCGAACACATAGGTCCTTGGACCATAACACAATCCCTCTTAAAGTAATATTTAGTATATGAGATGAATATAGCTACATTTCTAAAAAGTATTCATAATAGGAATGTCTCTTATATGATAAGATTGTGGTTTAAGGATCAAAATAGCAATGTGGTCCCTAACCAGTGCTTTCATGACATGTAGGACATGCATGGGGTTCCATGCCATGATATATTACCTCCATAAGCAATATTTGGCCTATGAGAGCGATATTGGCATAATTTTAATGATTATCCATAGTATGGATAACACACATGATCTATTGCATGGCTTGGGTCTAAAAACTAGGTATTTGTCCTGTTACCATTACTTTAAGGGCCTATAGGCCATACATGAGGATAAATAGTGAAACGGGCCCTACATAAGGAATATTTATCCTATAAAAATAAATGTGCATTATTTTGAGTATTAGAAATTAAGGATAGTTATTATGGTCCAAGCAATGGTTTGAGATAAAAAAGAAAAAAAAGAAAAAAAAAATTGAAATTTAAGCATCAAGGGGCTTCCACAATCCAATATATGAAATATCATTTTTTCTTTTTTTTTCAGAGAAATTTATCCATTAATTTTAGGGATCATAAACCATACACAATGTCCCAAAACTACATCACACGCCATATTAAAGGAATTTGTACAACGAGAAGAATATGAGCATGATTTTTATCATTGGGAACCTTAGGGATATGAATCATGTCTCATGCCATGGTTTAGACTTAAAATATAAATATTTATACCCCATCCATTATTTCTTGGTCTCATATACCAATCACAAGGCTCTAGACAACATCACACATACCATAGAAGTAATATTTGGCATACAAGAGGATTGTTAATTTTTTTTAATAAATTGGCATAATAGGCATAGGTGTTATGGTGAAATTTATTGCTTAAGGTTGAAACCCATGGATTTAGGCTTTTTCCATTGGTTTTACGGCTCATAGGTCATGCATATGGTTCAAAACCATAACATGTGTCTTATATAAGTAATATTTGTCCTATATGACAAATATAGGCACGTTTCTCATGATTGAGCATAAGAAGAATGGGTCTAATTTCCCAATCCATTATATGGATAAAAATAAAATGGTTTTAGAACATAATGGTTGCTCTTATGACCCATAGGTCATGTATGGGGCGTTAACCATGATAAATTTATTTTCATGTGGAAGGAAATTTTTTCATACGAGTGAAGATATGAATAATTTTTAGGAATGAATGAAATAAGGATGGGCCTTATTATCCAAACCATTATTTAGTTCCAAAAATTAGGGATTTAGGTTGTAACCATTGGTTTTAGTATTCATAGGATATGCATAAGTCTCTAAAATGAAGATGTGAGCTATGTACATGAAATATTTCACCTACAAGAGGAATATGGGCACAAATTTCTGTATTGGGAATAACAAGGATGGGTATTATGGACCAAGAGGAATATGGGCACACATTTCTGTATTGGGAATAACAAGGATGGGTATCATGGACCAAGCCATCGTTTGGGAAAAAAAAATAAAGTTTTAATATTAATGAATTTATGGTAATAGATTATTTTTCTTATAAGCTTGAATCAATAATGAAATGAAAAGGTAAAGTTGGGTTGGGTTGATAAACATTTGTAAATTATGTTCATTCTACGTTTTCCCATCTATTTGGACATCTGGACATAAGCCTTATCTATTTGGACATCTGGACATAGGCCTTAAGAATCACTTTTGGTTCTCATGGGCCATGCACTTGGACTTAAACCATAAATGGGCCATGTAAAATATATATTTTTCCTACAAGAATAATATGACCATGCTTTAGAAAATTGGGACCAATCGGGATGGGTCTCACGAATAAAAACTAAGGACTAGGTCCCTAAGAAATTGTTTTATGGTTAATATTCCATGCATGATTCCTTGTACCATGGTATTGTCCATGTAGAAGTCATCATTGGCATATAAAGGAATATGAACTCAATTTTTATGATTAATAATAATAGGGATGGGTACTATCATAGGTCACGATTAGATATTAAAATTAAGGATTTAGTATTTATTCATTACTTTTAAGTTTTATATGTCATTCATAGAACCCTAAAATATGCCATAATCATCAATTTTTATGATTAATAATAATATGGATGGGTACTATCATAGGTCACGATTAGATATTAAAATTAAGGATTTAGTATTTATTCATTACTTTTAAGTTTTATATGTCATTCATAGAACCCTAAAATATGCCATAATCATTATAGAACGAATATTTTTGTTGGAATAATGAGAGCAAGGGTGAATTAATATTAGTACTTTTTATAACTTTCATTCAACCATAGTATATATAAACTTCAAATTTATCATAAATATTCAATATTTATCTCATATGCATTCAGTATATCATTGCATCATAAATATTATCATTTAGCAGTGCATAATAAACAACTACAAATACACAGTACAATAGAATTTACGTGGAAACTGAAATGGGAGAAAACTATGGAATGTTTTTTTATATATATCAAGAATACATTCATGGGAAGCACCAACTTCCCAATTCTTCAACACCAACTGGAAGGAGGAACCAACCCCCTAATTTATAGGCACCAACATGAAGGAAGCTCCAACTCCCTGAATTTTTTGGCACCAACTAGAAGAAGGCTATGACCCCCTAATTTACAAGCTCCAATGTGAAGGAAGCTCCAACTCCCTGAGTTCTAAGAAACCAACCAGAATGAGGCTACGACCCCATAATTTATAGGCTCCAACATGAAGAAAGCTACAACTCCCTAAGTTCTTCGACACCAATCAAAAAGAGGTTACAACCCCCTTTCCTTGCCCCATCCAACCACCTTGAAATATAAGTGTAGACTCATTGTCACTACCACTGATACTGTCACTACCACTATCACATCAACCTGTGACTACCACTGTCACATCAACCTATCACCAATGATCAACCAATCATCCAAATTGTCATTGTCCCTATCACTATCTATGTCACTATCTCTATCATTGATACAACATCATCAACCAACTGTAACCAAATCCACTCTCATGGATGCCAAAAAATCACCAAACCATGTACATCAACCATGTACCTGAACCTGTACCATACCATGTACATCAACCATGTACATCAATCATGTACATCAAACTTGTACCATATCAAGTACATCAACCAAAACATGTACCATACCATGTACATCAACCAGAACATGTACCATACCATGTAGAAAGATCACCAAGTAGTGCCACTATCAATGTACCATATTATCATCAACTCGTGAACCAAAACATCACCATAACATGTGCCTCAACCATATACCATATCACTCATGATATGTCTCAATCATGTCATACACCATGTACCATAAGATATCATCAATGAAGTGCCTCAAGCATGTGATAACATCACCATGGCATATGCAAAGATAGTGAATATATGAAGATACCAATATAGCCAATATATGCTCCTAATAAATGTACCATAACATCACCAAGGTGTACCTCATACATGTACCAAAAATATGCCTCAAATCATGCGTCAAAATGTACCTCAAATATGAAAACTTCTAAGATTCACCATGAGCTAAAATTTCAATTTATGATTCTGAAATTTCTACCTGAGGTACTTCTATATGTAGTTTCATACCTCTGAAAATTTCACAGTCTGGAAAGTTCTAGAAAAGAATTTATAGAAAAAGTTCCAAGAGGACTTGTTTGAAACATATTTTAGGACCCTTCGGGAACTTTGACTTCCACAAAGCATATATCTGAATTTTTTTTGAGCCAATGTCTTAAATTTTAACCACTGGTACTCTAAGTTCTTTCCTCCTTGTCTTAAAAATTTCAGGGTCTGAAAATTCCTAGAACAGAAGTTATAGAAAAAGTGGCAGACCTTCCTGAATTCTAACCTATTCTAGAGAGAGAACTTGTACAACATGCCACCCGCTCAATATTTGATATCTGATTGTGAAACTAACACACAAGATACTAAAGACTGAATTATTTCCAATGGAATTGGTTGCACATAATTTGGATTCTCTATGAATAAGTTATGATTATTTTACCTAGAACACCGGTTTGAGATTTGTTTCGGGACTAGTCAAAAACACTATCTTCCACAACATGTATCTCTAAAAATACAACGACCCAGAAGCTGAAATGTTTACAAAAAGTGCCTTGCTATGTCATCTCAACAACCTCTAATTTTCATGATCTGAATCATTCTCAAAAAATAGTTATAGTGAAAATGATAAGATGACCTTTTACAAACATACCTTAGAACACATCATCACAAGACTTCATCTTCCCTTGAAATTTTTACCTTCTTCACTTCATTTTCCCTTTGAAATTTGTACCACACGTGCACTAAGAGATCACAAGATTGAATGCTGAAAATGAGAGGTTCTTAATGTGTATTTATACTTTTTTCAAGTACCTCATTTACTTGACTTTGTGGATGACATGTACTTTCTTGTTACAAACACTTTACCATTTTATTAATGACTTGTAACTTCTTGTTGTGATCGTTCAGGGGCTTCTTAACAATTCTTCAGGGCTTCCACCTTCAAAATACCATAACTCCTCAACCGTGAGGAACCAAGTGGCATACCTCCTATCATTAGAGACGACATGACAAGGACTATACACCTATGAGTGTGTTGCATGCATTTGTATTTCCCTTCATCCTATTTTTCTTCAAACAAGTTTGGGATTCATGACCAAAACTCTGGGGATTTTCAACCACTTAACCAGTTAGCCATATTTCTAGGACTTCTTGTATAATTATTCAAAGTTTCTTCCCATGAGGGTCGTGCTTAAAGATATGCCATAAGGGGACCACTTTAGAGACTTATCCAAATACACCCATCACTTCTAGATTCTTTCATACTTGTTTTGGGGATTCTTCTAGGATTGACGAGGGTTGAAATCAATGACAACCAACTATCCAACAATCTCCTCCTTTGGAATTGATGGAAACACTAATACTCCATAGGTGGCCAATGCTCATGATCTTTCTCTCCTCATGTTTCTCTCCCCCTTTGACATTAATGAAAAAGGGTATCTCCCCTTGGGGTTGGTCCCCCTATCTTCATGCTTCTAATATTTCTCTTCTGATCTTTCACTCTCCCCCCCTTTGACATCATGGGAAAAAGGTAACTCCCCGTGTTAGTATGTCTCCCCCTATCTTCATGCTTCTAATATTTCTCTTTTGATCTTTCTTTGACGATTTATTTCCCCTTCACTTCTTTGCAAGATATCATGTAGATCAATATGGGGCTTATTGTATATACTTCATTTCCTCTCTTTTGGTGCTTCTTTGTCTATTGATGCTTCATGTTGTAATTCATTGGCATATATAAAAATAATTCAAGGTTACTTGTCTTCATATCTCATCAAGTTCACCGTTCAGACATTAATGACCACATCATTCAACAATTTCCTTCTGACGATATAGCTTCTATTGGCAGTTTCTTTTCCTTGTTCTATTGTGTCTTTCACTGCTTTCCTTCTTGTTACTAACTAATTCCACTTGTCCATTGATTCCAATTGTTAATATGTTTTCATTCACTGTTGTGCATCTTCTCTAATTCATGTAATATGTTATTTCTACTAAATATCTCATAAAACCATATTGTCCATATGTCATGAAATTGTCCAAGACTATGCTACTCAACTGCACACAATGTTGACCCATCTACTACAACTAATCATAACATATTCTTTGTTTATTTTCAAGTTGTCTATTCAATATGAAAATCAGACTCTACATGTGTGCAACAATATGTATTGAATATGTTCATGTTTGAATACAAGACTGGAATCCTCTATATGAATCTCTTCCTAAAAAGTGTGCCAATGATATTTTGTAACTGTCAGTTGATACCTATATGGAAATGTGTTCTGAAAGATGATCCTCAAACAATCAAACTATCATAATATATTATTCACTTCTGCCATCAAATTATTCTGAAACTGCTTTCCCAAAATCTGAAAACACTCCATATTGCTCAAAAGATAGTTCTCGGATATATAGAGTTGATGATTAGACTCCCCCTATTAAATATTCATATTTACTGGGATTCTCCAAGCTGGATGACTCAAAAAAATACCCTCTCTGATGCGGAGTAATCTTCCTCTTCATATGTGGAGACATATTCTTCTTCCTGAATTCTGACATTCTTTTAATCTTCTTGCTGAATTTTGACTTCTTCCTCTTCATCCTTTTCTTGAATTCTAACATCTTCATATTTTCCTATAGATTCATCATTATTTTATGGTGTTGCAAATCTTGTGAGTACGATATTTGGGACCTGGTTTTCATTCACTTGTTCTTCTTGTTTTTAATTTCTTCTCCAACCTTCATGTATTTGACATCTTCCTTTTTTCCTATAGGTGTATCCTGATCTTGTACTGCTGCAAATCCTGAGAGTATGACTTTTGAGTGTTCTTCATTCATTTGTTCTTCCTTCACCTGTTCTTGTTTTCTTTTCCAAACCTTCTTATATATGATATCAATGTTCTCTTTCATGGAAGTATCCATCATGATTCTACAATCATGTTCTATATGTCCATAGTTGTGGCACTTGTATCATTCAATATTATGTTGGGCCACGTAATCCTTTCTTGCTTGAACATGTCTTCCATAAGCTCTGCAATCCACAAATTTATGTCCAAAGTTAGTACAAGTAAAAAAATGACCATAAGAGAAACTTTGATTCCTTGGAATGAATGATCTTGATGTATTCCTTCTGAATTCATTCATTGGTTGATCATGATCACCTCTTATATCATTTCCTTCACAACGATTGAAGCTTCTTTGATACCTAAAAATGGAAGGTCTTCTTTGATATCCATATCTTATGTAATCTTCTATTTGAATCTTCTTCATTTCTAGAAAATTCTCCTTTGAGGGATCTTCTTCCTTGATGGGGCCTTTGACGATTTATGTGTAACTCTTGGCCTTCTCTTCATTCTTCCTTTCTAGTAACCAGTAACATTTCTCTTCAAATTTATTTACTAGTGATGTGGAGATTTCTCTCTTTTCAATATTATTGTTGATCTTGACAAATTTAATTCTTAATGTGACAACTTCTTATTCAAGCTTCTCACACTTCTCTTCTTTCTTCATCGTCTAGATCTTCATTACTACTTCCTTTCTCTTTTCTTCTTCAAGTTGGGTCTTCAAAGAGACAATTTATTTTTCAAGTCTTCTTTCTTTTTTACTAAATTATGCTACAAGATCATTTGAGTCCTTAGATCTTTCCTTCAAATGGTTAGTCAAAATATTTTCTCTCTTTTCTACTTCCTTTCTTTGTGCTACTATTTCGGCTTCCAAAAACTTATTTTCTTCTGACTAAATATTGCATGCTTCTTCAATCCTTATGGATTATTCTATTTGTACTTTTAGGTTTGTAATCATATGTTGGACTTATTTAGAGTTGGGATTTTGAGACTCCTTCTTTATCTTTATCAATTCTTCCTTGAGTGACTTGTTTTTCTTTATTTCTTTGTCCAAGTTTTTTAAAGAAATGATTAGTTCTATTTCATAATATTCTTCTTCTGAATCTGTTTGTCCCGATGAGCTTCTTTCTTCCCATACTACCTCAACATCTTCTTCATCTTCTTTATCATGATCAACATGCTCTAGAGGAGATTCCTTTGAGAAGAAATTTTCTAATTTATCCCAAAGTTCTTTGGCTTGAACATTGTCCCACTTTGACTTTCACCTAATCCGGTAATCCTTCCAAGATGAAATCCATTACTACTTTTTTGTTTCTCTTCAATTCCTTCTTGGCTACAGTTTTCAGTTTCTTTGAATCGGTGTATCCTGTAACAACCGAGGGCCAAACATCATACGTATATGCCTATAAGAATAATTTCATGTTGTTGCTCCATATCTCATAGCTCAGACCATTCTGACCATCAAATATTGGTGTTCCATTTACTATGCTTTTCATGAATCCCGACGTTCCATTATCTGTGGAATCCATGATCTACCTTCCAGTGGTTAAACTATTTTCTTGAAGGATATTCTTTGATACCAATTGTTGGAATACTGAGAGGGGCGGTGAATCAACATGATAAATTTTTACCACTTTCAACCAAAATATATATAAACTTCGACTTTATTAGCAATATTCAATATTTATCTCGTATGCATTCAATATATCATTGCATCATAAACAATATCATTCATCAGTGCATAATAAAAAACTGTAGATACATAGTGCACCATAATTTACGTGGAAACCCAAATGGGAGAAAACCAAAGAATGTTTTCTTATATATTTAAAGAATACATTCATAGGAAGAACCAACTTTCCAATTCTCCAACACCAACTAGAAGGAGGCACCAACCCCCTGATTTACAAGAACCATCTTGAAGGAATCTCCAACTCCCTAAATTCTCTGGAACCAATCGAAAGGACTCTATGACGTCCTAATTACAGGCTCCAACTTGAAGGAAGCTCCAACTCCCCGAGTTCTTCGGCACCAACCGGAAGGAGGCCACGACCCCTGGATTTATAGGCTCCAACCTGGAGGAAACTATGACTCCCTGAGTTCTTCGACACCAACTGGAAGGAGGATACAACCCCCTTTCCTTACCCCATCCAACTTCCCTAAAATATAAGTGTAGACTCAGTGTCACTACCAATGATATTTTCACTTCCACTATCATCGGTAGATCAATCAACATGTCATTGTCACTGTCACATCAACCTATGACTACCATTGTCACATAAACTTGTCACTAATGATCAACCAATCATCCAACCTGTCACTATCCCTGTCAATATCTTTGTCACTATCCCTATCATCGATATACTATCATCAACCAATTGTAACCAGATCCACTCTCATGGATTCCAAAACAATCACCAAACCATGTACATCAACCATGTACCTGAACTTGTACCATACCATGTACAACAACCATGTACATCAAACCTACACCATATCATGTACATAAAACATGTACCATATCAAGCACATCAACCAGAACTTGTACCATACTGTGTACCAATATCACCAAGTAGTGCCCCTAGCAATGTACCATATCATCATCAACTCATGAACCAAAAAATCACCATAACATATGCCTCAACCATATACCATATCACTCATGATATGTCTCAAACATGTCATACATCATGTACCATAAGATATCATCAATGAAGTGCCTCAAGCATGTGATAACATCACCATGAGATATGCCAAGATAGCTAAGATATCAAGATACCAATATAGCCAAGATATACTCCTAATCAATGTACCATAACATCACTAGGGTGTACCTCATACATGTACCAATTTTTTTCCTCAAATCATGCGTCAAAATGTACCTCAAATATGTAAACATGTAAGATTCACCACGAGCTCAATTTTCAATTGCTAATTCTGAAATTTCTACCTGACGTACTTTTGTATGTATTTTTCAGAGCTCTGAAAATTTCACAGTCTGCAAAGTCCCAGAAAATAATTTAGAGCAAAAGTTCCAAGATGACTTGTTTGAAACATATTTCATGACCGTTCAGGAACTCTGACTTCCACATAACACATCTCCAAAAAATTTGTTAGAAAATGTCTTAAATTTTAACCGCAAATCCTCTGAGATCTTTCCTCCATCTCCTCAAAATGTCAGGGTCTAAATCTTCCCATAACAGAAGTTATAACGAAGTGGCAGACCTTCATCAATTCTAACCTATTATGGAAAGCTAACTTGTATGGCATGCCACGCGATCAATATTTGATATATGATTATGAAACTCACACACAAGATACTAAAGACTGTAATATTTCCAATACAATTGGTCTCATATAATTTGGATTCTCTACGAAGGAGTTATGACTATTTTACCTGAAACACATGTTTGAGACTAGTTTTAGAACTAGTGAAAAACTCTATCTTCCACAAAGCCTATCTCAAAAAATACGACCCAGAAGCTGAAATTTTTACCACAGTTACCTTGCTATGTCGACCCAATAGAATCCAATTTTGACGATATGAATCATTCTAAGAAAACAGTTATAGCGAAAATGGTAAGATGACCTTTTACAAACCCTAGAACACATCATCACAAGACTTCATCTTCCCTTGAAATTTCTCCCTTATTCACTTCATTTTCCATTTGAAATTAGTACCACACTTCTAAGAGATCACAAGATTGAATGATGAAAATGAGAGGTTCTTAACGTGTATTTATACTTTTTCAAGTACTTAATTTACTTGAATTTGGGATCGACCTATACTTTCCTACTACAACCACTTTACCCTTTAATTAATGACTTGTAACTTCTTGTTGCAACCATTTAGGAGCTTCTTAACCATTCTTTGGGGCTTCCACCTTCAAGAGACTAGAACTTATCAACTGTGAGGAACCACGTGGCATACAACCTACCGTTGAAGATGACATGATGAGGACTATCCATCTATGAGTGTGTTTCATGCATTTGTATTTTCCGTCATCCTCTTTTTCTTCAAACAACTTTGGTCTTCATGAACACAATTCTAGGGCTTCTCAACCACTTAGCCATATTTCCAAGGATTCTTGTAGACTTCTTCAAAGTGTATTCCCGTGAGGGCCATGCTTAAAGCTATGTCATAAGGGGACCACTTTGGAGACTTCTCCAAATACACCCATCACTTCTAGATTCTTCCAAACTTGCTTTGGGGCTTCTTCTAGGATTATCTAGGGTTGACATCAATGACAACCAACTATCCAACAATTTTTCCTTTTAGAAAAATATGAAAATAATTTAGAGTATTGTATGTATTAGTGATGGATCTCATGGTCTACAATTATTTGGGTATACGAAGGATTTAGACCCTAACCGATACGTTTAGGGATAATAGACCACACATGTGGCCCCAAACCATAGTACATGCCTTGTAAAAGGATTATTTCACCTATAAGAGGAATTAAAGAATGATTTCAATACTTGTGTATAGTAGTTATGTGTACTATGTTCCATGCCATATTTTGAGGACTATATTGCGGGTTTTACACTCCAACCATTAGTTTTAGGGAGTATAGGTTGTGTACAAGACCCTATACCATGGCATATGTCCTATAAAAAGAATCTGGGTGTATGAGAGGAAAATGGGTATGATATAAATGGTTAGTAATGAGTGGGCCTAATGGTTAAGAACATGTGTTTCCTCTTAAGAGGTCACAGGTTCAAATCCAGAGGGGGGTAGGGTATGTATACCTTCGTAGACTTTACCAGTCAAATCGTTGGGCGGAGGGGGGTCCCTTGTCCCATAAACAAGGGGGTCTCATACACCAATTTGGTGTGTTGGCTTGGCCGTGACCTTAAAAATAGATGATGATTATTATTATTATTATTATTATTATTATTATTATTATTATTATTATAGGTCTCATAGTCAAATCCATGGTTCAACGATAATTTATATATATATATATATATATATATATATATATAAAACGACAATTATTTTTATGACTCGTAGTACATGCATGACAACCTATACCAGAACACGATGTCTATAGAAAGAATCTTTGTAATATCAGAAAAATGTTGTATACATAAAAATAAACATATTTTTATGACTCATAGTACATGCATGACAACCTAGACCACAACACGAGGCTTGTAGAAATAATCTTTGTGATATCAGAGAAATGTTGTATACATAAAAATAAACATAATCATAGGTACTATAATATAATATAAAACCATAATAAAAATAAAAATAAATAACAAATATAATATATAATAATTTAAATGCATTCCTTTTCAATGAAAAGGAACGAGGCCTTATATAGTCGTATTTATATATGAGGCCACCAATTGTAAAAGGATCATCCTTTTTTATTTATTCAACAAACATTTTTTTATATTGGACTTTACCAATTAAAGTTTTAAAGTTTTAATGGCTTACACTATAGTTGGTATCAGATTTAACCATATTGTACATCCTCGATATACCATTATACACTTGTACCATAGTTGATGCCACTATACAAAATTATCATTATATAACCATACCACAGTCTTCGTCATCGTAGGATCTCTACTTTCCACTCTATCCACCATACCACCTCCTACCACTATCCATACACCCAGCTAGGTCATCCATACACCGCCACGGGCTTTCTACACCATACAGCAATTACATAAAAAATTATGAACTAAGATAGTTGTATGATTTTCCATTGGTCCATAATGTTTTTCAATGGAGTGTTCAAAGAAAAAACCAAGGCCCAATGATGAAATAAATAAAGAATTATAGAGCCACAAGGAAGACATAACTTTATGAAATCTCATCTAGATAGCATTGAGGATGGCATTGACAAGCAACTAGGAGATGATATCCAAGTAAGGAGCAAAACATAAAAATAAAAATAAAAACATTGGAGAGATTTGACAATACATTACACAATATAATTATGCTAAGAGAACTAAAGAAAATTGAGAGAGAAAAATTAAATTATATTATGCTTGATAGAATACTTGAAAGATTACACAAAATCACATCTTCTCCTTCATCAATCTCAAGTACAGAAGTATCAGAGATATCTCTATTAGGGAATACAAGTAATCTAATATTTAAAATAGAGATTTCCAAAAAATTAAAAAGGAAATATCAAAATTTAATGTGAAATACCATAGACGAGTCATCATCTCGGTAGATAAAATGGAGGGTATCTTTGAATTTTAATCTCCCACATAGTGAAAGAGAAAAAATAATGACAACTTCCAATAATTTGGAAGGAGAATATTATGATTTGTTCTTATGGTGGTTTGGGAAATGTGACACTCACTCCTTCCATTGGAAAAAATTCACCACAACATTATTAAAGAGGTTCCATGACAACAAAGAAGATGGCCTTTACACCAAGTTCATTCATTTAAATAAAAAAGGAAATGTAAATGATTATACATATCAACGTGAAGTTTTGACAATTATATTCTCAAATGAACAATTGCTTAAAATATACAATTATATTCTCAAATGAACAATTGCTTAAAATATACAATAGTAGATTGAAGGATTACATCAATAGTGAAATAAAACTATGGAGACTCAGAACTATTGAATATGCTAGAAACTCACTGAAATTAATTGAAACAAAAAAATAAGGTCAACTAGACATCATTTATAGGGTCAAATAGATATTGAAATAGGTATTTTAATGAAAAGCCAATTGAATATACCATAGACACATTGAATAGGTATATACCACCTCATTTAAGGAAGGATGAAAAACAATGAAATCAGGATATAAATAAGAAATGGGTGAAAAAGTGTAGATATTGTGAAGACAAACATAAGTACAACAATAAAAAAAATGTATAATTATGAAGCTAAGAGAGAATCAAACACATCTAGTAGTGACTTCGATGAATAAAGAAGAAAAGAGGGAAATAATGATGCTAATATAGAGTTTGAATAGGAAATTCCTAAGGTATCTCTAGCCACAATAACATGCATCGTACAAACTACCATAAACATTGAAACTAAGGGTACATGTGAAGAAATAGAATGTCAGTGTATTGGTAGACACAAGGAGCACCCATAATTTCATAGATGTAAATGTTGCCAAAAGGTTAAATATTTTTGTATAACCATCTACATGTATAAGGATTATGGTGGCAGATGTTTATTTTTGTAGCTTCGGGAAGGTATTCTCACATGCCCTAGATGTTGGGCATGTGGGAATCGTTGTGGACACCACACTACACTCTTCATTTGGAGAAAATCACCATTGGAATGAAGTTGGGGCTCCATGGCTTTGATGGTGGGATTTGTGGGTTTGTGTTGGAGATTCAAAGCCACAAGAAAGTCTAATTTGATGTTGACTTGTGGAGGGGCTTCTATGTTGACCCCTAATACTTGTATGTGAAGGAGAGAGGTCATTGCGACATTTCATATGTTGTAGAGTGTGTGGAGGCATGATGGAGTTGGCATAAGTGAGTCTGCACTTGTGCCAAGGGGATTCGTGATCTCAGCAAAGGAATGTTGGTAACTCTGGAAAATCTGGTCTAGGAAGGAAGAAATCGAGTTAATCGTACAAAATTTTCCATACAGGTTTTCGTACATGTACATGGATTGCATTGGGCACAATCACGTATGTACGTAGGTTGCAGAAAGGTGAATCACATATGTACGTGGGTTGTAGGAAGGTGAATCATGTATGTACACAGGTTGCAATGGGAACAACCACATATGTACGTGGGTTGTAGAAGGGACGTCGCATACATCTGTGCATGGTTTCTGGGAAGGAGTAGGTCAGTACAGGATGACATCAACAGTAGTGAAGGTGATGTCAGCAGACCGTACATATGGTCTGTAATAGATTTTTGGGAGAGGAAATTTTCAGGGATTTTCTAAGGTTCGTTTTTCTGATTTTGTTGGTTATTGGAGGACAAGGTTATTCTTAGATTTTGGTGGATTTGTATTGGCTAGGAGGGCCGATTTTTCCCTCAGAATATCTAAATTTGATAAAGTTGCATAACATAAATTTTGTGTCCCATGTGTATTGATGATTCAACTCTGATCTTGTTGTTTCCGCTGCATATATTTTCAATTAATAATTTTCAATGTAAAATTTCTCAATGATAATAGCTACAGTTTACTATTATCTCACTAGCAAGAAATTTTCATATCTGAAAATTAGTCACATAGAGTTTCATGTGAAAATTGACATGATATAATCAGAGCTTGGGATCTGAAGAGAAGGGGATCATATTGAGATACATTTTGGGACACAACACTAGAAGAGTGTCGTTCTTGTTCTTTTTCTGAGAAAGTCACAGGTGACAACTCTGAGAGGGAGCTACAATGTTGTTGTAGGTGGAAATAGGTTAGATGTTCTCTACTTTGATACATGGAGCATATTTTCCAGACGAGTTGTGGACTATTGCACCTCGGTGGTGTGGCAGGTTGGGAGTTTTGGTGGAGAGCTCAGATCATAGAAGTATGTTGTGTGGCAAGTTGCCAACCCTATGGATGGATTTTAGTGGCTTGTCATGGTTTGCTGTGATGGGTGTAGCTTGGGTTATTTGGCATGGACGAGAGGATTTGTGTGTATGTCAGGTTGATGAGATAGAGTCTTGATTGGGCCGGAGAGTTGCACATTGTTGAGGTATGATAGTGTATGAGGCATTTGACCCAGGAGGATGAGGAAACTTGAATAGATGAGTTGTGGATGTCTAGAGTGCACTAGACCGAGTGTCCAACCACATCTCAGGACTGTCCAGAGAGAGCAAATGGGTTCAATTGCAGTGTGTGCATAAACATGGAGAGTTTTTGGTGACTTGGATAATGGACTTGGGAAGACATTCATTGGATGGTCATGACTTTGGTAAGCAAGATGCTTTCCTTGGAGGATTGCATAGTTATTATATAGTGGGAGCCACCGACACATGAAAGGGGAACAAGATTTGTTTGTGAGCTTCATAGTTTATGGCTTAGGTATGGCGACCAGGCATGTAGTACAGGGATCTGAAGCAGTGGTATTTCGGATGGAGTCAGGGGATATTTTGCGAGTGGAAAATGTGATATGGGTTCCAAGAGTGTGTTCTAATAATCAATAATTGAGGAGTAGGGTTATGCAGTGTTGTTCCGTGATCGATAGGTGTTATTGAATTCCCATAGGATATATCTCAGTCACAATAATGGTCATGTATTTAGAGAGGGAAAAGTATATAGGATGAGGAGCCAACTATGTGTGTTGTAACTAGTAGGATCATAGAGACAGATGAGGAGGAGCAAGTATCTCCACTAGTGGTGAGGCAGGTGGCCCCACCAACAATATAGGTACAAAGGGAGAAGGTAGATCCACCATTGGTATTGTCAGGAAATGAAAGACACTTCTAAAATAATCCTAGTAGAAGAGAGGAAGAATTTAATCAAGAATGCAAATGACACAAGCAATCACACAGTACACCAAGATTTTACCCTGGAAACCCTTAACTCGAAAAACCAACATTCCTTTGAGTGTATTCTCTCTTATTGTCTTATTCAATCAGAATAAAAAGCTACATGTATAACCTTGGTCCACACCTAAGACACAATTTACATCATACCCTCTTGCATAGGAAAGAAAAACCCTGTAGCCAATTTGGCTTACATATGCATGACCAACAACCTACACTTACGCATGCATTAACCTGCAAAAGTGCATTCTATGATCACCTTACAACAACAACCCTCACGGCCTTACATCACACCTCTTTATAGTATTTACAACAGGTAAAACCCTAAATATTGGCGCCCAAAAATGGTTACATATCTATGTATATCATTGGCTACAAATCCCGCAAAACTCGGGATTCTATTATAGTCAACCTCAAGTCGGGTTTACCAGTTGTCCTTTATTAGGTCTCTAGTCATTTGTCTCACACCCGCACTTCGACCTCTTTTCGATTGAATTGTCATCGATATCTTCGACTTAAACTTTACCCGGTCGACTTCCTCGACCTTCGAATTGTTGTCAATCTACCTCGACTTCGACCTATTGTCAATCAACCTCGAATTCAACTTGTTGTTGATGTTGTCGATCTACCTCAACTTTGACCATTGGTCGATTCACCTCGACTAGAATTTCACTGCAAAGAATATAACAACCCAACATTTTCCCACTTGTTTTCTTCTTTGCTGAAACATGAGTTTCCTGAACTTTCGCTCACAGACCCAAGGCAGTAATTCCCATTTCCTCTCTGCACCAAGAAAACTTCACAACACTCACAGACTTGGTCAATGAGTCTAATATGTTTTTGAACATGTCTACTTTCTCCAGTAGCACCTTATTACTTTCCACCATATCTCTTACGAAATGGTATTGTACATTAATGTGCTTAGTCTTTGAATGATAAGCAGGGTCCTTTGCCAGAAATATTGTGCTTTAACTATCGCAACTTACCTTCATAACTCTCTGCTCAAACCCAATTCTTGAACACAAACTTTGAAGCCATACCTCTTCTTTGCTTCCATGAGTGGCCGCCATGTATTCATCTTTTGTTTTCGACAAGGTTACGACCGCATGTCGCTTACTCATCCAACTTATTGCTCCACCCAACATCTTGAAGACATATATGTTGGTCGACCTCCATCGATCCATATCTCTAACCCAATCAGTTTCGAAAATCCATGCACATCTAATTTACCATTGTCAATGCTAGGTCTTCCTTGGTAGCATATATCATAGTCATTCATGCCACACAAATACTTGAATACTCTCTTGAAAATTGATCTGGTATCTTTTCATCATGACTTATAAATAATTGCTTTAAATGAGCATAAATTAAAGTGCACCATTAAAGAAGGAAAATCTCAAAAATGAAGACACATAAGCATCAGATATGAACACAAAAACTTGATAACGGATTTCATCCCTAGTGGAATACGTCTTCGGGTCCTCCTCTCAAATGGGTAGGCTCTTTGATTAACTCAGCAAAAGAATTTGGAAAAATACATAAGTATATCTCATTCTAGAATCAAGCTATAGAAATAATGCTCAGATCAGAAAACAAACAGCACCACTGAATTCGTGGCATCGAATTACCCAAAAATGATTGTCTCCACGCCTCGATCTGAATATGGCACTCCCAAGCCCAAGAATAAATCTGTCTCAGTTTTCGTGCCCTCTGCAACCTGCAATAATGACTGTACTTGCATAGAAATGTGTGCCCATATGGTCATATGGTACGCACCTCCCCCCGGTAGCTAGGAAAATGCAGCATTTAAGAATTATTGAAGGCATTGGTTACAATGTAGTGGCCCGCGACCTATTGGTTAGGGTAGATATGTTAAGGCGCTAGTGTCGGAGGAGGTCCCGGGGTCAAACCCCACGGACTCCTCTTTTGGGCTTTGTATTGTTACATTGTATATATATATATATATATATATATATATATATATATAGTTGTTCATTCCGCCATTTTTAGCAGTGGCTCTAGAACCATATCCAATGATTATAATTGTTTTTAGGTTTGGCGTGGTCCGCCTGATTTGGTGGACCCGCGCAACCATTTTTTTCCAAATTTTTTTTCATGGGTTGTCCTTGGGCATTTCTCGCCTACCACGTGGCAGCCTCTGATTGGGCCATGTGGTGGCCTCTCACTAGTCCACATAGCCACCTGCTAAGTCAACATGTCACGTCATGATGCCATGTCATTTTTATGGACTATATGGACTACCATGTGGCACGATCTGATTGGTCCACAAATCGATCCAAAAATGCCAAAATCAGGTGACACGTGGTAGCCTCTGGTACTGCCACGTCATCATGATGACATCATCATGCCACATGTCACCTTTCTTCTCCTTCCATGTGTGTTGTACAGATGCTGACATCATTCGTACATATTTTGATGTCAGCAGTACAGATGTTGACTCATCCCATGTTGACTGGGTTAGGTTGACCACACTTTGACCACGAATATATTTCAATCTATAACTCCGTTTGACGATTCATTTGTGTCGTTAGAAATATTGCGACGCGCTCTTTGCGTTCATGCCATTTTCACTGAGTTTTGGGAAATTTGATTTTTTTCCCTTTCTTTGTTTGTTGAAGCCATTCTTGCCTCTATGAGTTTTGATTTGTTCTTAACCTTCTCTAGATCCTTTTTGAATCACGCCTTCCCACTGAGAGATTTTTGGACCACCAAAATCTTTCATCAATCAACAAGTAAGTGAGGGAAGAGTCCCCTCACTTTGTCCTTCTCTATCCACTTTGCCTTGCTTGGATGTGTGCCTTTTAATCCTACTCGAAGATAATCAACATCACCCCTACGTGAAGTCCTTGTCCTCCTGTCTAAGATGATATCTTCCCATAACTCATCCAAGTACTCAGGTGAAAATTCATTAACTAAAGGTATTGAAACTTCCTCATCTTGATCCATGATCATGGGAGGCTCAAAACTTTTCAAGTTCTCAACGTTCACAACTGAGTAAATCTACATGTAAGGCGGAAGATCTAGATGAAAATAATTGGTACCACTTTTCTCCAAGATAGTGAAGGGTCCATAACAGATGGTCTTAAGTTTCTTTCCTTCAACCTTCAATCTCTCCTTGCTAATGTGAATCCATACCCGGTCTCCAACCTGGAACTAGTGATCAACCTTATGCTTGTCATGCCGAGCTTTATACTGCGCTTGACTTTTCTCCAATTGTTCCTTGACTGCCTGGTGTATCTGTTGGATGAACTTGCAGGCTTTGTCCTATGTCCGTTCTTCATTCACATCGACATCTCTCCCATACATCAAGTACAAAGGAACCTTTGGTAGGTACCCAAAACATGTCTCAAAAGGAGAACTCTGAGTGGATGAATTTAAAGCTCGGTTGTACGCATGTTGTACCTAGGGTATCTTTTCATCCCATAACTTGGGATGATTTTTGTAGTAGCCTCAAATAAAAAGTACCATTGTTCGGTTTACCACCTATGTCTGTCCGTCAGTTTGTGGATGGAAAGCAGTGCTCCTCTTCAATTTGGTGTCCATCATCCTCCACAAGCTAGTCCAAAAGTCCCCAAGGAATCGAGTATCTCGATATGAGACAATAGATGTGGGTAACCCAAAGTGAACCCAAACATACTGAAAGAAGAGAATATTAGTCTACTCAGCAGTGATCTTCTTTTTACATGGCATCAAGATACACATCTTGTTGAACCTATCCCCTACAACATACAAATAATCATGACCCCCTTTGGTCATTGGTAAACCCCCTACAAAATCCATGGAGATACTTTCCCATGGATGGGATGGAACATGAAGTGGTGAGTATAGCCCTAGTTTTATATTAGTGGGCTTACAAGTAGAACACAACACACACCCCTTTACATATTCAGTTACAATTGCTTTCATTTGAGGCCAGTAGCAAAACCTCTGCAAATGAGCCATAGTTTTTCCTACCCCAAAATGCCCAGACACAAGAGAAGTGTGAGCTTCTCGTATTATATGGACTCATTCACTTGTAGGAATACATATATTTCCAAGATGGTAGAGTATTTTACCCTGCAAACAATAGTTCTCTACCTGTGCACCATGGGTTAGCTTCGCATATACTTATTTAAAGAAGTATTGATATCATATCGATGGAATATTGTTCTACATAGATATCATGAGACAAAGAAGTATTCTTCAAAATAATAGAAGCAACAACAGGAGGTCTAGAAAGAATATCGACTACCTTGTTACTTGTACCCTTTTTGTACTTGATTACCAAATGAAATTGTTTTAGAAAACCCATCCATCTGTAGTGTCGAGATTGTTAAAAATTGTTCTGTGCTTGGAGATACTGTAAGGGCTGATGATCTGTATGTATGATTATTTCCTTCCCTGACAAGTAGTGCTTCCATTTCTTTACGCTATGGACTAATGCATACAACTCTTTATCATATGTAGGATAGTTAACAACAGCTTGGTTAAAAGTTTTAGAGTGGTAACAGATAGGCTTCAATATTGCATCAATATTGCACCCATGGCATATCCACTGGCATATGTCTCGATCTCAAAAGGCTGTTGAAGATTCGGCAGTGCTAATACTGGTGCGGTATTGATCTTCTCCTTCAAAATGTTGAAATCTTTTTGTTGCTTTCCTTCCCACTGAAAAGTGTTCTTCACACTGGTTAAGGCATGCAAAGGAGATTCTATAAAGGAGAAGTTGGAAATGAACCTCCTCCAACACTGGACTACACCTAAGAAGCTTCGAACTCTGGTTACACTTTTTGGCTTAGAACAATTTACAATTACATCAATTTTGGAAGGATCAATTTTTAATTGTCCTCCTCCTACAATATGACCTAAGTACACAAGTGCAGTCTTTCCAAATTCACATTTAGACAATTTTACATACAACTTTTCCCTTTGCAAAGTATCCAATACTTTCTTTACATGCCTCACATGTTCATCCCAAGTCTCGCTAAAAATAAGAATTTCATCTAAATATAAAATCACAAATTCATCTAGGAAAGGCTTGAATACATCATTCATCACATGCATGAAAGTTGTCGGGGCATTACAAAGCCCAAACGGCATAACTAACCACTCAAACAATCCCTGTTTGGTTTTAAAGGAAGTTTTCCATGTGTCTTGTTCTACGACCCTGATTTGATGATATCCACTGTGCAAATCAAACTTAGTGAAATAAACAACATTCTTTAATTGATCAAGTAAATCATCTATACAAGGAAGAGGGTATCAATTTTTTACCGTGATTTTATTTAAGGCCCAGTAATCGACACACATTTTCCATGTGCCATCCTTGTTTGGCACCATCACAATCGGAGAACCACAACGAAACGAACTGGGTATGATGACCCCTTGATCCAATAAGCCATGTACCTGCTTCTTGATCTCTGTCATCTCCACAAATGACATCCTCTACATTCCCACATTAGGAAGACGAGAATCATGTTGAATATGTATCTCATGTTGGATTTCCCTCTTAGAAGGTAATCCATCTGGTTCCTGAAAAATATCATCATACTTAGAAACAATATCAATTAATTCCTTTGTATGAGATGGATCACACCCTTGAAAAGCGTCGGATGTCCCGACATTTTTATCTCTGACAACCATGAGTACATATCTCTTATTAGTGTTTATGAGTCTTTTCATTTTCCCTGCACTAACAAGTGTTGTATTTACCCTCATGTTGTGAGCTCTAAAAATATATTCCACTCCCCCTTTAGTAAGATGGTATTTTTTCTCATGACGAAAGAAGACTGCTTTTCTATCATAAATATAAGGACTTCCCAACACTATGCTACATATATCAAGTGGTACAACATCCAAATCCACTTCATCAATCAACTTTTAAGCAATAGCAAATATGACCCTACATTGTTTGGTGACATTAAGTTTTTCCTTATCACATACCCAACCAAGAGGATAAGGCTTCAGATTTGGTTTTGTTTCAAGACCCATCTTCTTGACAAGTGCTTCAGATATTAAGTTTACTTGGGAACCCAGATCAAATAATGTATCTACCTTAATGTGTTTAGATACAACTCTTATGTGAAATAATTCATTCCTCTTGCGTTCATCAACATGAGATTCATTATTGGAACTTGAACTAGCATGAAGGGAATCTTTACCTTGTACTCCAACTGTTGTGATGTTTCCTTCATCTCCTAAATTGGAACCAAGATATTGTTGCACTGTAGAAACTGTTTTTGTCTTCCCCTTTCCACCGAACTATTTCGGTTTCTTTTCTGGATGCAATTTCCAACAATGTTCTTCATCGTGACCACTTTTCTTACAATGAGTGCAAGATGGATTTCCTCCTTCTCTCGTCACTGTGGCGGTCTTCTTGTCCTTCCTTTTAAACTTCTTGAAAGTTTTATGTGGGAGATTGGAATGTTTCTTTGTGGGATCTTCTTCAACATGCTTCCCCTTGTTCTCAACGTGAGTGGCTTCCACACAAACTTTGTCAAGACTAGTGGGGTTAAACAAGAGCAAAGTATGACGAATATAACTTTGAAGTGCGCCATTATACTTCATTAAATTTTCATAAGAATCCAAAGGAATGTTCAATGAAAGAGTTTTCTTCCTAAATTCTTATGTGAAACTTTGTACAGTTTGACCTTTACTTTGCCTTAAAGTTTACCATTCCATCATTGTTTTATGTAAATACCCTAATGGATAAAATTGCTTCCTTATCGTTGATTTAAATTCCAACCATGAGGAAAGAATATTACCACACTTACTTCTGTCCTCAAGCTTTCTCTCCCACCATACGAGAGCGGTGCCTTCCAACCAAAGAGAATCCAGTTGCACTTTAACTTCTTCTTCATCAACATGTTGGACACGACAATATACTTCAATCTGTCGGATCCAATTATCTAGATTTTCAAGATTAGCATCTCCATTAAACACAGGTAAAGAAAATTTTACATCAATCTTTAATAATGGTTTCTTAAAAGAGGCTTTAAGGCTAGAATGATGACAATGCTCAGAGGAAGAATAACTAGAACTCGAAGGTGAAGACAGAGGCTCAGGAGGATCTCCTCCAGCCTCTTGGTTTACCGAAGCATCATCATCTGCATGTGCTTCCTTTTTCTTCCCTTTCTTCTTCATCCTCTTCTCGTAATCTCCATGCATTTGTTCAACCATTTCTGACATGTGATAAAAGACCATGTGAAAGTTTTTATCATATTCATCACGCTTGTCCTCTTCTACCATTTTCTTCCTTCGGGATGCATAGACAAATTTGGGATTGAAAGTCTTAAGAGTTCCTTCACCCCTCTTATGCTTGGCCCTAGTAAGCATCCACACTCAAAAATTCAATTCAAAGATGACTGCTCTGATACCAATATGATCCAAGATCTTTTCATCGTGACTTATAAAGAATTGCATTAAATAAGCATAAATTAAAGTGCACCATTAAAGAAGTAAAATATCAAAAATGAAGAGATATAAGCATCAGATATAAACACAAAAACTTGATAACGAAGTTTGTCCCTGGTGTACTATGTCTCTGGGTCATGCTCTCAAATGGGTAGGCTCGTTCATTAACTAAGCAAAAGAATTTGGCAAAATACATAAGTATACCTCATTATGGAATCAAGCTGCATAAATAATGCTCAGATGAAAAAACAGATAGCACCATTGAATTCATGGCATCAAATTACCCAAAAATTATTGTCTCCACGCCTCAATATGACCCTGGCACTCCCAGGCCCAAGAAGAAATTTGTCTCGGTTTTCATGCCCTCTACAACCTGCAATAATGACTGTACTTGCATAGAAATGTGTGCCCAGATGGTTGTACGGTATGCACCTCCCCCTGATGGATGGGCAGATGTAGCATTTAAGAATTATTGAATGCATTGGTTACAATGTAGTGGCCCGCGACCTGTTGGTTAGGGCGGATATGTTAAGGCGCTAGTGTGGGAGGAGGTCCTGGGGTCAAACCCCACAGACTCCCCTTTTGGGCTTTGTATTGTCACATTGTATATATATATTTGTTTGTTCCGCCAATTATAGTGGTGGCTCTACAACCATATCCAACAATTATAACCTTGGCTACGTTTGGCGGACCCGCCCAACCATTTTTTTCCAAATTTTTGTTAACGGGGTGTCCTTGGGCATTTACCGCCTGCCATGTGGCAACCTATGATTGGGCCATGTGGCAACCTCTCACTGGTCCACATTTCCACCTGCCAAGTTAGCATGCCATGTTAGTCGTACATATTGCCATGTGGCACGATCCGATTGGTCCACAGACCGGTCCAAAAAAGCCAAAATCGGGTGACACCTGGTAGCGTCTGGTGCTACCACATCATCATGCTGACGTCTACATGCCACGTGTTAGCTTCCTACTCCTACCACATGTTTTGTAAATATTCTGACGTCATACGTACGAATGTTGACATCAGTAGTATGGATGCTAACTCATCCCCTGGTGACTGGGCTAGGTTGACCAAACTTTGACCGTGAATATATTTCAATCTGTAACTTTGTTTGATGAGTCGTTTGCATCGTTATAAAGATTGTGACGTGATCTTCACGATCATGCCATTTTCACTGAGTTTTCAGAACTTTGATTTTTTTCCCTTTCTCTATCTATTGAAGCCATTCTGAGCGTCATGAGTTTCCTCTGTGAGTTATGAGTTGTTCTTATCCTTCTCTAGATCCTTTTTGGATCAATAAATGCCCAGTGCTCCTTTACAAGTGTCGAAATGTACTTTCTCAACACTCCCACTGAATGGGCAATGTCTGGTCGAGTGAATACCATCGCATACATTATACTACCAACAACACTTGCATAGGGAACACAATCCATGTCCTTTATCTCTTCCCGTGTCTTTGGACACTGTTCAGCAGTAATGCTTGCTCTTACTGGAATCAACACCTTCACTGGTTTGCAATCTTGCATGTTGAATCATTTCAAAACTGTTTCAATATACTTCGTTTGATTCAACCAAATATTTCTAGAAGCTAGATCTCTCTTAATATCCATTCCCATAATGAAGTTTCTAGTTGCACCGAGATCCTTCATGTCGAACTTGGAGGATAGTTTCTTCTTCACCTCCTTTATTGCATCCATGTTGCTTCCAATCAACAACATGTCATCAACATACAAAGCTACATATATGAAACAACCACCTTCTTCCTTGGAATATATGCAGTGATCAACTTTGCTTCTCACAAATCCCAAACTAAGGATGTATGTGTCAAAGTTATGGTACCACATCCTTGGCGATTTCTTTAGACCATAAACGGATCTTTTGAATTTGCACACCAACTCTTGCTTTCCCTATATTACAAATCCTTCAGGTTGTTTCATGTAGATTTCTTCTTCAAGGTCCCCATGTAGGAACGTTGTCTTCACATCCATATGTTCTATATCCATATTGAATAATGCATCCAGATACATTAGTATTCTAATGGAAGTTAGTTTTGCAACAAGGGAAAAAATATCACCGAAGTTGACTCCCTCGACTTGGGAATATCCTTTCACTACCAATCGAGCTTTGAACTTATCGACTTGTCATGTGGCATTCATCTTCTTCTTGAACACCCACTTTCTACCAAGATTTCTTCCACTATGTAACTTGACTAAATCCCATGTCTCATTCGTGTACAAGGATTCCATCTCTTTGACCATGGTGTCCTTCCAGATTTTACCCTCTGTTGAGTCAACTACCTCACTGACCGACTTGGGCTCATCGTCGATAGTATTTAACACGGATGTGGAATGAAAGTCGGGCAAACTATACCTTTCAACTAGTTTTCTTACTCTTTTTTACCTCCTTACCACTAGAATCTGTTGTTCCACCTCTTCCTCAGATTAAGTCAACTCGTATGAATCATCTTCTTCATTCCTCAGTTCAAACCACATCGTATCAGGATTATTCTTGGTCTGAACAAATTCCTCAGTCTTACATTTACCTTTGACTTCTCTGAAGACCACATCTCAACTTTGCATTGTTTTCCTTGATGCAGGATCCCAGAGCTTATATCCTTTCATCCCTTCTTTGTATCCAATGAAAACACATTTGACTTCCTTCATGTCCAGCTTACTCCTCTTTTCCTTGGGAACATGCACAAATGCATCACAACCAAATACTTTGAGATGTGCCATCGATGACTTCTTACCATACCATACCTCATTTGGAGTCGTGTCGACTAGCACTGACGAAGGAGACATATTCACCAGATATCTTGCAGTCTCAACTGCCTCTGCCCAGAATTCTTGTGCGATCCCAACACCAATGAGCATGTTCCTTTCCTTGTCCATCAACATTATGTTCATTCTCTCGGCAAATCCATTTTGTTTTCAGGTATATGGTGTGGTATTTTGGCATGCTATGCCACACTGCTTACATAAGTGATCAAATTCATTTCCACATAATTCACCGCCATTGTCAGTTATCATCACTTTAATCCTCTTCTATGTTTGGTTTTTCACAAGAGCTTTAAACTCCTTAAATATCTCGAAAACCTACGATTTCTTCCTCGGGAAATATATCCATGTCTTCCTGGAAAAATAATCTATGAAGGCGACATAATATAGGGATCCACCAAGTGAAGGCATTGTAACTGGGCCAAACACATCACTATGAACAAGTTCTAGAATCTCATTTTCTCTTGTCGCTCCAGATGGGAACCTCACTCGACTTTGTTTCCCATATATGCAATGTTCACAAAATTTGAATTCTAAACCACATTCAGGAAAACCTTCGACCATACCTTTTCTTTTCATAGCTCAGAGTCCTTTTTCTCCAATGTGTCCCATCCTCTCGTGCCATAACCTAATCGGGTCAAGTTTATCATGTCTTGTCGATTTGATTTGAACCATCTTGGCTCGAGTCGAGTAGAGGTGTGTCGACATTGAGTCGAGTCGACTCGCAGTCGAGTCAATTTCAAGAGCATCGATATTATTGCATTCATTCGAGTCGTAATTCTCTAACATCTTGTACATTGTACCAATCTAAACTCCTTTCATTAATACAATCGCACCTCTGACCATCTTACATGAATCCTTTTGAAATAGAGCATGCACACATGCATCACTCATCTTACTGACAGATATTATTTTTCTTTCCAAACCCAGAATGTGTAGCACACCTGGAAGGGTTCTTTTCCTCCCATCATGTAGTGTCAATTAGACTCTTCCCTGTCCGACAATCCTGGTTGTCGATTCATCCCCCAAGAACACATCACCCTCGTCATATGATAAGATGCTCCTGAGTCAATCAACCAAACATCTTGATCCAAATGTGTTGTTAGATAGTTGGTTTAGGTTGATAGACAGTTGGTTTGTATTGTTGGTTGTCATTTATGTCAACCCTTGGAGAGTGATAGTGTGATATTGTAGATTGATGACAACCCTCAATGATTGATGTCAACCCTTGGAGAAGTCTGGTAGAATATTTTGGTAGCACAAAGGTGTGGGTAAGGGACCTGAGTTTGTTTGAGGCATAAAGGCATGAATATCATTGAATATTCAAGTAAGACTATTCTATATGGATAGTACATGTCATGTCATTTTCGGTGATATGTGGAATGCCACATAACTCCTCACAATTAGAGAGTTATGGCCTTGTGAAGTTAGAGAACCCTCATGAGTTATTTAGAAGGTCAAAGAAGTAAAATTATTCTAGAAGCTCCTAGAAGAAGTTGTCTAGTCAAGTGGGTGAAACTATGAGTTAATCGTGGGTTAAGTTGTTGCAATAAGAAAATAATTAAAAATAAATTAGTTGCAACTAGAAGTGGAGAGTTTACTATTTGTGGATAAAGTGGTTATAAGTGGAAAAGTGGTTAGAAGTGGGTTATACCTAAAATAAGGAAGTTGGGTTAAGTTGGTTAGAAGGTAACCCCTCGAGGAAGATACATGGAATTATAAATAAGAGAGAAAGGTTATCCTATTAGCACCTATTGAGCACATTGAATATGTCTTATTGTGTAAGGTTTATTGCAGGTACTCATTGATACAAATAAGAGAGAAAGGCTCTCCTATTAGCACCTATTGAGCACATTGAATATCTATTATTCTGTAAGGTTTATTGCATGTATTCATTGATACATCTAAAGTTGCGTAAGTCTGAGTTAGCATGAAGGGTTAAAATTGAAAGTTTCGGAGTTGAAGAAATACTGGGAAAAAAACCTTAGTTTTTTAGGTGTACGCGGGTTGTAGTGGAGAAGGGCGTGTAGGTACACGGGCTGGCAGTATAATAAGGCACATACATTTGGGAAAATCCATGAAATCTTGATTTGTTGAAGGTACCATATTCTCAGAGTCCGAAAGAAATCTCTCAGGAAGGTCTACATTGATCAAGTATAAACGATCTATCTATAGATTCAAGGTTGGTTTTCTCCCGCATTGGGTCTCCACGTAAAATACTAGTGTACTGTGTATTTTTTGGATGTGTTGATTATTGTTTATGATGTAATGATGAATGTTAATGTTAATGATACATTAATATATTGATGATGATCAGATGAACATTATTGGATAAGTTAAAGGAATATACATCGTGGTTAAAAGGATTAATAAGTGGTATAATTGTTCATTAATTATTCACCCCCCCTTATCAGTAATTCAACATGTGTATTGGTTGACGCCAGGTACACATCACCTCCCTTATTCGAGGTCATATTTCTCTCATTCGACTTCTTCTCGTTGGATCCAGCACTTCCTTTTGTTTCCTTCGACTTACAATCTTTTTTTATAATTCTCAACTTTACCTCATTTTCAACATCTTCTCGTCGACTGAACCGGAGATTTAGATCTGCCCTTTGAATTATACTTTCTACCAGAGAATATGCCTTTATAGCTATCTATCAGTCGACCTCTCACTACCAGATAATCTTTGGTTGATCCTTCCATGTTCTTTCTTCTCATTTCTTCCGACAGCAAAGAAGAAAACACGTCCTCTAGCGCTACTGTGGTTGTATTACTCCCAATATCCACGACTAAACTATCCTCGGAGTCTGGAAAATAACATAATAGGATGATACACTTCTCCTCATCAGTGATATTCATATCCACAGATGATAACTGGTTTAACATGATATCAAACGCATTTAAATTCTCAGTCACCGAACTTCCATCACCCATCCTGAGAAGATACAATTTCTTTCTGAGAAATAACTTATTTACTAGATATTTCGATTGGTGTAATCTTCTCATATTGTCCCACGATTTCTTGGATGAATCTTCACCCGATACATTCAACGACATTGAATCTGCAAGACAAAGATGAATCGTACTTCTTTCTTTTCTTTCGAGTTTCTCCCATTCTTCCATCGACATGCATGTTGGTTGGGTACCTGGACAGATTGTTGTCCATTGTTCTCAATCTACAAGAAGATCTACCATTTTAAGCTTCCAAAGCTCAAAATTCTAGTCATTGAATCTTTCTATCTCTATTGTGGAACTTCTTTACATTATTTACCATGATCTTTAAAACAATTTATGACTTACGACTCTTATTGTACCTAGGGTTTAGTTCTTAGATTCAAGATTTGTAGATCGATATCTGATATACTCGTGAAATCAATACACCACTCTGATAACTCAGTTGTCAATGCAGACCTAAGCTCTGATACAACATGTCAGGAAATGAAAGACACTTCCACACTAATCTAGCAGAAGAGATGAAGAATTTAATAAAGAACGCAAATGACACAAGCAATCACACGGTACACCGAGATTTTACCATGGAAACCCTTAACTGGGAAAACCAGCATTCCTTTGAGTGTTATGATATCTTTTTGTTTTATTCAATCAGAATAAAAGGTTACATGTCTAACCTTGGTCCACACCTAAGACACAGTCGACACCATACCCTCTTGCACGGGAAAGAACAACCATGTAGCCAATTTGACTTACATATGCATGACCAACAACCTACACTTACACATGCATTAACCTATAAAAGTGCATTCTATGATCACCTTACAATAGCAGCCTTTATGGCCTTACAACACACCTCTTTATAGGCTTTACAACAGTTAAAACCCTAAATATTGGTGCCCAAAAATGATTACAGAACTATGCATATCATTGGCTACAAATCCCATAAAACCCGAGATTTTGTTATAGTCGACTCCAAGTCGAGTTTACCAGTCAACCTTCATTCGGTCTCTAGTCGGTCATCTCACACCCACACTTCGACCTCTTTTTGGTTGAATTACATAGATATCTTCGACTTCGACTTTACCCGGTCGAATAGATTAACCTTTGACTTGCTATCGATTTAACTCGACTTCAACCTATTGTCAATCCACATAGAATTCAAATTGTTGTCGATGTTTTTGATCTACCTCGACTTAGACCATCAGTCGATTCACCTCAACTAGAATTTCACTACAAAGAATATAAAAACCCAACAAGTATAGGATCAGAGGGAGCCATAATTTGGAGGGAGCCGACCCTGAAGATCCAGCGGGGAGGAGAAACCTCCTAGAACTATGCAAAGGACAGTGGACAGGGAACATGTAGCTCCATAAGTTGTGTATACTTAGAGGGAGCTTGACTTTAGAGGGATTCCAACTTAAAATGGAGTCAGGAGGCTTAGAGGGAGATTCAGTTGCTCAGTGCGAGCCAACCTTTAGGTCTAGGTGGGAGAGAGGCATCTTCCAAGACTGTTAGGAGGGTGTCATGGGATGATATGACTATATAGGAGGATTAGGAGAGGGAGGCTTCTAGGAGCATGGTGTCTTCCAGGAAGGGATCATGCTAGACAATAGGATTTTCTTCGGTGATAGAGGGGTTACAAAATCAGGAAGATTGGAGAGAAATTGTTGTAGTCGATCCAATGCAGGAGACACAAGTACTCCCAGGATGGGAGATAGAGCTACTTCCAATTGATTGTGGCATGTGGTGGGAATACCTCCCTCGCAAAAAGGGAGTGTTGATTTTTGTAGCTTTAGGAAGGTATTCTCATTTGCCCTAGATGTTGGGGATGTGGGAATCGTTGTGGGCACCACATTACACTCTTCATTTGGAGAAAACTACCATTGGAATGAAGAAGGGGCTTCATGGATTTGATGGTATAATTTTTGGGTTTGTGTTGGGGATTCACACCCAGAAGAAAGTCTAATTTCATGTTGACTTGTGAAGGGGATTCTATGTTGACCCATAAGACTTGTATATAAAGGAGAGAGGTCATTGTGACATTTCATATGGTGTAGAGTGTGTGGAGACATGATGGAGTTGGCATGAGTGAGTCTGCACTTATGCCAAGGAGTTGGTGATTTCATCAAAGTAATGTTTGTAACTCTGGAAAATTTGGCCTAAGATGGAAGAAACCGTGTGAATCATATGGAAGTGTCCATACAAGTTTTCTTACATGTACGCAAATTATAGTGGGAACAATTGTGTATGTACGCGGGTTGCAAAAAGGTGAATCGTGTATGTACATGGGTTTCGAGAAGGTGAATCATGTATGTACGCAAGTTGCAGTGGGTGCAATAGTGTGTGTACATGGGTTGTAGAAGGGAAAGTCATGTACATTCGTACAGGTTTTTTGGGCAGGAGCAAGTCCATACAGGATGATGTCAGCAGTAGTGCAGGGGACATCAGCTGGCCGTATAGGTGGTCTGTAGAAAATTTGTGAGAAAAATAAATTTCCAGGGATTTCCTCAAGTTTGGTTTTCTAATTTTTCTAGTTATTGGAGTACAAGGTTGTCCTCATATTTTGATGGATTTGTTTTAGCTCAGAGGGATAGTTTTTCCCTCAAAAATTTTGAATTTGATAAAGTTACAGAACAAATTTTTTGTGTCTCGTGTGTATTGATGATTCATCTATGATCTTGTTGTTTTCGCTGCATACATTTTCAATCAATAATTTTCAGTGTAAAATTGTTCAGTGATAACAGTTAGGGTTTATTGTTAGCTCGCTAGGAAGCAATTTTCAGATATGAAAATTAGTCACATAGAGTTGCATGTGAAAATTGACAGTAATTGACAAAAATATTGATGGAATTAGGAAGTGTCACAAGGTTATACTATAGATAGAAGATTACAACTTGGAATCGTGGTTCTACATAGTACCCTTGGGAGAGGAGTAAACATTGTCTTGGAAATTTAGTGGTTGCAAACATTAGGTACCTATTCCATAAATCATCAAAATTAATTTATTGAATTCAAGTGGGAAGAAATAAAATACCAATTTACAGTTTTCAACCATCTTGTACCCAGATTATATATTCATGACAATTGGAGAAACTAATTCTAAAAGGGGCACTAGTATATGTGGCACAATGTCATTAAATGGAGATATCAGTGTTAGAATTAGTCTACACCCAACACCTAGAGATTCAAGGGTTAATCTATAAATCCAAGAAGGTATTCTAAGACTTGCCATGAATTTTCCACTAGAAAGAAGAATAGAACACATAATTGATGTAAAACCAGACTCGACACCTATAAATGTAAATCCATAATGATATCCTCGTCACCATATAGAAAGGTTGACTCAATACCTATTAAGATGTGGAGGTATTAAAAAAGGTAGGAATTTGTATGCAACCCCAGTAGTGTTAGTTCAAAAAAAACATGGATCCTTCAGGTTGCATATATATTATCGAGGTCTAAAAAAATAAAATAAAGAACAATTTTCCCAATTCATTCATAAATGAATGTTGGATGAAATCCATGCAGCCAAATTCTTTTTAGAGCTAGATTTGATATCAACGTACTATCAAATATGGGTGATTTTAGAAGATGTTGCGAGGAATGCCTTTCAAACTCATGAAGGTCACTATGAATTAAAGGTGATGCCATTTCGTTTAACTAATGCTCATGCTACTTTTCAAGCAATTGTAAATGAACTTTTTCAACCCTACCTAAGGAAGTTCATAGTATTCCTTTTTTATGATATTCTTATCTATAGTAAAACATGGAGGGAGCATATTAAGCACCTAGAACGTGTACTCTCTCTCTCATAATGGAATTGATTTTATACAAAAATGTAAAACTTCACCTTTGGAAAGGAAGAAGTATCATACCTCGGCCATGTTATATCCAAGGAAGGGGTTGAGGTATATCTAAGAAAAAACAAGGCAATCACAGAATGGCCAAAACCAAATAAAATATTGAAATTAAGGGGATTCCTAGGGTTAACAAATCATTACTGAAATTTCATTAGAAACTACATGCATTTGACAATGTCGTTATCAAGACTACTAAAGAAAAATTCATTTCAATGGAATAGAAAGGGCGTAGAAGAATGTTTTGACTCCTTGAAGAAGGTTATGTCATCCACACCAATATTAGCAACCCCCAATTTTACAAAACCCTTTGTGGTAGCATGTTATTCTTCATGGTTTGGAATATGTACAATATTAATGTAGGAAGACCATTTGATAGCCTATGGATAGCCTTTGAGAGTTGAAATCTCAATAAAAGGGACATTTTAAAATCTACATATGATAAAGATATTCTTACCAATATACATGCATTAGCTAAGCAATAACAATATCTCATGGGAAGTAAGTTCATGATACGTTAATCACAATAGTCTTTAGTACCTACTATGAAAAAAAATATTGTCACTGAACAACAAAAGTGAATAGAGAAAATTTCCACCTTTGATAGGGAAACATTATATAAAAATGGGAAGGAAAATTTAGTTTCTAATGAACAACATAGGTGACATCGATCATGATCCCTGACTGGTTAAATCAAATATGAGTGGAATATTCTAAAGACCCTAAATCTTATTCCATAACCAATAAATTGAGCCAAAACCCAAAATTTGAAAGGAGAAATGATAATCTTTGGTACAAGGACAAGTTCTATCTATCTCCTGCCTCAAAATTTAAAATGGAAGTCTTAAAGGAATCACATGACTCTCCATCTATAGGACATGTATGGTTTTTCAAAACTTACTATAATGCATGACAATCTTTTTATTGGAAATGGATCAATATGGACAATGGGAAATATGTCATCGAATGTGACATATGTAAGATAAATAAGAGTAAAAATGTTATGTCACAGAGGTTACTCCACCCCCTACACATTCCAAACGAAAAGTGGGAATAAATATTGATGGAATTCATTGAAAGGTTTCCCACGTCTAATGGAAAGGAATTTTTTTGTAGTGGTTGATAGGTTAACAAAGCATGCATATTTCATGGGAGTAAGGAAAAAATATTCGACAAAACAAATTGTTGAAGAGTTTTGCAAAAATATTTGTAAATTGCATAGTTTTCTAAAGGTCATTATTAGTGATAGGGATGCAAAATTTAAAGGCAATTTTTGGAAAGACTTTTGCAAACAAACTAGAATATCTCTTAATATGATCTTGAAACATCATCCTAAAATAGATGGTCTAATGGAAATTGTAAGCAAATTCTTAGAACCTAGATCAGTTGTTTCGTGACAGATAACAAAACAAGTGATTCTAATGGTTAACAAAATGGTGGTATAATTCTACTTACCACACATCAGCCACAACGACTCGTTTACATGCCTTATATGGTTATGAACCACCAAAATGAAAAGGGTTTGCATTGTCTAATGATAAGGTTCTATCAATAAGGAATCAACTAGTTGAAGATTAGAAGGTCATTCAATTACTAAAAGAGAACTTAACAATTACTCATAATCAAATGAAATAAGAAGTAGATCATCATAGATCAAAAGGATAATTTGAAGAAGGCGATTGGGTATTCATAAGACTTCATCCCTACAAATAGTTGTCCCTTAAGAAGCGAGGAAATAACAAATTGGATATTAAGTTTTATGGGCTATATCATATTAACAAAAATATTAACTGACTGGGTATTCATAAGACTTCATCCCTACAAATAATTGTCCATTAAGAAGCAAGGCAAGAACAAATTGGCTCTTAAGTTTTATGGGCTATATCTATTGAAATATTGTAACTACGAAGAATATTCTAATTATAACTGAGTTATTATCGTATATATCAAATCCCCTTTTGTGGATTGATCATGTCAGGACTTATGTATGACCAAATACGCTTTTGTGGATTGGTCAAACCATAGTTATATGGTGTTGTTTTTAAAACGGCCCCTAGGGATAATTAAAGTGGTTTTAACCACTAGTTGAAGAAGTCGTCCCTGCTTGGTGAAAATACATAACCCTAGCGCCTATCAGCTAGTATAAATAAGAGAGAATGGTGACTCATTCTCACACTCACTCAAGTCACTCATCTAGTGCACAAGTTTTGAAGGAAGTTGCAGTTAGAAGAAGGAGAAGAGAGAGAGGCACATACTTGGTCTTGGATATTCTTGGTGGTTTGGTATTTTATCTTGGCATTGTATTGAAAATCTATATTAAGGAATTTTTTGTTGGGTTTTCTCCCCCATGAGGGTTTCCCAGGATAAAATGTTGTGTACCTAGTGATTGTGTTTCTCTCAGTGATCCTGCTTATGTTATTATTGTCTAGTAAATTGAAAAGAACTTAATAGCAGCTCTAAATTTAACATGGTATCAGAGATAAACTGAGTAGAGCACCTTTCATTGGGTAACCAAAAACGTCATTGTCATCGTACAAGAGAATTAGGGATTTTTATTGGAAGGGAATTTTTGACTAAAACCCATATAGGGAAGTGTGCCCTAGCCTAGCAAACTCATTGGCAGCTTGAGTGCACCATTTTAGTGGCCAAAGCCTCCATAAATTGAAACCCTAGTTTTCACTGGTACCAGGAAACCATAACCAGTACTAGAAGTACCAGTCCAAATTTGTGCAAGTCCATTTTCAAGGGGTAAAACTTGAAATTTTTGAAATCAGACAACTACATCCTACTCGCCTCATCTCAGCGCATCTCCTGGTAAGTTCAGATTCACTTTATGAGCACTTTCATTTTTTGATCATTTTCCCAGCTCCAGGTCAAGATGTCTAAAATAACCAAGCTTGTTGACAAGTTAGAAGGTGTGGAAAAATTTCGTGGCTAGAAATATAGGATTGCGCTCATTCTTGAAGAGAATGAACTTGCAAAATTCATAAAGGAAAATGTATCAGAACCCAAAGAAGATGCAGACAAAGAAAAGTACCAGAAGGATATGGTTAGGGACAAAAGAATCATTGCAGACTCTATTAAGGACCACTTGATCCCTCAAGTGTCTTCTAAGAATACTCCAAAAGATATGTTTGATTCCCTAACCAGAATGTATGAAAGAAGGAATATCAACCAAAAGATGAGAACCCAACTCAAGAATAAAAAATGCAGAAACAAGAAACCGTTCATGACTATTTCTCTAGGGTTTCTCGATTAAAGGAACAAACATAAGTAATTAGAGACAACCTAGATGAATATGAACTCATAATGAAATCTCTTAATGGTCTCATAAGACCTTGGGATTCCTTCATCTAAACTATCTATGTAAGAAAGGAGAAACTCCAATTTGACAGTCTTTGGGAAGAATGTGTTCAAGAAGAAGCAAGAGTAGCCAACCGAGAAGAAGTATTATTAAGGGATGAAGATAAAGCCCTAGTTTCTCATGCTAAAGGAGGAAAGAATCAGTCTCACTTCCAAAAGGAGACTCACCTTCATAAGGAATCTCACTCCCCAAAGAGATTCAGCCACTTCCATAAAGAATCTCACCCTCCAAGGAGATTCTAGAAATATCAGAAGAGTCAAAGAAGAGAAAAAGATTTATCCTCTTATCAATGCTATCATTGTGATAAGATGGGACACATTGCTAAGAATTGTCCTGCCAAAAAGGAAGAATACAAGAAGATAAATAAATAAAAAAGGCATCATGCTGATGCAGCTGAAGATGGCGAGCCACCCATGAAAATTACTAAAGAAGAGATTTAAGATTATGTTTTATTTTCCTCCCTCTTAGGATATGTGAAACCTTGAGAGGACACTTGGCTCATAGATAGTGGTGCCTCTAAGCACATGAAAGGTCAGAGAGACATTCTCTCTATCCTTAAAGAAAAGACTTTTCCCCGGAAACTTACACTTGGAGATGATTACCAATACCATATCAAAGGAGTGGGAGAATCCACCTACAAATTTGATTTAGGGACTTCGATGAAAATGAAGGATGTACTTTATGTACCAGGTTTGACAAAGAATTTTCTTTCTATCTCAACTCTAGATAAGAAAGGCTTCAGAGTTGCATTCATAGATGGTGAAGTTCTCATGTGGCCTAAAGGAAAAACCATAGAAGATGCAATTGTTATTGGAACAGAAGAAGGTGGCTTGTATAAGTTAAAATTTCACTCAGATGCAGCCTTGAATCACTCCACTAAGAGTCCATGTGAACTTTTGCATAGAAGACTAGCTCACATCAACTACAAAGCCTTACCATATGTAAGCAAGGTAGTTACAGGTCTACCAGAATTCAAGGTTGATCATGAAGGTGTGTGCAATGGATGTGCATAAGGAAAGAACATAAAGAATCCTTTCCCAAAGAGCGACAGTAAAGCAGAAGGAATTTTGGAGCTCATCCACTCAGATGTATGTGGCCCAATTCCATCAACCTCTCTAAGTGGGTATGTATACTATGTGTCATTTATTGATGATTATTCTCGCAAGACTTGGGTTTACTTCTTGAAGTCAAAAGATGAAGTATTTGGAAAGTTCAAGGAATTCAAAGCCTTGATACAAAATCTCTTCGAAAGAAATATCAAGACACTCAGGGTTAGATAATGGAGGAGAATACACCTCAAAAGAATTTGTAAAATTTTGCAGAGATGCAGAGATTAAGAGGGAGCTCACTACTCCCTATAATCCCCAACAAAATGGTGTAGCAAAAAGAAATAATAGAAAAATAATGGAAGCAGTGAAGACTATGATCCATGATCAAGATCTTCCAATGCAATTATGGGCCGAAGTAGCAAGAACAACAGTCTATGTTCAAAATAGATTATCCATAGTGCACTTGGATTCAAAACCCCCAAAGAAATGTTCTTCGGAAAGAAGCCAGAAGTAATCCATATCAAAATATTTGGTTGTCCAGTGTTTGTAAACATTTCGAAAGAAAGGAGAACTAAGTTGAACCCTTCAGGAAAGAAGGGAATATCTTTTGCATACTGTGAGGTCTCTAAGGCATTAAGAATTTACATACCAGGTTACCATCATATTGAGATCAACAAAGATGTAACCTTTGAGGAAGATGCAGGACTCAAGAAATAAGGAGATTCCAGCTTGAAGAAGTATATGAAGAAGAACCTGTAGCTCCCAGAGTTGCAGAACTAATGAGGGAAGTTACAGTTACCCCTGATGATGAGATTCCGAAAGATAATGATATGACTGAATCTCAAGAACCTCCCCAAATGAAGATGTCTCACAAGAGAAAGCCAGCTTGGGCAAGGGAACTTATTCAAGATGGAGAGAATTATGGTGCCCCAGAAGGAACCATGAGACAAATCAAGAAACCTAATCCATTCTCCAGTTATATGGCCGTGATGTGTGTTCTCATATAGAAGGAACCTACTTTCTTTGAAGAATCCATTCAGAAGAAAGAATGGGTGGATGCCATGATAGAAGAATACCAATCCATTATAAATAATGATGTATGGGAAATAGGTCCCAGACCGAAGAAAAAAGATGTGGTATCTTCCAAATGGATATACAAGATAAAACATGATGCAGATGAAAGTATTGAAAACACAAAGCAAGATTTGTAGCTCATGGATTTTCCCAAAAGGAAGGCATTGATTATGAAGAGACATTTTCTCTTGTAGCCAGATACAATTGTATAAGAACAATCATAGATCTTGTAGCCAAGATGAACTGGAAGTTACACCAGATGGATGTGAAAACAACCTTCTTAAATGGTGCTATTGAAGAAGAAGTGTATATAGAACAACCCCAGCGGTCTGAAGTTGAAGATATAAAGACTCATGTCTGCATATTGAAGAAATCTATGTATGGGTTGAAGCAAGCTCCTAGAGCTTGGTATGGTAGAATTGACAGTGTATTGGGATTAACCAAGAGTAAAGTTGAGTCTAACCTTTACTTCAAGGTTATGAATGATGAGCCAATTATATTACTACTAGATGTAGATGATTTATTCTTGACGGGAGAAGAAAATATCATCACAGATTGTAAGAAGAAGCTTGTTGCATAGTTTAAGATGAAAGACCTAGGCCTGATGCATTATTTCTTAGGTCTTGAAGTTTGGCAGAGCCCAGAGAAGATCTTTCTTAACCAAGGGAAGTATTCAGTTGAAATAGTAGAGAGTTTTGACATGTTGGAATGTAAAGCCATGAACACACCCATGGAAACAAATTTGAAGCTCCTAGTTGATACTTCGTCAGAATTGGTTGATGTTACTCTATATAGACAAATCATTGGATCGTTGATGTATCTGGCGAATACCAGGCCATATATATGTTTTTTTGTGAACACCTTGAGTCAGTATTTGGTAGAGCCCAGTCGTTTTCACCTTGTAGTTGCAAAACATGTAATGAGATACCTTAAGGGTACATTGGAATATGGTCTCTGTTATATTGGAGATCATGACTTCAGACTGTATGGATATACTGATTCAGATTGGGTTGGATGTGTTTTTGATAGAGAGAACACTTCATGATGTTGTTTCAGTCTGGGGTCATCCATGACTTCATGGTAGAGCAGGAAGCAATCTAGTATTTCTCTTAGCACGAAAGAAGTGGAATACATTGCAGCATGTTCCGCCAGTTGGGAAGCCATATGGATTCAAAAGTTGTTGACAAGTCTATTCGATCTGGAGATGGAAGCCACTATGATTATATGTGATAACCAAAGTTGCATAAAGATGATGGAGAACCCTGTGTTCCATGACAAGTTGAAGCACATAGAAATTTGGTATTACTACATTCGTGATATGGTGCAGAGAGGAGCTACAAAGCTCCAATATGTTGACACAAATGAGCAGGTTGCAGATGTGTTGAACAAGCCTCTATCTCATGTAAATTTTGAATACTTTCGAGACAATATTGGTATAGTCTGAAAGGACCTCCCTCGAAAGGGGGAGTTATGTTGATGATACTATGGTCTCCTGACCAACAACGGGTGACTCATTTAGGATTTTATATCCCATGGGACTGATCATCCCTAGACAGATCCCGAAGGTCCGGTAAGGACGGTCTGTCAGAGTACCTGTGCATGTATATGCCAGTTGTGGTCAGTAGTGGTATCTCCGTTAGGATTTTATATCCTAAGGAATATTATGATTCTTGGGAAGATCCCGAAGGTTAGGTAAGGACGATCTATCAGAGTACCACATGGTAGCTCCATTAGGATTTTGCATCCTAGGGAATCTTATGATTCCTGGGTAGATCCCTAAGGTACAGTAAGGACGGTCTGTTAGAGTACCACAAAATGTTGTTGTTGCACCTGCCTCATTATGTTGCTATATGATGATGATGATGTTGTTTCAGCCTCATGTTGTTGTTGTTGATGATGTATCAACCTCGTGTTGTTGTTGATGATGTTGTATCAACCTCGTGTTGTTGTTGATGATGTTGTATCAACCTCGTGTTGCTATTGATGATGATGTATCAGCCTCGTGTTGTTATTGATGATGTTGTATCATCCTTGTGTTGTTGTTGATGATGTTGTACTAACCTCATGCTATTAAGGATGGTGTTGATGATGTTGTATTATTGTTATACTAATTGATGTTGATGCAGATAATGATAAGGATGCTACTCTAGCTCCATGTTGTGAGAGATGATGTTATTGATGATGAGAAAAACTTCTGATGATTTATAGATGTGTCGGTCAGTGTTCCAAATGTTGATGATGATGTTGCCCTCTCTCTCTCCTGATGATGTTGTATTGGGTTATGTCAGTAGAATACCCTTCTTGTTAAGGGGGAGTGTCGAAATATTGTAACTACGAAGAATATTCTAATTATAATTGAGTTATTATCTTATAGATCAAATCCCCTTTTGTGGATTGGTCAAACCATAGTTATATGGTGTTGTTTGTAAAGTCAGACCCTAGGGTTAATTAAAGTGGTTTTAACCACTAGTTGAAGAAGTTGGCCCTGCTTGGTAAAAGGACATAACCCTAGCACCTATCATCTAGTATAAATAAGAGAGAATGGTGCCTCATTCTCACACTCACTCAAGTCACTCATCTAGTGCACAATTTTTTAAGGAAGTTGTAGTTAGAAGAAGGAGAAGAGAGAGAGGCACATACTTGGTCTTGGATATTCTTGGTGGTTTGGTCTTTTATGTTGGCATTGTATTGGCAATTTATATTAAGGAAGTTTTTGCTAGGTTTTCTCCCCCATGAGAGTTTCCCATGATAAAATGTTGTATACCTTATGATTGTGTTTCTCTCGGTGATCTTGCTTATGTTATTATTGTCTAGTAAATTGAAAAAAACTTAATAGCATCTCTAAATTTAACAATATCAAACTAACAAAAATATTAGTCAAGTAACATATGAATTGGATTTTTTGAAAAAAATCCACACCCATAATGTGTTTCACGTATCATGTCTCAAAATATTATTGGAACAACGTCAATCAACATAACCAAAACTCCTTGTATTAAACAATAAAAGAAGAACTATTTTAGAACTAGAAAACATTATTGCCCCTAGAAGAAAATAAACTTCATTATGGAACCATTAAATAATATCTCGTTAAATAGAAACACGTTTCAAAAGAATATTCAACATTGAAAATAGAAAATCTTCACCAACAATATCTCTAATTATCTTTGCTTTGAGGACAAAGAAATTCTAAAGAAATAATGTATATACATAAAAATAAACATAGGCATAGGTACTATAATATAAAAGGCATAACGCCCTCTTCAATCGTATTTATATACCACCGATTGTAAAAGCATTATTCATTTTTTAGTTCAACAAACATTTTTCATATTAGACTTTTACCAATTAATGGTTTAAAGTTTTAAGTGCTTCCACTAAAGAAACATGGGCATAATTTTGATAACTAGAATATCATGGATTGTACCTCTTAATCGATGGTTTCAAACAAAAGCATATCAATTTATTCATTGGACATTTAATTTAGGTCTTTTAAGCCATGCATAGGCACTAAACCATAACATGGGTTATAAAGTATAACAAAAGCATATCAATTTATTCATTGGACATTTAATTTAGGTCTTTTAAGCCATGCATAGGCACTAAACCATAACATGGGTTATAAAGTATAATTTTTATAACTAGGTACAATATAATGGGTTACAAGGTTTAATACATTATTTGGGGGATTGGGGATTAATTTTAGGGATCATAGGACATGAATAAAGCTTCGAAGTATAAGATAGATTATTTATAACGAATATTTGGCCTAGAAATATGTGCACAATTTTGAAGATTAGGTGGTACATGGATAGGTGTTATGACCCAATCTATTATTTGGGGATAAACAATAAGGAATGTAAGTCCAAGCCATTACTTTTAGGTTTCCTATTCTCTTGAGTCACTAGTAAAACCTACTACATATATGACAACGAAGATAAGCATTGTCCTATATGTCCATAGGCTCTAGTTGAAATAAATAAATCACTGTAATGAAACATTAAAGTTATTTTATATGGTTACACATGTTTTTAGATGTCTATAAAAATTATTATTTTTAAATACATAAATAATAATATCTACTTATCACAAATCAATATATTTTCTTATGTTTCATGGTTCTTTAGATTTAAGGCACAAAATTCATAACTTTGGAAAGTTTCCCTAATTTTATTGTTATAATAAGTAATTATATTTTCATAATAAGTACTGTACAACCCACCTCTTTGAAAACAATAGTTATAACTATCTTTATGTATTTTCTTTCATGACACTTTACTTCATTTTATTTCTAATTACTTTAATAAATTTCTTCATTACTCATGACACTTTACTTCATTTTATTTCTAATTACTTTAATAAATTTCTACTATATTGGTATATAATGTTGTAATATTAACTTATATCCCATTTTTGGATACTAACAAGTGGTATTTTAGTGAAAATTAATTAATATAAAATAATATATATTAAATTAATACAAGTAAAAAATTTAAACAAATTGGTTAATATAAAATAATATATATTAAATTAATACAAGTAAAAAATTTAAACAAATTGGTGAAAAGCTTGACGAAATATAGTTTTTTAAAATTTTCCACTTTATGAAATCCTAAAAGCAATAAGGTTTACATTGTGTATAAATCCTAAAAGCAATAAGGTTTACATTGTGTATAACTACCTATTGAACAAAATGTATTACTATGAGTTAAAATTTCACTAAAACTAGAGAAGTGTATTTTAGTGAAAACTAATTACTATACAATAATATATATTAAGTTACATACAATGGTAAAGTTTGACTAGATATAGTTTTTTTTTTTAAATTCACTTTTATGAGACCCAAAAAGCAATAGGGTTTGCATTGAGTATAATTCCTTATTGGAAAAATTATATTACTATGGGTTAAAATTTCACTAAAACTGAAGTAGAAACCACAAATATATATATAATAAAATTGCATCTTATAGATTAGTCCTCACAATCCAAATTGTATTACTATGGGTTAAAATTTCACTAAAACTGAAGTAGAAACCACAAATATATATATATATATATATATATATATATATATATATATATATATATATATATATATATAATTGCATCTTATAGATTAGTCCTCACAAAAGTATTGAGGGCAATTTAAATTTAGTGTGTTTTAAAAAATTTTATAATTAGGTGATTCAAAATCAATTTGAAATAGGATGTTGAGGAGAATATTATGTAAAATTTCAAAAAAATGATTAAAATTAATAGATATATTGGATTTAGAATTCAAAGTACAACAAAGTAAAATTTTAAACAAATAATTAGAATTAATAGCAAAATTTCAAACAAATGATTAGAATTAATAGCAAAATTTCAAACAAATGATTAGAATTAATAGATATATTGGATTTAGAATTCGAAGTACAACAAAGCCCAAACTAAACTATTTGAGGTAACACGTGATACGAATACCATGTTTTAGTAACATAAAGATGGTATAGATTTTATTGATTGGTTTCATGTTATAAGGGAAATTAAAATGATTAGAATTAATAGACATATTGGATTTAGAATTCGAAGTACAACAAAGCCCAAACTAAACTATTTGAGGTAATAAGTGATACAAATGCCATGTTTTAGTAACATAAAGATGGTATAGATTTTATTGACTAGTTTCATGTTATAAGGAAAATTTGGTATGATATATTATTAAGTTTTTATTTTTAAAATTAAATTTATTAGGGTGCTATAATTTTTATGAAATGTTTTTTTTGGAAGATTTTTAAGTGCATTATTAAATATATGGACGAAGAAGATAAAATTAAATGAAATGGATTTCATGTGTGTTGAATAAAATGGATATATATAGGGCATCAAAGAAAAAACTAAAAAATAAATAACTTCATAAGAAAGACATTGAATTATTCAAATTACAAATAAGAAAGACATTGAATAATTCAAATTACAAAATGACAAGTATGAGTTAAAAGAACTTGCAAAGAAGGAATATCATTTTCCAAGGTGCGGTCTCTTGATCAAGAAATTATTAAGGATACTAACTTAAATAATATGCATGCATTCCACAAATTTATTGAATCTTTTTTTTTTAAGTATCTACTGTATTAATTATGAACAAAATTTACAAGAGAGGCAGTATTGTTCCAATCCCAAAGAGACGATGACAATCTCTTGGGATAAAAAAAAACAGAAAATATAATTGTGTCCCAGAGGGGAAACCATGCTAGAGAACATAGCATATGTCTTAAAACCTTAAAAACATAAATCCAAACTGGTCTATATCCACTACTACACTTCTCTACAACATCAGAAACTAGATAACAAAATGAAATACTATAACTGGAGAACCATCGATCACTAAGCATGAGGAACATGAGGGAAGGTGGGACCCAAGTCGCCTTGATGAGAAACAACATCAGATGTTTCAAGACTAGGTTCATTCCCAACTAGAGGAGTGAAGGCACCTCCATGATGATGAGCGAAACAAGTCACCACCTCAATCATGTAGGCATTATGAGTGTCTAAGGATTCCATTCTACCTTTGAGCTGGCATAAGTCCTCCTCCTTTGGCATCATACCTAAGGCAAACATCATTTTTGTATGGAAGTACAATTCTAGAGTATGAAATAATTTTGAGTTCTTGGTCCTGGTACAACCAAGATCAAGGATTAATCCTCCCACCTAAAACTCCACCTCCTTGTCATCTTTGAATTCCCTGATTGAACGAACCTCTACCTCCAGGCCCGACATTGTGTCTTTTTCGTCCTTGGGAACAAAATATTCATAAAACTATGTAGCAGCCACTACAACTTTGGTTGCACGGGATGACCTCACAGAAGGAGAATGAGGCTTATAACCTCTTGGATCCATATCCAGAAAGACTAGAGAAAGAAGTAAGCCTAGCAAATTGTTCATAAAATCAAAATAATTTCAAATACACCAAATTTGTGCAACTCTAGAGTGCTACCACAACTATTTATCCTCTCCAGGTCTGAAATACTCTTTAGTACCCAACCAAACCAGTGTTCATAGTTTGTTTTGATCATGAATACCTGAATAATGAGGGAATGTGGGTGCATCCTCCACCTTGAGTAGAATATCACTCTCTCTAATTGATTGAACCTCACCATATCCAGTTTTGATGTCGAATCGGGGCAAGGGTACAATCCTTTCATCATCTGTTTCATGAGGTTCAAATAAGTGATCACACCAAGCTCTCCCACGCTCATATCCATCAATACAACCAGCCCCTCGCAACCCCATAAGGACACCAACATGAAGCTTCATAATGTTCTGATTGACTAGCAAAGGGATAGGTGTGTCATGTTGCATGTTGAGCACAACCATTTGTTTCATTGGGCTAGGCATTGGCTCCATTGTTCCATCCATGTTATCTTTTGAATCGTATGGCACACCATACAGGGAGGGAATATCATCTTGTGTAAGAGAGAAACATGACTACTTGAGAGGAAGGATAGGGAGGTCAACCTAGGTAGCATCAAAAAAAGTTGAGGGGGGTTATCAAAGTTGGAATTATCCAGGAGGTCAACCACTTTGTTAACATCTCGCTTAACATGGGATGGGACAATATCAGAGATAATCAATAAGAGAGAGATGAGAAGGTTAATCAGATATTCCAGTCACCAATGAGTGGAGAGTTTGGATGAAGAAGAGCCACATTGGATTTTGGTGAGAAACTAGATAATGAGCTTGGAATCCCCTTCTACAAAAAGTTGAGAAAACTAGATCCTGTGGGAAATTTGAAGACCTCTGACCAGGGCCTAAAGTTCAGTCGCATTATTGGAATTGATTCCCAAGTAACCATAGTATATTTGAAGGATATTGACATTGTTTTCCCTGAAGACTCCTCCATAAATAGTAGGCTTTGGATTGTCTTTAGAGGGACCCTCGAAATTAAGTTTGATGAACCTAGGGNGGGGGGGGGGGTGGGGGGGTTGAGAAGAAGAAGGGAGAGAAGGAAAGGGGGAGGAGGTTAACCAAACAGATAAAAGGGCACGCTCCTAGGGAGAACAATTAATGTATTAAGGGTCCCATTTTTATTTTAATATGGTATCTTCAATGTTCTATATAATCTTTCCCCAAATAAAATTCAGAGACTGTGATTCATCTTTGAAGATTATTATATTGCATTCCTTCCAAATTTCCCATAGAATAAATCCTGGAAAGAGTTGTCAGATGTGATTGAGAACATGGATAGTGAAGCATGCATGTCTCCATGATATGATGGTGGATTTGATGGATTTCTTGATACGATCAGATTTCCTGAAAGTGATGGCACCTTGGTCCCATAGTGTGTTGTTGAATGAGAAGGAGTTGAGGAGATGTTCCATAGACTCATCATTTTGGGTTCAGAGAACACATAATCCTGGTCCCTGGAATCCCCTATTGAAAATATTGAAGAGTTGCAACAAGGATGAAATAAGGGGAAATTCTTGGAGCGGAATGTGGTTGGGATATATATGCCATGACTACCAATATGATTATACTAAGGAGAGGGACCAGTAGTCCTTGACCTTCTGAAATTGAATATTCTGGAGAGATGTTTTTAAGGGATTCATCATACGATCATATTGAATAGAGGGAAGTTGTTGTTAGGAATCCTCCCAAAAAAGAGATGAATTCACATTGTGGATTTCCAAAAATTTGTGTTGTTGAATAAGCCACATGTTTTTGCAAGCAGAGTTATGAATGAGGGATCCATTGGAAGCATCCATCATTCAAATGAGCTTCAAGGATCCTATTCATTATGCATATTTATGTTTCCATAGGCCACTCCACAATTCCTCCTTTTGTTGTAGCCATATCCACCAAATCCCCCCCCCCCAAGAGTTTTGTTGAGAACCTCAGGATCCCTAAGGCCAAGTCCTCCCTTTGAATTTGGTAAGAATATGGTATTCCGGGATACCAAGGTCCATTTTTTTGAAGCTCGGGCTCCTTTCCATAGAAATTTCCTTTGAATACCTTTGACTTCCTTAAGAATCCTTTTGGGAGTCGCGAAGGCTGGAAAAAGATACATAGGAATCGCTTGAAGAATTTATTTGAGATGCATCGGTCTATTGGCAATGTTGAGGGGGTGAAAGGTCCAACTAGATAATTTTTTGTTGAGTTGTGAGAGGATATGTTCCCATGAACTATTGTGAACTTCATAGGTAAGCAAGGGGACCCCAAGATATTTGTACGGAAGGGAGTTCTTGGAGAAGCCCAGGATATGGATGATATGAAATTGGACTGAGAGGGGGGTGTTGAAGAAGAAAATATGAAACTTTAGGTGATTGATGGAAGTGTTGAAATATTCCATGAAATTATTGAGAAATTTTTTAAATCCTTTGGATTCATGGCTATAGGGGACACCCATTAACATCGTGTCATCGAAAAATTGGTTATGGTTCAAGGTATCAACATAATTATGGAGAGACAAACCTTGGAGCTTGTGATTAGCCATTGCATCTTTGAGACTATGATCTAACCCTGCATCCATAATAATTAAGAGGAACAGGGAGAAAGGGTACCATTAACCAAAAGGGAGACGAAATAAGAGGAAATGATGGACATGATCCATCTAACCCAATCTTGGTGAAAACCAAAACTCAGAAGGATTTCTTTAATGTACTTCCAATTGAGCTTATGAAGATATTTTGAAATGTCCAACTTCATGAGAATGCATGAGGTTTTGGTATTTTTTAAGGAGTTAGCAACCTCATGAATCAAGAGGATATTGTACAAGATTTTGCACCCCTCCACATATCTATATTGTCAAGGGGAAACTAGGGTGGGTAGAAGGGGCTTGAGGCGAATGACAATAACTTTGGAGATGATATTGTAAATAACACTACAGAGGGAGATGGGGAGAAATTTGTTAGAGTCCACTACCTTTTCTTCTTTGGGGAAAAGGGTAAGGAAGATGGAATTCAAATATATAAGAACAATATATATTCTTTGGGATTCCTGTGTAAGATCTAAAACAAACCATTTGATTATCAACCAACAATGATGGAAGAAGTCTAAGGTGAAGTCGTCAGGGCCTGGGGATTTTCCTACTGCCAAAGTAAAATTAGTCACTTCAACTTCAGAGATGGAAATGGACCACATGAATCTAGAATTTTGTTCCTTAGAGATCAAGTGGGGTATATTTTGAGAAATGGAATGAATGGGAAAAAAGCAATCCAGTTGGGCCTCTATAAGCAACTCTTGGAAAAAAAGAGGTTAATCTCTTGCTCAATATCCAAGTGAGAGGTGATTTTTTTACCTTGAACTAAAATGATATGAGTGATGTGATTGGAGTGTCTTTGCTAGATCATGGAATGATGAAAAAACAAAGAGTTGTGTTCTCCTTTCTTCATCCATTGAACCCTCAATTTTTGTCTCCAAAGAATTTCTTCTTGATTTTGTCATTCCTCAATTTGATCAGCCAAAGATTTTTCCTGCTGAGCCAACTCTGGTGATCGTCCATGGGAGATAATTTGCTACTGAATCCTCTCCATATGAGAGTTAAGGAGCCTCTAAGCTTAGAAAATATCCCCAAAGAATGTCTTATTCCATATTTTGATGTGTTTCTTAAGGGTCTTGAGTTGTTGTTGGAAACAATACATGGGAAATCCATTGTTTATCTTATCCCCCTCCCACCAAGTCTTGACATTTCTTAGGAATTCATGATGAAATAGATAGAAATTTTAAAACCGAAAGGGTTTTTTGTGGGGTTTACTAAAGATACCAAGGGAGAAATAAATTGGTCAATGATCTGATCTTGTTGCTGGGAGGATGGTGGCTTCCATGTGCATTCTATAGATCATGAGAGATTATGAGATTAAAAATTGATCTTAATTACAAGAAACTTGTTGAGATCCTCCTCAGCGGTTGTTCCAAGTAAAAATTTCATTACTAGTCTCCAGATCAATTAACTCGTGACCCTATATAAAATCTTTGAAATCCAAGTGCTTGACAATGTATAAATATGATTCCCAATTATTTGGTGTCACTTTACACTCTTTCACTTAATTTTTCAACCCAATGTGTACTTGTGAGGAACTTGGTGTAGTATACACAGAAGAAGGTCTTCTCCCAGCTATCGGGAAAGACTAACTAAAAAATATTATGCATAAATCGAAGAAAATCATAAAAGGATAAAGTCAAAATTCTATAACCCCTAGCCTAGTTGGTGGTACCTCTCAGGATAAGGTCACTGAGTTCTCATAACCCTATACCCTCATGTGTTCACCTAGTAAGGTCATATATAAAGTGATTCTGCAACACTCCAAGCAAAGCAAAGGAAACTAGTTTTGTTTTTGTCTTAATTCACACAGGGAAAAATAGAAATGGAATTATTGCTAAGTTAATATGCAGAAACTTAGTTTCAACAGTTTATGTGATTCCTCAAATGGCAATCTTGTTGATGATATTCCCAATAATATTGTAGGTACAAAATACTAGCACAAATTTGGTATAAAATATTAATATAAGCAATGACTGATAGGGAAATCAATAACCTACATTGATCTAAGTCCTAGCACAGTTTAGTTATCATTCTGCATCATAGCACATGTGGCCATTATGCAGCCTGTGTCTATTCTGTAGCCTAAATTTTCAAACAAGAGTAAATTAATACAGACTCAAAAGAGGAAAATAAACTAACAAATATAAGGTAAACAACACTAGCATGTATATATTCACAACACAGGACCGTACCTATGAGCGGGCCATGTCCCATGGGTAGGCTTGTGCTCACACCTCCCAATTCACCACCAGCACACGAGTAATTCGACACTCAAAACATAATAACATTCTTATATTAAAAGTATGAACTTGGAGCTCTTGGCTCTTACAATTCACTATAATATGGCACACACTGATATCATATGTACTATCCAATGTACACCAGCACACTAATATTCATACAACTGGGGGAATTTGGTTGCCTAAATATAGAGCAGTCAATTCATACAATTTTGTTAACAATCTAAACAACCTAAACTCCTATTGTCTGTTGATTTGTTGGGACATGCAAGGTTACATATCAGCCATTTAGAAATATATTCTAGAACCACGGATTTATTCCACGATGGTTGAGTCGGTTTCTCAATTTGTGCAAGTGGATCGAGGCTTATCAAATTTAGCACATGTTGAATTTACTAATATGACCTGTTGAATACATTATCTCATTAATCCATATTAAATACGACTGGAACCTTGCTGGGGGCTCATGGCATAGACTGAGAATTCATTCCCTTTAATTTATCTTTGCCAGTGGATACTTAATACCTTTTGATGATTTTCATTCTTTAATTTTGTTGTAGGTATTAAGATAATGTGTTGAATATCAAATTGGGAATATGATGAAGATTCATGTTGATATAATAACGTTGGAGCTGATATATTTAAGTGTTGGACTATGTACTTTGAAGACTTTAATGATGATATATATTAGCATTATATTGAATTTTTTATATATCTTCTCAAAATACCCTTGTGCTAAAATAACAATCCTTCATATTTCATTTAGAGGAACCTGGAACACTTTGCACTTTATAATCATAATTAGATTTATTACTAACCACACACATAATAATTCAAATTTCCTTTTCAAAATCCACACCAAACCTTTTTTTTTTGTAAGTGAGTGTAAGAGCCTGTATTACTAAAGGAGGGTTATGATACACAAAAGGGGTACTCCCTAGTCTGCCAAAAAGGAAACCGGACCAGAGGTTCCTGAGTTGCATTTTCTGAAATAAACGAGGGGTGTGACTGGACTGCCACCATGGGAAACCAGCCCAATCCTACCATATCTAGTTTTTGAAAAGATAAGCACAACAGACATGAGAAAAACATAACCTAAGACTGACACTAGACTGACCAGACTGGCTTGACAATAGACAAACCAGACACTAGTCCAAGACAATGATGTGTTTCTTTCCTTCATCTGCCTGGCCTTTGTTCTCCTCCTTCTGAGATATTGTATGAGTCTTTCTGATATGTGTTGGCGCTTCATTTCTGTCGGCTGGCGTGATGTCCATGTGATGGACATAGCGCAGGTAGAGGTGGAATTGAGCAGCCAACCACTCCATCTTGGCTTTCTGGTCCTTCTCGACCTCAGCTAGCAGTTTGGTGATGGTTTCCAGAATGCTGAGGCGACTCAATTTTTCTTCAGTAATTTCTTTTGTTCCTTGTTGTCCTCCAATCTAGAATCTTCCATTTCCGAGCTCACTTTGTCGATCATCATCTTTTTTATCCATTCCATCTCCACTGTTTTATGGTAGAGGGTTTCCCTAGGCTGCGTGGCTCCCAGTTCTATTATCTAGTCTGCTTCCTGAGTCAGATCATCCCATGCTTTGCCCTTGCGTTTGTCTTTGATTTCATTTTCCCACTGGGTAATGATCACTTTTCCTTTCGGTGCAACCAGAGTATGAAAGGTGCCCTCCGTGTCTTTTGTTTCCTGCTCCATCCTTGAAACTCGTCGAAGACTGTTTGGAGTTTCCTTCCCCAGGGGGTTTATTTTGTTGTGTGTTCGCTTCATTCGCACCATCCCGTCTAGCCTATGGCAGCTCCTTTGTTGGATTCTCAACCTGTTCACACCTACACAGGGGTTCCTCCTTTCCCTACCCTTGTATCTGTGGTATCCCCTGCAGTTGGGCTCTTCCTGTTTGCATCTATTTCTATTATTTCTTCTCTTATTGAACTTTCCTGTTGTGGGCTCGTCCTTCCAATCATGGTTTGGCCGTAGAGGTGAACCTTCCTGTCCTTTTTCCCCGTCACGGTATGTATGATCATGATGACTCGTCCGTTATCCCTGTACGGGCCCTTTCTCCTTATTACTTGATATCCTACTGTGCTACTCCTTGTACCTGGTCTTTGGCATGGTGTATCGATACTGGTCCATGTCAATCCCTCTTGCCTTATGTCATTCGCTACCTGTTGTTTGTCGTCAATACTTTCCCACAGTCTTTCCCCGTAATTCTTATTGTTGACATGACCTTGTTGTCGTACCCTCGCCTGTTGTATAATCTGATCCTGCATTGTAATTGGTGTTCGAGTGTTGATCAGTCATATCCTACATTGTTCCTTTGTGCCTTTCAATGGGCCTTTCACTACCCTCCTCGATGTGACCTTCCTTGCTCAAGCTGTCACCAAAATCTTTTGTCTCTAGTTGGATGCAGTCTATTCTGAATTGCCCATTTGGGATGTTGATCCAGGTAGTTTCTAGTTCTGGTCCTTCCTTTCTAACCCCCTCATTGGCGATTCTGTCCACCAGGCCATTCGTTATCCTGTGTACCCAGCGCAACTCCACTGTGTTCATCGTTTGCAAATGCTCCTGGTTATTTTGTAGGGAGTGTGCCAAGCGACAGTGTTTCTGAACCTTGCCCACTCTAGTTCCATTTTGGAGTCTCTTCACCATGTTGATAACCAAGGTGGAGTCACCTTCCATGATAGTGTTTGTCATCCTTTCGCGACTTAGAATTTTGAGACCAAGCTCCAGGGCTCCAAATTCTATTGCTTTGTTGGTTTAGTTCCCCATATTCCCAGCGTACAGTCGGATTATGTTACCACCACTATCTTTGATCACCCCTCTTATCCCTGTCATTCTTGGGTTTCCTTTTGTCGCCCCGTCAAAATTCAACTTGAGGAACCCTACCAGAGGGGGTGTCGAGTTGCACTCTCCTATTTGGAGTTGCAGTGGATGCCCTACCTATGTGTTGTTGCACCCATATTTTAGGTGAAAATCTTCCAGGATGCGGGAGTCCTGGCTTATGAGTTGCGCTTTTCTAGTCTGGAAGTTGTGGCTCTGCACCATTTGTCGTATTTGTGATATTATTGCTTCCTTGAGTTTCCCTTCCAAAAGGATTTCATTCATGAAGATGTGTCGATTCCTTTCTTTCCATATTTCCCATATGATCATCCCCGGCATGAGATTCCAACAAAGGTTCACCATTTTATTTTCGTTGTAACTCTCCTTCCAGTTGTTGATGGTTGTGTTGATGTTACCTCAGGTCCTATTGGACTGGCGAAAGATGCCTGTCGCCCAATCCTAGATCTTTGCTGAGTAATTACATTCATCGAGGAGGTGATTCGTTGTTTCTTCCTTAGATTGACAGAGATGGCATCATGATGGGCCTATGAAACCCCTTTCCCCTGGGTTTTCCCAGGTTAGAATTCGATTGTGAAGTACTAGCCATTTGAACATTTTGATTTTTGGCCATTGGGGGATTCCCCAAATATTTCCCCACTGTTGCGTTGGATCTTCTTGGTCCTGGTCTGCGATGTAATTCCGAGCTTCTTTTAAGTTGAATTCAAAATCCACACCAAACCTTAACCATAAAGAGAAATCAAGATTAATATATGAAAATTAGATAATACCTTAGAAGATATTAGAAAATACAAGAGATGAGTACTTAGCATGTACAAGGAGGAAAAATTTATATTTATCTATAGGGTATAGGAAGCCAAAATGATGCCAAAATGGGGGTTCATCAGTGCTCTTGTTCCAAGCGTCCGGGACCTCCCTTCTACCATTAGCCAAAAGTGGGGATGGGTTAGTTCCGCAGTATACTACAATTGCTACAGAAAACTAAGATTTTTCCCCAACTTCTGCGGTCCATAGACATTAGTAATAAATTCTTAAGTTTCTTCCCCAAGAGGTTGGAACTCTGCTAAAATATTGTATTTTGTACAGAAGAATTTCCAGAAAAAAAAATTATCTGGATTCCAAAGGAGTGAAAGGCCTTCCATTGTCCTTGTATAGTCGATGGCCATAGAACATCCTATCTTCCAAATTTTAGAGAGAATATTCCCAAGAACTTCTCTTGAAGACATAGTTTCTTGGAGAAGCATGATGTCGAGTGATCCTTATTGCAACTTCTTTCATAATATTTTAGGCTTACTCTTACCATTTAGTCCATGAATATTCCAAGACATTAATTTCATTAGAAACTTTGGGAGGTTTGGAATGTGTCTGTGATTACGAAATTTTGGCTTGAGTTGACCAGATGTCACCAATTTCCTGCAAGAGCTAAAGGTTGTATTTCATACCTATCCATTTGTCTTTCTTAATATTTTTATTGGGATTAATATTGTTGGTTTTAATGCCTAGATTTGGATTTGGCGCAATGGCCCCAAAGGGTCCCAAGGTCTCCCTTCTTCTTTTGTGAAGGGATTTCCTTACTAGATGAATATGTTTTGAGCGAATCATTTTCATATCCTACTTATGAACTGCATTGACAATGATCTATAGATATATGCCATCTAGCTCAATTTCATCTTTTTATAAGTTTATATTGTCCTCTATGTCTTGGATCACGGGGTCGTCCTCCATGGGAGGCATATCAAGTGGGGGAACAAAAGTTTTGGGTTTTTTGGGATATTCAAATAAAAGGGGGGATCCACGGATTTTCAATTTTTGGGGTTGTTGGGGGGAGAAATATATTCAATAACATTGTCATATTCAAGGGGGGGGGAGCTAATTACATCGAAATTGTTTTTGAGACTGGGAATTTTCAAGGTACCATGAGGGATAGGTGTTTGGTTTGAGTGGAAGTGAGAAGGAATCTTGGTAAAACCCTCATCATCCTTTTCAAGTTCAGATTCAGAGGGCTTTGGAGGGTTCTGTAAGGGGTAGTATCAATAAAGAATACCATGCTCATGACGACGACAACAACACAACAAGATGAATCCATAGTCCAAGGTTTGGAGTCATTATACATCTTGAAAGGTCAAGAAGATAGAGTCTGGGATGGGAACCGAGACATTCATATATATGTAGAGGCAGGCATAAGATGCATATTGGCCTTGTCTAGTAGCTTCCGAGGACTTGATAAAGTTTACCTAGGTATTGTTGATTCCTAGAAAAATTTCTTCATCACAGTACTCTTGCAGGGGAGAATATAGGAGGACATAGACATGGGTGAAGGAGAAGTCATCTTTGTCTGTGTTGAAGTTGTCCTTCCAATATTGAAGGTGTAGACCTATAGAATGGAAGAAATAAGGGCCACCCTCAAAAATCCATTCAGGTTCATGGGGTTTTTCAAAAATAACAGTAAAGAAACCTTTATTTCTTATTTTTAGATCAATATGACAAGTGGGTTTCCAACGAGAGATGATCTAGGAAACCATATCCCTCTCAATCGGACAAATACCCAAGAACTTACCAATTATCATATGATATTTCATGTATTCCACATATCCTCCAAGTTGTTTTGAACAGATCTCGTATTTTTTCATCTCCTCATCCTTTGAAATGCAGAGACATGGTTTCCATTGTCCATTGCTTGCATAAGGTATATGTGTGTTTGGCATGGGATATTCAAGAGAGGAAGCCATGGCTCCAGGGATTCCATTTCTTGTAGAGGCTGGATTGGGGGGATCGAACCCATAGGGACCATATCCTGATGTATTTTTGTGAGGGGAGAGAAGAGGAGGGGGATGGGGGTCGGACCCCCTTGTAGCAACATGGAAGAAGGTTTGGACCTATAACATAAGTAGGAGAGAGAAAAACCCTAGAAGAGTGTTGTCCATATGAGATATTATTTAGAATTTTCAAATGATCAAAATTAATTTGTTGAAACTTATTAAGTAAGTTAAGAACTTGAAATAAGGAAAGATTAGAAAATTGGACAAGGATGAGCATTATTCAAAATAATAATTGACAAGGAAGATTAAGAAATAAAATTGTTGTATAATCATGTTTAGTTATTTATTAATAATGTTAAGAATGAAAAAGGTATCGCAATGAGGTGGAATCAAATATAATAGATTTTAAAATAATTATAATCTAATTTTAAGGCCACGATCAATCCCTACACCAAATTGGTGTATGAGACCCCCTATAATGGAAGATGAAATCTATAAGAAGTTTGAAGAAACCTTGAATAGGGATGGAGTTAAATCATAAATGCAAGAAATAATTGAACTTGGAGAAAAAAAAAATTATGGAGAGTATCATAGTTCATCTTTAGAAGGAGAATGAAGAGAATATAAAAGGAGCTCACTAGAAAATACTTGAAGGAATTGACCTCTAGCTTGAGAAGGAAAATTCCAAATACAAAAATATTCTCTTGAAGACAAGTATAATCAAATATAACAAACAAATTCTAAAGAATGTTATTGTACAAAAATGAATATTGATGATAAGGTTAGGGGTAAAAAAGTACAATCACTAAAGGTGTAACTATATCCACATCCTTGTTACCAAAATAGTCTATAAGAAATATAGTCAAGTACATATAAATATCCTTACTTCTAGAGGAATATATGGTAAAGTCAACAACATTCATGGAATCAAATCATGAGGAATAGGTATTTGACAAAACTAACAACTACAATAAATTTAAAAACATACGTCAATAAATGGAATCAAAGGAAAAAAAAACTTTGCAATATCAGACCATCATGGATTAACACCCATAAGACTTAATAAAGGATGGACAAATAATCAATCATGGATGCAAATGATCACAAATTTCAGGAATTCTTAATAGTTGGTATATTCTAAATAATTTAATGGAAAATCTCTTGAGAAAGGAGGATATGTTATAACCCTAACACAACATAAGTATACATGATGACATGGAATTTGACCACTCCAATGGGTATTACAAGTCCATAAAGGATATTTGTGATATGAGAACATCCATGAATATCCAATGCATAAACTTATGCTCACTAGAAAGTATCCATCCTCCATGTCAATGATGCAGGAGCATCCTATTTCCAAATTATTGTCCAATTTCCTAGACTAGGAGGTGTTTTGTTTTCAAGGGAGTTGGTTCCCAAAGTCTTGGTTTATTTGTAATTTCCTATGTTTTGAGTAATTTGAGTGAGAAATATGTGTGTGAGGATATAAGTGTAAATGTTCTCGAATATGTGAGAACATGAGAGATATTATGCTTGTGAATATCTCATGAGGATCTTAGGGATTAGGAGATCCTAGAATAGGGATTTAGTTGAGTGAAAAGTGGATCAGAGAGGATCCTTAGGAATCTGTTGGGGATTTGTTGGATCTAAACCAAACAGTTCATAATCCCTTTGTATATTAGTGTAAGCCTTAGAGGAAAGGAGAGGGTTGGCAAGACATAGAATATTAGGCCAGACATTGAGCAAGGGGCCAATTGAATGAATAATTAGGCCATAGATTAAGCAAGGGGGCAATTGAATGAATAATTAAGCCATAGATTGAGAAAGGGGCCAATAGAAGGGAGAATTAGGATTGAATCATGTTTATTTGATCCAGGGAAAAGAAGGCATGTGAGCCTGTGTAATTGTATGTAAACATATGTATATGAATGAAAAGGAAATACTCTATTTCGATTATTATGGAAGCCTCTGTATTTATGTCTGTTTATATGTGTATTGTATACCTCTATGAGAAATAAGTGCATGTCTCTACATATAGTTGAGATCATTTAATTTTAGGTGTATGGTTTGTATTGCAGTTCCCGGAAGGATAATTCTGGGGGAGGCCTGGTACAATCCTGTATTCCAAATGAGATCAGGAATGTTATTCTAATGACCATCGATGATCCTAATGAACTATGGAGGTGAGAGATTATTGTTATTACAAGAGAAGCTACAACAGTCGTTAGATCACTCCACCAGTGGATGATAATCGTTAGATCACAATCGTGCAATAATCAGAAGGAACAAACTCGATCGTTCATCATTTGGCTTGGAACTCTACACACCGTCTGATCGTGAGGAAAGGGGTAAATCAATAACCAATTGAGTCTTAACCATCAGATCTCAGTGAAGGAAGATCGAAGATGGAGAGACATTGCAGTATTCAAAGGTCGAGTTAATGTCCGCACAGGTTTCGGTTCTGAAACGCACAACGATCGTCGATCATCACCCGCCAATAAATCAACGACTCGCATTGGTCTATCTGCCAACGTGCAGATTCCATTGCAAAACTCGACGACGGGTTTAAAGGTCATGCTAGTTGAGACTCTGCAATCATTCCTGGCCAACACTACCTTCGATCTATAACATAATATTAGCACCCAAGGAGTTGAGCCAAGATCATAGTTCTTGATCACATGGAGAGAGGGCAGAGGTCCTTCAGACTAGGTGTGTTAAACAAGTTTTGGGAGCCTCTGTATTAAATCCCTGGTCACGAGGAATGGTCCTATGGGGAAAAGGGCCATTAGATAAAGGAATGAGAAGAACGATCTTAGGCACCCTATTAATGGTTTAGAGCACCCTAAGGTGAATAGGGTCGCAATATCTGTGGACTTTGATAGCAACAAATTTGGATCTAGGCTAAGTTTGTAAAGAGATTGGAATGATTCATATTTGACTTGCATTAGTTTGGTATCAGAGAAAATAAAATCTCTTTGGGAGGTAAATCAAGGCATGATTTATGCTCTTGAAAGTAAATTGATGCATTAAATGTACTTGCAAATATAATTTGTCAAACAGATGGCAGGAAGTCAAAATTAGTTGTGATAGCACAGAAGGAATTCAGATTGTTGAATCTGATAATGCAAAGACAAGTACAGAGAGAAGAGATCAGACAGTAAATTATGATAGAACAAGGAAGACAAAGAAAGTGTGCTCTGTGTGCAATTGACATAGATATTGAAAAGAAAGGGAGAGAGGATCGAATTATAAATATGACAGACAGAGGCATGGTTAAAAGGAAATTGTCTATTCAAGTGCATTGGATGTGGAAGACAAGATCATGAGTGTATCTTGCAGGTATTATTGATGTTTCTATGATAACTCTGGTTTTAAGATTTGTTTGAATATTGCAAGTAGCAGAAAAAGAGGGTGTTAGTAGCATTGCAGCTGAGAGGAGTTGTAATAGAGAACTAGTTGTGTTATTAAATGAGAAGAACATGTGAGCTCTTAAGTAGTGGTAGAACCTTAAGAATTCCAACAGAGGTTAGATAGGGAGGACAAGTGAGTGTTCTCAAAAGGAAGTGGAAGTTGTAGAGCCTAAAAGAGCGGAGGTTGCTCAAATAGTACTTCATAGGCAGAGAACCAGAGAATACCAAGAGGCCAAGCTCAAGGAGATAGCTTGTTGAGGTATGAAAGGCAGGTGTCAAGACTTGCTAAAGGTGAGGGCTTAGGTGCGGTCCACAAGTGAACAAGATGGAGTTCACAAAGGAAATGTGGACAATGACTATTGGAGATCATTGTAAAGGTTCAGAAAGAGGCCATGAAAGATCAAATCAAGACATATTTGACAGAATATTAGCTGAGATAGAAGTACGGATAGAGGTGATGGAACAACTGCTACAGAGAAAGGTGGATGCAAACCAAAGAAGAGGATGGAGTATGAATAATACAATTCAGTGGTCAGTGGTACAGTTATTTGTAAAGAAACTGAGGAAACGCCTAAGGGAAATGAAGCATAGATCAAATTCTTTAAATAAGAAAGAGAAGCTAAGAGGAGTTGAGTTTGGATTTAGGTCATTGACAGAAAAAAGAAAGATTTCACTATTCTAAACCAGGGCAAGGTGACATCCTTGGAGAGGATGATGTTGAGAGAAAATCTATTGTGGATCTTACAGATTGCTTGGAGAATGGAGAGGAAGAGAGACTTGCAAGAAGTCTCATGAGCTCTTTGAAGAGTTCGATAAGCATATGGATACGCTAACAAGTAAGGATGAAAGGCCTAATGTTTTTATTTCTAACATATTGTGTGTGGTTGCATATTTAGCAGGTGAAGTTGTCAACGTTCAAAATGAAGAAAAAGAAATGTATAAAAACATTTCAAGTAGGCAGGATCGGAAACTCATTCTGATGGAGGATGAGGCCACAATTCCTCATGAAGATAGACAAGGTGGGGCCCATATGCATGTTTCCAAAGAAGAAAATAAAGGACATCTGAAGAAATTTATTATTGCAAAAACGAGGTAAGATTGTCTCAAAAGGAAAACAAAGAGGAATAGCATACACTACCAAACAAATGGATTGTTGGAATATAGTCAGAGGAGTTTATTTCTGTAGAAAATAAGGCATATTTGTCTCATGAGGATGGCCAAAGAGAAATTGAAGAAGAGTAGTGTTTTGTTGCAGAGCTACTGGAGAAATTGTTGAAGAAATCTGAGTCAGGAGGAGAACCAAATCAGAGAATTGATGTTGCATTTGAACAAAGAGGAATGGTGTTAGAAGCATCAACAAATACTTTAGAGTCTCATGGTTTTAAAATTGATCATTGGTATGTTGTTGCAGGTATTGAAGGAAGAGAAGGTAGATAGATACAAAATTATGTCATAAAACAAGAAAGAGGGAAACACTTTGATATTGTGCTCACTGATTTTGAGGATGAATTAAAAGTTTTAGAGAATTTGATGAGTAATTAGGATTCCATAAGGAAATAAAATGAAGCCATAGATGAAGAATGTTCACACATGTTTAATCGTGATAGAAGTTTTAATGTTCAATTGCATTCAAAGAATGTAGGTAGGGATGAGGATGGTGAACATAGAGATGTAGAATTAAAGATAAATGTAAAAATCACCTTCAACATTCAATCATGAATCTTGAAGATAGGATGATATTTTTTGAAAAATGGCTTGCAAATGATGTGATTGATGAATACTGCATGAATGTTGGAGAGTTGGAAGAGCAGATGAAAGTGTCAAATTACTTTGACATAAGAAGTATTCTGAGTAAAAGTCCTGAAGATATAAGTAAAGGAAAGGTACAACAACTAATGGACAATTGCAACATTCAGCAAGAATATGGAAGTAAGAGGCAGATTGTGTATCAGATAGTGGACATCAACAATGGTGCAAGTGAAATTCAGATTAAAATTTCTGAAGATATGTAGAATGAAGGATTGCAACAGTCATTAGATAAGAAAAACAACAAGGAGAAACAAAAGGACAATATATTGCAGAGTAAAGAGATGTATCGGCCAAATGATAGAATAGACAATGTAATTGAAGGAATGAGGATGTTGATGGTGAAGATGTCTTAGAGAAGACATGCAAAGGAAAGGAATATATACATAAGTAAAGAAAGTGAGGAGACAAAAAGTAGCAGAAGACAAGTAGCAAGGGTGGATTGCCAAAGCAAATCCAATGGGGCATTGCAACAGAAGAAATGGAAGCTAGGAAAGTTGCAGTCAGTAGCAATAAGACAATAGAATAACAATGAAGCAAGTGGAGAACTTCAACACAAAATATGGGATCCAAGAGGAGCTAAGTGATGAAATCATGATCAGGATATCATGGACATTTTATTACCTAGGGAGTCTGATGCAGAAGCATCCTACTTCCAAATTATTGTACAATTTCCAAGACTAGGAGGTCATATGTTTTCAAGGGAGTTGGTTCCCAAAGTCTTGCTTTATTTGTAATTTCCTATGTTTTGAGTGGTTTGAGTGATAAATATGTGTGTGAGGATATAATTGTAAATGTTCTCGAATACATGAGAACATGAGAGATATTAGGCTTGTGAAGATATCATGGGTATCTTAGGGATTAGGATATCCTAGAATAGGGATTTAGTTGAGTGAAAAGTGGATCAGAGAGGATCCTTAGGAATCTATTGGGGATTTGTTGGATCTGAACAAGAAACGGTTCAGAATCCCTTTGTATATTATTGTAAGCCTTAGAGGAAAGGAGAGGGATGGAAACAAATAGAATATTAGGCCAAACATTGAGCAAGGTGCCAATTGAATGAAGAATTAGGCCAGATATTGAGCAAGGGGCCAATCGAAGGGAGAATTAGGATTGAAACCTATTGATTTGATCCAAGCAAAAGAAGGCATGTGAGCCTATGTAATTGTATGTAAACATATGTATATGAATGAAAAAGAAATACTTTATTTCGAGTATTCTGGAACCCTCTGTATTTATGTCTATTTATTTGTGTATTATATACCTCTGTGAGAAAGAAGTGCATGTCTCTGCATATATTAGAGATCGTGTAATTGCAGGAGTAGGGTTTGTATTGCAGGGTTGGGAAGGAGAATTCTAGGGAGGAGACTTGGTACAATATCGTATTCTAAATGATATCGAGAATGTTATTCTAGTGACCATCGATCACAAGAAGGATCGATGATCCTACTGAACTATGTAGGTGAGAGATTATTGCGATCACAGGAGAAGCTACAATAGCCTTTAGATCACTCCATTAGTGGATGATAACCATTAGATCACAATCGTGCAAGAATTAAAAGGAACGAACATCGACCATTCATCATTTGGCTTGGAACTCTGTACATCGTCTAATCATGAGGAAAGAGGTAAATCAATAATTGATTGAGTCGTAACCGTCAGATATCAGTGAAGGTAAATCGACGACAAAGAGCCATTGCAGGATTCAAAGTTCGAGTTAATGTCCTCACAGGTTTCGGTTCTGCAACCCACAACGATCGTTGATCGTCACCTGCCAATAAATCAACGACTCACATTGGTTCATCCAACAATGTGCATCTTCCATTGTGGAACTCGACGACGGGTTTAAATTTCATGTTAGTTGAGACTCCGCAATCATTCATGGCCATCAATCTTCACAGTCAATTTAAATACTACCGTCGATCTATACCGTAAGATTAGCACCCAAGGAGTTGAGTTGAGGTCATAGTTCTCAATCACATGGAAAGAGGGAAGAGGTCCTTCAAAATAGGTATGTTAAACAAGTTTTGGGAGCCTCTGTATTAAATCCGTAGTCACGGGGAATGGTCCTATGGGGAAAAGGGCCATTAGATAAATGAATGAGCAAAACGATACTAGGAACCCTGTTAAGGGTTTAGAGCACCCTAAGGCGAATAGGGTCGCAATAACTGTGGGATTTGATAGCAGCATATTTGGATCTAGGCTAAGTTTGTAAAGAGCTTGGAACGATTCATATCTGACTTGCATCAGTCAACCCCCACCAACTAGGTCAATCCTTATGTCACAACATTGATGCATACAATTCCTATCAATGGGTCCAAGGGGAAGTTCCCATGGTGGTATCCCATCATCATTAACAAGTAATATCAAGCAGAAGAACATTTAAAACTCAATATAATTTGTAACATACAACAGTTTTGCATACAATGTTATATCATAGGATTTTAAACATCAATGGAATAAAAATGCATGAAACCCATTTTCCTATGAATATATACCTAATCAACTTGCATGCACACACCTTAGTATCCCATGCATGCATCGACAACTTTGGAATCTGAATCATCAACAAGATTGTTATGGAATTCCAACAACATGAAAGTTAATTGATCTGAAATATCCTTAAGATGATGATTATTTTAAATACATTTAAACATATACTTGATCTTCAAAATAATAATGATTGCTTGACTGATTGCAATTACATGTGAAATACTTATCTAACCATATACACTTTAATGATAAATAAATTGCAAATAATTGAGCTTAAAATGAAAAACAATAATGAAATCACATACACAAGTTTGATAATGGAGTCCACCCAATTTGGGATACATCTTTGGGTCTGCTTCCAATAGAGACCTTCTTTATTAATGCTCAAATGCTTGTATTTTACAATGACTTTTTTACATGTTTCTCAAATGCAGAAAAGGAATGCACCATTGGATTCATTGTGAAAAATCATGAAAATGAGTATAAATTTCTTGAAATTTCGTCAAGGGACCTCTCGACATGCTTTACGGTGTATCCTCAAAACCTATGTACCCTCGAGCATGCACTACGAGACATAAATCTCTAAATTAATGAATGTATGTACAATCCTTAGTCTGTGCTACCCTTTAACTATTATTTATGGTGTATTTTTAACCAACTAGATTTGGAAAAATGTTGGTTAGTGGAGTTTGTTAGGTCGTTGGTATAGTTAGCGGGTCGGGGGTTCAAGCCCCACTGATCGCCGACCGTTTCGGTGTTTTTGTTATAAACTTTACTATATATACAATATTTTGTTGCACATAGTTTTAACACCCCATAGAATATGAGTTACGATTACATCATTCAAATAGAATCATGGGATAGGGGTCGAGGGCTTAGGCCCTTGGCCCTTTTTACCGTTGAATGAACCTTTACACAAGTTTAAATAAATATGACATGTATATGGTTAAGTGGTAATTATGTGGTGTATTGGTAATGGAGCTTGGTGTAAGGATTTGGGAGGTCACGGTTTCAACCCCTGTTGTCTCCCATAAAATTTTACATAACCATTACCATAAAGGACAATGGGAGGATACCACGTGGTAGCCTTTCATTGGCTTATCTCTACCACTTATCAACCTGTGATTGGACCACTTGGTTTGTATGATCTACCCAGTCACCTGTCAACTGGTCATGCCACTTCACCTGCCTATCATGTACGATCATGTGACACATGTCACCCTTGTAGTGGTGACACATGTCACCTTTGACTTTTGCCTGGTTTTACTTGAACTTTGACTTCTCATAACTTTTTCATATGAGATCCTTTTGACTTTCTATTTGCACCGTTAGAAATATAACTACGAGATATGTGCATTGGTGTTTTTTCCGAGATAATTTTGGATGGTCAAATTTTGAACATTATTGAACCATTTTGGATCTTTGTGGACATTCTGGATCCTCTTGGACCTCTGTGAGCATTACCAAATCCTCTTGAATCATTCCTCCCCATTGGAAGCCTTTTGGACCACCAAAATTTTTGATTACTCAACAACTAGGTGAGGGTAGAGTTCCCTCAACCTTTTTATCTCGATCCACTTTGATTTACTTAGTTTTACTCCTTTAAGACCAACTCGAAGATATTCCACATCACTTCTCTTTGAAGTCCTGAGTCTTCTATCAATAATAACATCTTCTTGTAGCTTGTCCAAATATTTTGGAGAAAAATCATCAACTATTGGAACTTGAACACTTTCATCTTCATCCATAATCATAGGAGGCTCATAAAGCTTCAAATTCTCAACATTTACGAATGAATACATTTTCATATAGGTTGGTAGATCTAAACGAAAGGAATTAGTACAAATCTTCTCCAAGATATTGAATGGACCATATCGTATCGACCTTATATTTTCACCTTTACCTTTCATTATATCCTTACTTATATGTAGCCATACTTGATCATAGACTTCAAATTGATGATCAACCTGATGTTTATCATGGTTTGCCTTGTACTTGGCTTGGATTTTCTCTAATTGTTCCTGTACTGCTTGATGTACATGTTGAATATTTTGAATTTATCTATGAAATTTATCTATATCATCTTGTTCATCTTGTTCATCTTCTTTACCTGCTTCTCCAAAAGAAAATTCCATAGGTGATTTAGGAAAGTACCCCAAACATACTTCAAATGGATTTTTTTTAGTAGATGAATGCATGGCATGATTATAGGCATGTTGTACATAAGGTAACTATTCATCCCATAAATTAGGATGATTGTTGCAGTATCCTCGAAATAGATGTACCATTGTTATGTTTACCACCTATGTATGTCCATCCAAAATGAAATTGTTGTAAGAAACCCATCCATCTAAAGTGTTGTGAGTGTTGTAGCTTGGTTTGTGACTGGAAATAATGTAATGGTTGATGATCTGTATGAATTATGGTATCCTTTCCCATTAATTAATGCTTCCATTTTCTTGCATGTTGTACCAATGCATACAATTCCTTATCATATGTTGGATAGTTAATCACAGCTTGAGTAAAAGTTTCAGAATGATAACATATAGGTTTACCTCATTGTATCGAGACTACGCCCATGGTATATCTGCTTGCATCGGTTTGAATCTCAAATGGTTGTTGTATATCTAGCATTTCCAAAACTGGTGCGGTGCTTATCTTTTCCTTCAATGTCTCGAAGGCTTTTTGTTGCTTTCCTCCCCATTGAAAGACTTGTTTAACACTTATTAATGCATGTAGAGGACTTGTTATGTATGAAAAAATAACAATGAATTTCCACCAATATTGTACTGCTCCTAGGAAGCTCCTGGCTTATCTGATAGTAGTTTTCTTGGACCATTTCACAATTACTTCTACTTTTGCAAGTTCTATTTTTAGCTTACTATTCCCTACATTGTAACCTGAATATACCAAAGAAGTTTTGACAAATTCACATTTAGACATTTTTACATATAATTTCTCCTTATTCAAGAGTTCAAAGACTGTCTTGACATGATTTGTGTGTGATTTAGATGGATATTGGTTTCCACCCATCTATTCCACTGGCTCAAAACATGGGTTTCCACCTCAACAGTTTTTCTACGATTTTTTGGGGACCTGAACTTCTCAGGTCGTTTTGAGGCCCTAAACGACATTTTTTGGGCACGAAAACGCCTGTAAAATATCTATAAGCATTGTCTAGGCCGAACATAATATGTACTCCTCGGATAGACCTTTCCGAAAAGGTATATAACACCGCAAATGGAGATCACATGCAAAAATTACGCCCTCGGGAAGTTGACATAACTACCCCCATCAGAGCCCACAAACCTTTTGGTGTTTCATCTTCCGGGGTTAGGGTTTTATATTTTCTTTATGTTAAAAAGGAATTTGGAGCTTCATTGTAAACATAACCATCTTCTTATGAATGAGCGTAGCCATCACATCTCTTCTCAGAGATAAGCTTCCACCATTCTAGCGAGTCATTCACTCTGTAATTTTATAGTTTCTATACATTCTCTCATTAATAAAAATTGTGCATTACTGTATCTCTTTGTTTATTGAAATATCTCTATATATTTCATTGCTATATATCTTCCTTCATTTCATTCCAAAAATAATCTGGATCAGTGGTATCAAAGAAAACTACTCCTTTTCATTTCTTGTGCATGTCCCCGACGAGGTCAGGGTATAGATAGTTAGGTCTCGAGCTAGTTTCCATTGAGTCCAACCACTCTTGCCAACCCAAGAGACCTCCCATGGAGAAAGAGAAGAGAGATGAGGGAGAATAATATCCCATCAATTTATTTCTCATGGAATCCCTAGCGCAACATAGGAACGAGATGTTGGAGAATTTTACCCAAATCCTTCAACGATTGTCGACAATAACAGGTGTGTCTTCATCAAGCAATCTCTTTGGATACACTACCCCATTCAAGGTACAAATTAATTTTGATCTTCCCGTATTTGAAGGTCATATTAATGCATATGCTTTGGAAAAATGGTTAAATTTGTTAGAAGGTTATTTCTCTGCTCACAATTTTTTCGACAGAGAAAAGATCACCTTTGCGCTCCTTAAGGATCTTCCCCATTGGTGGGAAACTTACTGGGAGAAAAATTCCACAAAGGATTCTGGAATATTTGGGGCCGAACCCGCTTGGGATTTTTTATGGATGCGGTCAAGGAGAAATATTACCCTATGGGAAACTATGATGACTAGTACATGAGATGGACAATGTTGCATCAAAAATGGGACCAAACAATACCAGAGTTCACAAATACCTTCCATGACTTGTGCACCAAGCTGGGTATCAAATACTCTAAATGGCATCTGAGTCTGAAATACCGCAGGGCTCTACACAGGTACATCCAAACCGAAATGGATTTTCTAGACATCTCATCATTGGGAGTCAATTATAGATATGTTGTCAAAATCGAGTAGAAATTTAAGCAGTAGAACAAGCAAGAATTTGGGTATGAAAATATGCAACAACCAAAGTATGGTAAAGGCATCCCTAACTCACAGAATAAACAACCTCAATACAACCAATCCAAGTCACAAGAAAACAAGGGCAACGGGAAGATGAAGAACGACATTGGGAAGTGGTATGACTTCCAAAAAATCCCTTGGCACATCATCGATGAATGTCTCTCAAAACAGTCATTGGTGGTCGAGCTCAAAGAAACAAAGCCGAACCCCGACTCAGACTCTAATTCAGAAAAAATTAAAGGGAGACAAATCAATGATGCAGAATCAACTGCTACTATCACGACCACAACAATCCAACCAGAAGAACCAGAGGATCCTGAGGAGGGGGAGAGCTCTTTACATTCACAGATGTGGGTGAAACGAAACCCACTGTATTTTATTGTTGATAGCAGAAGCTATAAAAACCTCATCTCAGTAGAGGTCGTCAAGCAGTTGGATTTTCCAACAACACCACACCCGCAACCATACAACATTGGATGGCTTCACCAAGGACGATATCTTCATGTCAACCATCATTGTCGCATGTCATACAACATCAAGCCCTTCAAGGATGAGGTATTGTGTGATGTTGCCCCACTGGAAGTTTGTGATGTTTTGTTAGGCAAACCATATATGTGGAGGAATCATGTTTTTTATGAGTCTCGACCCCATAGAGTCATTGATTCTCTGGGGGGTCAACTCTACATAATACCAAAGCTAGTTCTGACTATTGTCCCGACAAAAAAGTGTTGCAAAGTAATCTCTCATACCACAAAGTTTAGCCTCTTCATGATCTGGTCAGAAGGTGAACAGAAGGAAACTGCAAACACTACAACCTCAACCCAAGACCTTTCTATCAAACAAAATCATATTGTAGAAGGGCATAAAATTATCTTTTCTTCACCTATGGGGGTACTTCCGCACTATCCAATCAAGAAAAGTTATAACAGAGTCCTTCATACTCCTCATGTTGCATCTTCACTGACAGAGTCTTCCCACACTCGAGAAGATCATGCAACTAGATCGGTTGAACGGATCCAAACCCTCCAGCAATAGGTTCATAACATCCTTCAACAAGCTAAACAAGACAACTTCTGCAGCAAGGCAAGTAGCTCACCAAGGTGGAGATTCAGCAAAAGATTCCCCATCTCCCATAGGAACTTGATGCAATGGAGACCATTTCTTCCTAAGGGGGGAGGATTGATCCAAATGGATATTGGTGGCCAACCACCTATTCCACTGGCTCAAAAAATGGGTTTCCACCTTGGCAGTGTTTCTACAGTTTTTTCGCGTCGTGAACTTTCAAGGTCGTTTTGAGGCCCTAAATGATGTTTTTTTGGTACGACAACACCCAAATGATAGAAAAAAGGCATGGTCTGGGCCAAACATAATATTTACTCCTCGATAGACATTTCCAAAGAGGTATAGAACGCCCCAAACGAAGCTCGTATGCAAAAGTTACGCCCTTGGGAAGTCGTAATTCTGGATGCAGCATCCAACACTATGATTCCTCGTGTCCCTTTTTATTATAGTGGGAACATGTATGTCTTTCCTCAGCTTGATTTACTCTAGATGATTTTGTACTATTCCATTTGCCTTTCAGTTTCTTTTCAAATTTGTATGGCTTCTTATCTTCGCTCGCATGCTTACCCTTACTAGCCTCTAGATGTGTAGCTTGTACTAACACTTTATCAATTTTAGTGGGGTTAAACATTAAAATAGTGTGACAAAGATACGAGTGCATTCCACCAATACACTTCAGAAGAGTTTCATGAGTATACAATGTAATCCCCAATGAAAATGCCTTCTTTTTTAGTTCCTGTGTATATTCCTAAATATTTTGGCCTTTACCTTGCCTTAGATGCTACCATTTTATCATTGTCATTTACATATAAGTCAGAGGATATAATTGTTTTCTTATAGCCTTAGTAAACTTATCCCAAGAAGAGATAACTTTACCCTTTTGAACAAGATCAAATTTCATCTTACTCTCCCACCATATTAAGGTTGTGCCACTTAGTCTAAGAGCATCTAATTATATCCTTGTAGCTTCGTCCACGATATTTTGAACCATGCAATATACCTATTTGCTTGATCCATTTTGTTAGAAAAACAGGACCGCGGAGCAATAAAATAAAACAAATGCAGAAACAAAACACAGAAGACATACAATACAAGAGAGACACAAATTTACGTGGTTCACCCAGTGTGGGCTACGTCCACCAGAGAAATTGCCAGGTCCTTCCTTTATTATTATCCAGCAAATGAAGGGATACAACCTACAACAAAACCCATTGTAACTTCCTCTTCTTTCTCTCACAGTCTCCTCTCTCAGAATACAATATTCACCATCATCCATAGCCATAATACATTTCCCTCATAAAAAAGGGTTGCCTTCTAGGGAAAAAAACCCTAACATAATCTCTACCGTTAGATCTGCGACCTTATAATGAACGATCCATATTTACAATGAAATTACAATATACTTTTACAAGGGGGGGATGCCCCCAACCGGGGGGATGGACCCCCCGGACCCCGCACAGGGGGTACCCCCCCTCTGCACTCCCCCACATGGAAGAGTGTACATACTTCTGGGGTGTAAATACTTCATGGGGTATAAACACGGCTGAAAGCAGGGACCTCTGAATCAGGAAGATAATCAAGCTCCACAACCAACAATCTCCCACTTGGAGACTGATCTCAACAACTCCACCGCTGCTGTATATGTTGGACTCTGAACCTTCTTGGACCTGGAAAATTTCTCATCTTCATCTTCATT
>ML794950.1:362638-382357 GCA_009831015.1 Picea engelmannii
AATAAGGCAAGTTATGGAAGAACAGGTAGATTGTTCGAGCCTTTAGGATTTCTTTGATGGAGCCTCACAAAACGGGTTTTACTGTATTGAGGTGGAGCAGTTATTTTCCTATCAGAGACACATCGTTTCAATATGAAATGGGTTTTGGGTTTGGGATCAAACAACTTTGTTGAGCTTATGGCCTTAAAATTTCTGCTAACCTTTGTTGGGGAAAAAGGGTTATCTAACCTTCAAATTTTTGGTGACTCATTGGTGATCATAAATTCGATATGGAAAACACAAAAATGCCACAATATCATATTTTTTCCATTCCTTGAAGAAGTTTTTATAATCGTGGACATTTACACAAATTTCTCCATTCGACATGTATACAGGGAAAGAAACATAGCAGCTGAAAAACTCTCTAAGGAGGGTCTTCTCCTGGATCATGGGAGTGGTATGTAGAAGAGTTTAGAGAAGGATCAATTTTTGAATATTAGCAAAGACCTTTTATAGACACAGGGGGATTGGAAGGCCTTTACTCTCAGCACTGAATACTTCCTCTTTTTGTTTTTTTTTTAATACCACATGCTATGGAGCCACTCCGATTTTTTTTTTATCAAAAATGTTTATATTCCCATAGTACAATATTCCAGTTTCAAAACAACAGCTCGGATTGAAGGTTAGAAGATGGCGATAATCCACAGGTCGTATCTCTTATGGGGCATTATTTTCAGACTGTCATCTCCTATGGCAATGGATGACTATACAACATTCTTGTTTCCAGGACTCACAGTTGAGTTTTTTTATAAGCTCTCATTAATTTTGTATATTTTTTTGGACACAAGATCATAGTTGTAATATTTTGATTAAAATAGTCTCATGTTAATAGGGAAACCTGCATTGTATCCTTCAGAACATGATGGTCCTGACAGGGAAGGATATCTAGACTAAATGCATGGATCCACGTGCTTTCTTCAGAATGTAAATTTTCTCTATATATGAAATAAAATTTACGTTTTTTTTTCTCTGGAAAAAAATGTTTTCATTGTATTGTGAATTAAAATGAGAATGTTTATTGCGTTAATTTTGTTTGTTTTGGTGGGCTGTTATAGAAACCAATATTACTTAAATGAAATTGCTACATTTTTATTTGTAATGAATCCTCAAATATTAGGGTTGCACACTTAAGTTTCAATGAAATGATGTGAAAATTGGAAGCATTGGTAAGTTTAACTTTAAAGTGAGAGTTGGGCAACAAAGCCACATTTAAATCTAAAGTAAGAGTTGGGAAACAAAGCCATGATTATTCTCAATTGAAAGAAAAATATCTATGTTGTCACCTATCACACCATAGATAATTAAATTTTAATATTTTATAAAATAAAATATAAATTATTTGGTTAACTTTAAAATTTGGAAAGTTGGAAAAAACTATTTATATGAAAATAAATAAATTTTAATATTTTATCAACCTAGATCTATTTTAAAAAATCAGTATCTATTAGGGGATTAAATTTATCAAGGTATATATGTTTTAATCATTTAATTCCATGTTGTTTGATATATCTGGGTTTAAAATGGATCTACGGTGGTTTAATTTTTTAGATGTTGTCAAGTACATATGTATGTATGTAGTTATTTAATTTTAAGTTTATTTAATTTGTTGTTGTCACATAATGTTAGGTGACAACATCTCCCCCATACACTTGCTATTTTTTTAATGTAACTTTGATAAAAATAAATAAAAAATAAAAACCTACAGCTTAAGAAATCTGGATTTAAGATGGATCTACACTAGATTAATTTTTTAGATGTTGTCAAGTACATGTATATGTTGGTAGTTATTTAATTTTTATTTTATATTTGGTGTTGTCACTTAAAATTAAGTGACAACATCTCCCCATACACTCATTATTATTTTTATTTTTTAATGTTATGTTACTGACAACAACTAAAAATTTATTTGATTAATTATAAATTTTGGAAAATTAAAATTTTTTTAATGTCAAAATTCATTTAGCTATTATTAAACTTTGAAAAGTCAGGAAAAATTATTTAAAAAGTAATTTGGTTAATGTTAAACTTTGAAAAGTTGGAAAAAAAAATATTTTCAAAGCTTAAACACAGAACTCAGAACTCATTGCAATAGTAGCACGGACTTATAAGAGCATGGGAACACCAATGCATGAACCCATGTATAGGGACCTTATTATGTTACATTGTTTAATAACACCAGAGGAGAAACACCGAAAATGCCGAAAATGAGGGAGAATGTGCATGTTCCCCTTTACAATGCCCATACCTTAGTGAGGAGGATTTGTCCTTCAAAGCTAAGTGGGTAATGTCTCAAAAACCTCTTTTACTTTGGCTTATGCACACGTGATGTAATAATAGGGTATATTCACAAGTTAGAGAGGTCACACAAAGTATGGCATTAAATTTTGGCTTATGCACACGTGATGTAATAATAGGGTATATTCACAAGTTAGAGAGGTCACACAAAGTATGGCATTAAATTTTATTTACAAGTTAGAGTGGCACACATGGTATAACAAGTTAAAAGTGGGAACACAAGATATGGCATTAGCTTATATTCATATTATATAGAGTTTTCATACAATATAGAGTTCACATACAAGGTATGACATATAAATTGTTAATTATATTTACAAGTTAGAGTGGTACTAAGTGGTACTAAGTGAGGGAGGATGTTATCACATCAACTTTGAGAGTGTCTTGTAAACTTCTTTTAGTTTATAATTGTTTTTTTCTTGAATCGTAATTGTTATACATGTGTGGGATCTTGTGGAGTTATTCAATATGTCCACAAGTGAGAGTGGGTAAACAAAGCATGGCACTAAAACTATGAACAATGTTAGCACTAGAGTGAGGGAACGACATTAAAATTGTCAACAATGTTAGTATTGGAGTGAGGGAAGACATTATCACATCAACCTAAGGACTTGCATAATGTAAGGCACTAACATTGTCGATAATGTTAGTATTGGAGTGATGGCATGACACCAAAACCATCAACTATGTTATTACAAACATTGAAACTCCTCATAATGTTAGTACCATAGTGAGGGCATGGAATTGAAACAATCGGTGATGTTAGTATCAAAGTAAGGGAGGAAGAAATTACGGAAAGGGTGGATGTTATCACATCAACTGAGGAGTCACTTGCACAATGCAAGGCACCAATATTGTCAACAATGTTAATACCAAGGTGAGGGCATGACACCAAGACCATCAACTATGTTGTTACTAGCGCCAAAACTTTTGATGTTGTTTGTATCAGAGTGAGAGCATGGGATTGAACTTGAATAACATTGAAACCACCAATAGTGTTAGTATTGGTTATCACATCAACGAGGACAACACTAAACCACCAAAAATGAAATAGTATCAAAGTTTCATAGGGATTTGACTTGCACAACGCAATGCACCAAAATTGTTGACATTATTACTACCAAAGCGAGGCTATTGGAAACAAGATCAGTAACTATGTTATCGTCGACATTGAAACTTCTAATGATACTAGTACCTAAAGGGGGGAATGGGATCAAACCATAATGACACCGAACCATCGATAATATTAATATATGTTATCATCTCATTATGTCAATTGAGATGGCACCAAAACCACCAACTTATGTGACATTGAAACCATAGACAATGTTAGTACTAGTTATCACATCATCACATCAATTAATATGACACTGAAACCACTAATTTATCACATCAACTAGGATGTCATTGAAACCACCAACAATATTAGTAGAAGCCACCTTGCTATCACAAACCACAAAACCATCAACAATGTTAATATCAAAGTGTCAAAGGAACTTAACTTACTATTACAAACTATGTGAATATCAATATGATGGAGGATGTTGCCATATCTATCTACAAACCCACTTCATATGAGAATACCTCATAAACATAAAACCTATAAAACCTATACCATCGAGTAATATCTCGTAAACATCTAGGGTGGTAGGTGCGGGAGGGGTGTTGTATGGCCCTGAAGGAAAACCGGAATCCACATTTGCATGGAGCATTGGCCAGTCCTTTAATAACCAAGTTGAAGCATATGCCTTGTTACAAGGTTTAATTTTGGCAAAGGCTTAAGGAATTATTGAACTTACAGTCGTTGAGGATTCCAAATTGACAATTAAATATGCAAGGTTGAATTCTCTCCTAAGGAATATCCATCTCCGAGCTATTTTTCACAGAAATCAAGCAGAAATTCATATCTTTCACACAATCAAATTCTTTCATGTAATAAGATCCAATAATCGGGAGGTCAATAGACAAGCCAATCAGGCCAACAGATTACAAGAAGGGCTTCTGTCGTAAACATATCTCAATCTCTTGTAGCAATCCCATGAGGTATCGAATTCAATTAATAAATATGATTGAACTTACAGTCGTTGAGGATTCCAAATTGACAATTAAATATGCAAGGTTGAATTCTCTCCTAAGGAATATCCATCCATCTCCGAGCTATTTTTCACAGAAATCTCCGAGCTATTTTTCACAGAAATCAAGCAGAAATTCATATCTTTCACACAATCAAATTCTTTCATGTAATAAGATCCAATAATCGAGAGGTCAATAGACAAGCCAATCAGGCCAACAGATTACAAGAAGGGCTTCTGTCGTAAACATATCTCAATCTCTTGTAGCAATCCCATGAGGTATCAAATTCAATTAATAAATATGAAATGGGAGGGCTTGGCTCCTCTCCCCAATGGTGGGATTAAAACCCAAAGGCTAGAGAAGTCTCAAAGAAGTTTTTAAAATGGGGGGACCCCCCTTCCCGGGAGCCCAACTCTCCACTCAAGGTCTAAATCATAATCAAAGGAGGGCGTTGTCACCCTATTGATCGAAGGACACTGACGTGTGCATTTCATGTGTATACACGAGCTCTACATCACTACCACCGATGGGAACAATCTTATCTCCCTCATCAACTCTCGCTTCTTCTGCGATATGGGATGGTTATGGGCATCATCCAATTATTTGCAACTTCCTGCAATGATGTTCGAAGGTGGAGGGCGAGAGAAGGTGGTACTACTCCCGTGTGGTGGATTGCATATCCCAAACATGGCTTCTCAATTCATCCCGACTCTTTCGTTCTGGTGGAAATTTTGCAGGTCTCTTCCTCTTTCGGGTGTTTCTACGAGCTTAGATGGTTGTGCCAAGCAATAGATATCAGGAATTCGAGGCACTGCACAAGGAAGGTGGAGCAACTATAAGAGGAGATTGCAAACACCCACAGCATGGTGTTCTCTCTGCAAATTCGTTGCAATGGACTCTCGACACAAGTTCTTACAGTATTGGAAGAATCAGTCTAGTAGAGACAGACCATCCTTCAGCTCCAAGATGAATGTTCGACGCTTCGACAACAATTGGAGGAGCTACGCGCCAAGCTTCTGCATCTCTTGACTCATCCAATAGAAAATGGTACTACAGGTAACTCAGATGAAGCCTCGTCCCCTGCAGAAGCACCTATCTAACTGGACTTGAATGCTTCGACACCAGATACTGGGTAATGTTTTCAAATTGGGATTCCTATCAAGGATTTTTTTGTAATGTATCATTTGTGCCTATGTATACTATGCATATTTTATAGACTGTATTCAGGCAAGGCCTTTGAGCATAAGCCTCATGTGAAAATTGTAGCTCTGGTACAAATAATATTAGTGGCTCCACAACATGGAATTTTTTCTTACTTAGTGAAAAATTATGAGCTTGTTGTACTCCTAGGACGTTATTTAACATTGTTTTCAATTTAATAAATTGTCCCCCCTCTATCTATATATCGACTCACGATGACATAGGATTATTTACATATCCATGTCCATAAAAAGACATAAATATTTATTAATCAAAACACTAACTATGAATATGTGATTGTAATAATAACATGTATATGATATGTGATTGTAATAATAACATGTATATGCTTTCAAGATTGAATGAGAGGAGAATTATGGAGATGAGATTGTGATAATAACATGTATATATCACATGAATAATAAGATTGTGATAATAATGTATGTGGAGATAATAAGTATAAATTTGGATTGAACACAATAAGGAAGAGGAAGTGAGGAGAGGTTAAAGTTTGGATGGGGCATAATAAGGGAGTGAAGGGGCTATGGATATGGGATTGTAATAGGGTTACGAAGATGAGATTGTGATAATAACTTGTATATATTATATGGATAAGACATAATAATAAAGGAATAAAAAAAGTTAAAGGCTGGATGGGACACATCACAAGAGTGGGGAGACTATTGATATGAGATTGTAATAATAGCATGTGTATATTAGATATATTATAATTATAATCACAATTTTGAATGGGACACAATAGAGTAATCATAATTTTGAATGGGACACAATAGAGTAATCATAATTTTGAATGGGACACAATAGAATAATCATAATTTTGAATTTTGAATGGGACACAATAGTGTAGTGAAGACGTCTCACAAATTTGGTTTATTTAGCTCATAATTGTTATCCAAAGAGATATTATATAGACAAAAAGTGACCAATAAAAAATAATGATTAGTGGTTTGGAAAATTTGTCAAGAAGTTCATGTAGCCTATGGATAATTGGGTCTTTCATCATGTTTTATCCAAACCATAAAATCACTAATCATTGGTTGGATGATGTAGGATGGGCGTCCTACCTAAATATAGTGACTCTCAACTAAAGTAAGAAGTTACCTTACACAAAATCCAACAAATAAATGTTGATACATATGGTTTGTATTTGTGCTTTACAAACCTAGATTCCAATCAAATCGTGACTCTCAACTAAAGTAAGAAGTTACCTTACACAAAATCCAACAAATAAATGTTGATACATATGGTTTGTATTTGTGCTTTACAAACCTAGATTCCAATCAAATCATTGCATGCATAATTCTTCATGAATGATTTATAAGTTTAACTCAGGTGATTGGGAGGAATGATTGTTATCCTCCCCACCTAAGTTCATGAAAATTATTATAATTCACTTTATGTCTTTTAGAATCCCTACCACCACCTTCATGGGTTTCATGCCACATTGCATATATGGAGAACTACCTTAAAGAGTTGTGGAAGGATATTATAGAGTGGAATATGTGGTTGGTTGGTTAGCTTGTTTGATTTAAAATTTAATAACAAGGGTTTTTTTCTGTTACTCTTTGTTGGACTACTCTTTGTTGGAATAGTCCATAGCCAATGTGAATGGATGACATATGTTAACAACTATTTATGATTATGGATATTTAAATTCACAACCAATTCAATGTGAATGGATGACATGTGTTAACAACTATTTGTAATTATGGACATTTAAATTCACAACCAACATACATAGTATAAATTCAATCTACGTGCCATGTGTGAATAACTATTTGTAATTATGCATCTTTAAACTCTCACAACATGCAATGGGTAGAAATTTAATTTTTAGAACTATGTGGTGTTGGATTGAGATAATTGAAAACCTTTTTAAACAAGGATAGGAAAATCAGTCAAATAATTATTTTATTTTTTAATAATAATAATTTAAATTGAAAAAAATATTAAAAATTATATATATATATATATATATATATATATATATATTTGTGATATATAAATACATAGATAAAAAGATATTTCATTTAAATGGTTTTTCTATCTTCCTTTACCACAATAATTAATATTGTAAGTAAAAAAACATTTAGTTATTTATTCAATTTTTTAAATTTTTTATTTAAAAAATTGGAGAAATTTTAATAGATATTTTTCTTTATTAGTAAATGACATTCTTTGTTAAATTAATTTGTTTATTTTTTTTCAAAACAAATATTTATAAATTTTAGGATTGATAATGAACAAAACAATTATAAATATTGAAAAAAAGAATAGGATCTTAGCACAATCAATATGAAAAGATGGGAAAATGGATTAGTTTGGGTCGTTGGAAGGAATGATTGTGCTCTTAAATGAGTTTATAAGATGCTCTTGTTGTTGAGACCTCAATATTCTGAAAATACTAGGTCTCCCTATGTTCTAGCCGGGATTTCTAGGGACTAAATTATATATATTTATCTTTATCTAGCAAATCTACATACCCATACATACCCTACCCCCTTTGGATTTAAACCTACCACCTTCAAAAAAAAAAAAAATACAGTTTCATAAGAATATAACATTTTATCTATGCTTTTGGCTTTGCTTTTTAGCGGGTACCACCAGACTGCTTTTTTCTTCCTTATGACAGAAAATCAGTACTATTGTTGCGAGGCCACATTTCGTCTCACATATTCGAAGGACAGAGTTTGGTGCCAGTCAAACTCATAAAATATATATCCGAGAACCTCCATTAATATCGATGTTCAGGATTACTTGATTCCTTGTCCAAGACTGATGATGACTATTTTTTTTCTAAAATAGCTATGATTTATGTTGAAGTTATGCCTTACAATGTGAAAAAGAAAAGAATACGGATGATGCTTCAATGCCAGAAGGATAAAATCATAACATGTATTGAAATAGAAAAAGCTCAAATAAAACCCTAACATCTGTTGAACTGGAAAAAGTTAAAAAACGGGTTATATATTCTTGATGGATGGGAAAGCCTATTTTGAAAACTTGGAATGAGCTTGTGACAGCAAAAAGTCTCTCAGAGGACCCCCTACGTCCTGTCATCTAACTATTAAAAACAGCTATTATGATGGTTCTAGCTTATTCCAAAATTTCATCATTTTCCATAAGAGATTTTTTTTTTAATGTAATGATATATCTATACTTTTTGTCCAAGGAAAACCCAATGTAGAAAATTCCAACCGTGGCTGATACTTTAGGTGAGTAGATGTGACCAKCTCTGTGAAATTGCGTTGAGGTAGGGTGGCCCTCTGAGTCATTTTCCTTTGCCCGAGATTTGAGAATATGAAATGATRGTGTTTATAAAATATAATAATTTGGATCCAAATCAAAAAGCAAAAGCATTCATTTACCCTTCACATCTAGGTCAGGTCTGCTCAGCTCTTTACTTGAAAGATCAGATATTCCATTTCTTTCCTTTGTTCTCTGCTTGACTCTTTAAGAAGTGCAGTTTGTCCTTCCATTTTCATTACAGTCTGCACGGGTTCGTCTTCCYTTCATTTTCTTCTRTACTACGAGTTGAGTTGAAGGCAGTTTTCATATATATCTCTCTGTGTTTGTTTGGGGGTTTATTAATTAATTATGGCTCAGGTGGGAGCAGTCAAGCCGCTTGCAGGGCTGATGCTGGTTTTGAATCTCTGCATGTATTTAATCGTCTGTGGAACTGCAGGATGGGCGATTAACGAAGCGATTGAACGTGACATCATTACTAGTATGAATATTTATCACATCACATTACATTTGCACTTACCTTGCTTGTATTAGTTTAGTTAGTGATATCACTGGAATATCATATTAATTTCATATTATATTGCACGTCTCATTTAGTGTAAATTGTAGAATAGATTATGTTGCATGTCTCAACTGTAAAACTCATCTGGTTTCTCTCAATACAATGAAAACGAACAACTAAATTAAATGAAAATATTGTAATGGTGGACATGTAGGCGTGGAAAATCCATTACCCAACCCCTTCTGGCCAGTGTATTTTCCGATGGGAAACGCTGCTACGGGCTTCATGGTCATCTTTGCGCTGATAGCAGGAGTGGTGGGAGCAGGTTCTTGCCTTTCGGGGCTTCATCATGTCATGTTATGGACAGATCATAGTTTAGCCTCTGCTGCATCAGCTGCCATGACAGCCTGGGCGCTTACTCTACTAGCCATGGGGTATATCTCATATACTTTTCTATAATTTCTTTCATTTTCAACTCATAATATATTCAAGCTGTACCTTGAATTTGAAATAATATCACCAAAAATATGATCAATCAGAGGGTATATGTATACATTCCCATGTATTGCATTTAATGCATCAGAGTGTATATGTATATATTGCAAATATTGCAGCAGCAAACCTATATAGTTATATATCTTCATCAATACGTATTAATGCGCTTCTGCAGGCTGGCATGCAAGGAAATTCATTTGCACGGCAGGAACTCACGCCTGGTAAGAGCTGTTGTTAAATGCCGGTAGGAAAATCAGCTTGAATTAGTTGCTAGAGGTGTTTGTTAATAAGATTTGAAATCTGTGTACATTTGGCTGTGGCTGTTATTGGTGGTGGTGCAGAAAACAGTGGAGTCATTCGTTATCATTCTCTCGGGAACCCAATTCTTCTACATAGTATTGATCCACACTGGATTCATTGGGAAAAGATAAGGCAGCCAGCCTGCCCAGTTAGCGCTTCGAATATTATCGATAGATGTTCAAATTGACTGAATATTTAACGGCTTTATTTTTAAGAGTTGTGTACAACAGAGTGAAAATTTCGTTTATTATTATCAGTGGATTCTTCAGGAATTTGCGTACAACGTATTGAAATTTCCATCTATTATTATCGAGTGATTCTTCGGCGGTTCTGCGTACTACATACATTGGAGGGGAGGGTGGTTGTTGGTCAATTCCCTTCTTGACCATTCAATTTCTCTGGTAAACTATCATTTTGTGCCATCTGGGTTTGTTTCCTTTCTAGACCATTCAAATTTCTTGTACGTCTGTGCCACATGCCATTCAGACTGCTTGTACTTCTCTGCCACATGTAATTCTGTTTTTTTTTTTCAATTCAAACTTCCTTTTCTTTTTCATGACCTTTCAATTCCCTTTGTAGTCATTGTAAGATGCTTGTATAACAGTGTACAAAACACAAACAACATGGGTTAAGTTTTAACATAAAGTAAATAAACTCATAGAACAAATCATTTTTTCTATTTCGAATTATACTATGGTGTAACGAGTTTTTCATCACTTTTCTAAGTTCGAGAGAAAGGCTTAAAATTGTGCACATTGGCTAGATGTTAGTAGTATCGATTTGAGGATTAAGATTGATCTCAAAATCACAAGTCAAACTCACACAAGTTCGAAGAGGGAGGCCTTGATTTTAGCAAGGGAGGCCTTGATTTTAGCAATCACTCACTGTGAATTACTAAATTGGCTTAACCAGGGTGAAAGGACAAAAATGTTTGAATAAATGCTTAGAAGGAGGTCTCAATTTGAATAATTTGGGCCTATTAGGACAAGGGCCATGAGAAGAGGTGAAGATAAGTTTTGATTTGGCAATAACTATTGATCACTAAATTAAGCTAAAGGCTTTAAAAGTCCTTAAAAGTTCAAAACAATGTTTTATGTATGGGGAAATTGTTCCAAGGGTTTGAGAAATTGCTCCCAAGGGTTTGAACAATAGATAGAACAATTAGGTTGATGGCGAGGGGACCCCAATTTAGCACGGGGGTTTCACCTTGTTGACCAATATCTTATCATGTTCATTCATAAAAGGGGTTTTTAAATTGAGAAAAACAAAGTCAATATATTGTAGGTATTGGGGGGATGTGGGGTCTCAAGGGGTTTATAAGTATTGGAGGGTATAAAAAGGGGTATCTAGTGAAAATAGGGGTTTCTTTTATTGGAAATATGTATTGGGAGGGGGGGTTCAAAAAAAGGATTTTGGGGGATATTTATCAATATCTAGTGAATTTAGGGGTATTCTTTAATATCCCACGAACGAAGGCACTATGTCACAAGTTTACTGAGTGAAGACCCTATGCAATTTAGCAATCAAGGACGATCATGAAAACGGTCCATAAAGGAAGCAAACTTGGTGAATAGAAGTCCCAATTTTGGTAATCGGGGTTGATCACCAAATCAAGTTCAAATGAGTGTGAAAGGGACCCATTCATTAGTTCAAAGAATTAGAATGGGGGATTCAAATGTTCAAAAGTTTGAATAGAGGAAAGGTTCAATGAAATCAAAGAGGAAAAAGAAAGACCCGGTTTGGAAAATGGGAGTTGAATTTAGGTAAAGAGAAGAATGGTTGTGATTTGAGGATCAGGGCCGATCTAAAGATTAGGAGACAAGATCAAAAATAGAGAAAGAAACGGAATGAGTTCAAACTCAAGTTTTAAAAAACTCTCAAGACTCTAAAGAAAACTCAAGAGAAAAGGCTCAAACCATAAAATCAAATAAAACTCATACTCAAAAATTAATAACTAGGGATCCTCATTTGGCAATCGGGCCAATTTTAGATTCGAGGAATAACTTCCAAAATGAAGATAAGAAGAGGCTTGATATGAGGATCAAGCCTGATCTAGAAATTGAGGGCCAAAAGAGTTTGAACTATGAATAAAATCATAAGGAAGGGAAGAATCCAAAAACTCAATTAAGGAATAAAGTACAAGGAAGGAAATAAACCAAATCAAAATCAAGTAAGTAAAACATGAAGGTTCATCTGACTTAAACATATAAGAAAAGTGAACGATGCAATAAGACAACGAGCAACCAAGGTCAATATATGTCCCAAAAGAATAAGCATATTCAGAGAAGTGAGAAGGAGGACCCCCAAGTTTTTTCCCAAAACTTGGGGGGTTGTTGAGGGCTCAACAAATGGTGACACGCTGGGAAAATCCATGAATCTCTTAATCATTACAATTCAATCCTATATTTTAACAAGAAATCAAAATTTCTTAAAGAATCATTCCTTGGAAATCGAATAAATGGATTCTTTAGGTGCTTGTTTTGTAACATGAACCTAGAGCATCCCAATCATGCAACTTCATTGATTTATCATATTTTCCTAAACATAGAAAGTGTGGAGTTGATTTCCTTTGAATCTTCACCTAATGTTTCAACTAACATTCATAATCATAGGGTATTGCTTTTAAATAGGGTTGAATATTTTGAGAAAACGAGTTATTTTACTTTCCTGTGGTGTTGCTCCACTACCCATCAATGTCCATAACCCAGGTGGAGTCACCCCAACATCAAAAACCATTCTTTGTTGCCAACAAGCATCTGTAGCCTTGGCATATATATGTGCATTCCCGACATATGAATAAATTCCCTTCCCATGTCCTTTTACCAAATTAAAAGTATATGTTCTAGCAATGGCGGATGGAGGAAAAAGTATATATTTACAACCAAGTGGGGATGATGCATGTTCTCATGAAAGGATTGGCCAGGTCTAAATAATAAGAATATGCCTTGAAAGATATTTACCTTGGATATCTGATTGAAAACTATTCACATGGTGTGCTCCTTTAATGTGAATGGATGATATCTTCAAGTTGGTTGAATCACCACTTAATTGAATTTTCAAGATCTAATAGGACTCAACTATTTGGGGAAGCCCCATTTCTACCACTATTTTAACTTCCTCAGTTAACATCGAACATTTATTCATAGCTTCTTCATTTAGGGCATGAGTGAGAAGTAAAATGAAAGATTATAAAGATTAACAACTATGCCTACTTTTTACAAGGCCCTGCATCTAACCCGTAAGGGGAACTACAAATAGGTTCAAGCAGACAAGCCATGCAAGGTCAAAATTATTGCCAAAAATGAAAAAAAGTGTAAGATGAAACCTCGGAGAAATGTAAATTTCTGAAAAAAACTTCAGGAAGTAGCTTTGAAAATCAAGAGGGATGGTGTCTGAATATAAGAGTTGAATTTGCATGCTTGGGCCATCTCAATGGGATTTCTATATTGCTAAGATCTTCCTTCTATAATACACAACTTATAATATTTTCTTGGTTTCACTCAATTGTCACGAATAGATCACTAAGCTTATACATAAAGAGAATATGAAAGTGAAAATTACACCAATCTATAGAAAAGAAGTTCTCAAGCCAGGTCTGCAATCTTCTTCAAAAACTTAAAAGACCAAAGGATGACCAACCAAAAAACTTAAAATGCAAGGAAAACCAACCAAAAGTAAGCTCATGCCTAAAGTAAATTTATGAGGAATATAGCAGGAGAAAGAAAATCTGAAAAAATAAAATCAAGTATGAATAGAGAATAGAGTCTTAGGATGCAAACTATCAATATTTAATGAGTGAAAATGAATTTTAAGCAAAAGAAAATACTCAAAAAGAATGATGATAAGTTGTTATATGTTGCATTCAATTTAGAAGCACACATTAATCATCAAAAAACCAATGCTCAAAACGCCTCTAGAAGAAAATTTGATTTCGATGCGAAACTAGACATATAAGAAGTTCATTTATACCATTTAAGTCTTTGGTATTTTCAAACTATCTATATTATTGATTGATTACCCCCTGGTGCTTCCAATTATCATGAACTAAAGTTTTCCATTGGATGCACATATCAAGTACAATATATTTTACTCCTATAAATGCAATATATTAGGGTTTGACGGGATGAATGTTTTCTCCAATAGCTTCTTTCATATAATGTGCATCTCATAAGATATCTTTCAAATATTATGTTTTCCAAGTTTCTTCTATGTACATGCCATGCAATGTTCCCAAAACAATTTCTCGGATTATGATCCATGTCGCCTTCAGTCATTCATTAGCTAGTGGTACATTCCATCCCTACGAAAGCATATCATTTAAGCATGGGGGGGATTTTGATTAACTAAATAAAATGGAAAAATAATACTTAACACATATCTAGAGTAGGATTTAGGATATGATTTATAAAACAAAATCATTTCAATGCCATGATTTGAGCATGTTTCATTTCTTCTAGAGGGAAAATTATTCAAGTCTATAGTACACATTTTGGAGTGGTTCTTAGACATAGACCATATCCCTTGGGTCCATAACCTTGAGAACCCTCATGAACTCATCCATTAGAGAATATATTATAACCTTCGATGGAGTCTGGCAAGTAATCAACCTCATATTCTTCCAATCCTAGCTTCTCCAAAACCCTAAATCTCTTGGAATCCTCCTCCAACTCCATTTTTTCCTTTCAATCAACTACATCAATATGTAAACAAGTTATTGAGGTTTTCAACATGAAACATTATTATTGAAGCATGAAGCATTATTATTGAAGCAATGAAGCTCTTTTCCTTTGAATTGCATTATTATTAAAGTAATGAAGCCCTATTTTTATAGTGGGTCTATCTCTCAGTGGGATCTATTGAGTGGATCTATCAAATCCAATGAACCATGTTCATAATCATAGAATTTCAAACCCTAAAGTAACACTTGATTTACTTCCCTCTAGTGCACATTTCCTTTTATGTGTCCATATCTCTTTTTATGTTAGTTTTTCTTGAATAATAAGTGACATGACATCCATTTCTAGAGTTAAATCTCAAGTTCCCTACTTGGATATAAACAAGGGAGACTTTGTGAAATCACTTTAGACTCTCCCTGTGAATACATGGAATCTCCATATAAATGCAGGGAATAAAGAGAAACTAAAATCCAATTGGCATTAAAAAATATATGCATAATGCTAACTTCTTAGCTTATGAAGATAGGATTTAGAATCAAAGAGAGAATAGAATAGCAACATTGAAAATGAATTGTAAATGATGGGGAATAAACTATAAGAAATGGAAAAAACACATAGGAGAAAGCAAAACAAACCCAAGAAGGGGAGGTTGAGAACTTGGAAATTTTGAAAATAGCAAACAATATCAAAGTGTTGGAAGATAAATTAAATAATAATTCGGAATTAAACAATCTCAAAGGTAAGTTGGATTTCAAATTTATCTGAAATGAAATGAACAAACTAATAAAATTGGAACATGGATGAAACTAAAGGAGCCTTAAACCTTAACATGTTTTTCTTAAGGGAATAAGGAGAAGATCACACTTTGAGGCTAATCAAGGGTGAGCTATAAAACAGAATACAAATAGAAACAAATTGCCTCATAAAAGTAGAAGGGTGGGATAGAATTACTAAGAATAATAATAGGATTATTCAAGTTAAGATAAACTCTATTCAAAACAAATATGGCATAGTTAATCAAACATCTATTCTTAAAGGTTAACAAATGTAATGAAGATATCATTCCAAGAGCCTAAGTTGAACTAAGGAAGGAAGTCCAAAAGGTAAGAAAATCTAGGAAAGAAGGGAAATGAGAGTAGTTAGAAATGTGAAAAAGGAATATTAGGGATAAGGAACCAAAAAACTAATAATAAATAGGAATATGGAAAAGTTGGGATCCTCCCTTGAAATTGTCTGCGACTTCCATGGTGGAAGGGTCCCAAGTTAAGTTGGATTTCTAGCGAAATTGACATTGTCTTGCTTGTTGAAACTTGGGAAAATGAAAACTCGCGTGTCTCTAACATATACATGTTTTTCTTGTGGTCAATTTGTAATAAAAGATGTTCCATGGGCATTGGAGTAATATCTTGTTACATAAGGCATAATGTTATTCCTTATATTAAACTTTATAAAAAAGGCCCTTTCAACTAGTGCATTTAAATGGAGATTAATTCAAACACTAATACTAAAAATGTGTATTTAACAATCTATCATTTTGTAACTATAAATTGTAACTTTTATAAGAAAAATATTTTAGATAAAAAATTTCCTTACAATGGCTTAGAACATGATATTGCTAATCTAAAAAATGAAAGTAATATCATTTTTCTAGTGAAATTTAATGTTATAAAAACAATTATGAATCTATAATCTAAGCAATATCTCCAAACCTAACCCTTATGGTTAGATCATGACCTTGATCTAACTTACATTGATAAGCGAAACTCGTAAGATTTAGGTGAAAAAAATTATGTGCCAAATTGATCAAACTGTGTAGCTATCAAGACCTCATAATTGGTAATGTTTTTAGGAAATCACAAAAATATAACTAAATAACTTGTATTCATGGTCTTGGCAATAGTGTGGTAGACTATGTCATATCAAATATCCTCTTCTACAATGAAATTATTAATTTTTTATCATGAGCCTAACTCATATCTCAGACCCTTAATTTCAAATCTAAACAATACCCTATATAAAAATATCATGGAAAATAGTTGTAATAATGAAAAGCACTTGATCTTAAAAAAGCAAATTACATTTTTTTTCTACGGGATTAAGAAAAGGAATTAAACATCTTAGTAAGTAGTAACAATATTGAGGGCCTTTATCATAACTTTACAAAAAAACTCTCAACTTAAATGAATAGGTATTCTTTCAAAACTTCTTGCGAAAATGAAAATCAAACAACCACACTACAAGGAAAACACCAATTAGTGAAGGTTTTAGCCGAAGCACTTCTCCATGTTCTTATTTTAGCAAAGGTGGGTAGGAAGAGGGTTTAGTGGAGGTTTTCTTCATGGTGCACCTCAAATTATCAAACACACTGGTGCACTTTCATAACACATGCACTGGTGTGTTTATACAAACAATAATTCAAAAAATTGCATCCTGTACTTGAATTTTGTAAAGTACAAAATTTGAAAACAAATTGTTACTCCTCAGTGCTCAATTATCAAATAAAATGCACCGATGTGTCGTATTACAAAGCACATTGCTTTAGGGTTAAATAGAAAACCCCAATTTTTTTGTAAAAAAGGACAATTTTAAAAAATTTGGATGGCAGTGATTTTTAAACCCATGGATTCACCAATGTGTACAATATCATTCCCATCACCTTAGGGATAACAAATTTTGAACTTTAATTGTTGTTGTATCATAAATATTTAATTGCACTAGGGCATAGTGACACAAGGTGCACCACAATAGGGTAAAATTAAATAAATACCAAGCCTAGTTCAAATTTTGTAATATAAGGTATTTAAAAAAATTGCTATGTGGTGCACACTAAACATACAACCACACTTGTGCATCTCGATACAGGTAGTGCCACCTTAGGGTTCAAGAAAATTTCATTGTAAAATAATAACTAGCAGTGTCCAATATCCAGTCATGCAAGTTTATTATTGATCCAAACAAACAAACAATCTGAGCACAACCCTCGAAAGAACCAAATCGATGACTATGGTGGCTACACCAAGCCATGGCAATGTGCATATGGATGACCCAAGGCCCTATTGAAGGCACGGCTAATGATGATTCAGTGCCCCGTCATGGTGTTATCCTATCAGGTTGGTGCATTGTCATGGTGTTATCCTATCAAGTTGGTGCATTGTCACAATGTTATCCTATTAGGTTGGTGCACCACCATGCCAAATTTTTATTTTCACATGACATGCGGTGCACTATCGTGTAAGCAGAACACCTTTGTTGATGCTACTAAGGATGACTAGGTGCAACTTAGATAGTGTTGTTATCTCTTATTGGTGCACTGAGTGGTGTACTATATGTGCCATGCTCTGCATTTCTCTAATGAGAAATAATGGTACCATGTACTAGTGCTATGTGTTAATACATGCATACCGGTATGTAGATGTGCCATGCTTTGCATTGCTCTAATGAGAAATAATGGCACCATGTACAAGTGCTATGTGTTAATACATGTATATTGGTATGTAGATGTACTAATGTGTTCATTGTTTTTTTTTTTAATTTATTGGACTATTCGATGCATTAATTTCTCAAATTTTCCAGGTTTACTGTTAAAATGGAGTATAAATTTGCATGAGGTGACTTTAAAAAAATCATACCAAGGTTTGAAAAAGTGATAATGATTGTATGTAGGTTTGTGTGTTGCTGACAAAATCCATATATCAAAATTTTCAAAGTTGTCTCATTTTGTTGGCATCTAATATACCAAATCAACAATTTTGTATTTTTACTGAAATTTCCTTGTTTCACTAAAATACACACCTAGGGTTTATTTCTTAGTCAAATTGACCGCTTCAAATTGGAGAATGTATATTTTTTCATTTTACATCTTTCTACATTTCCATATTTTCAATTTGAGCCTTAAAATTTATTTCTTTTGTGAAAAAACACTCAATTTTTTACCCTCTTTTAATAAAATGTGCAAAGTCCATGAATCCTAACAAAAATGCATGTCAAATCTTCCACATGCATGATAAGAGGAAAATTTCTTTGTTGTTCTATCATTTTCCATGTTGTGCAAGAATCCCATGGGTCTTACATTTCCTCAATTCATCTCTAAATCCATTTAGTTTCTCTTCAGAACTTCCCTATAATACTATTTTTGACATTGAAAGAAAATGCACACAAGCATCAGTAAAATGTCTATTGGGTCCAAGTTGAGGATCCAAATCTTGTTCTGAAAGTTAATCTGAATTCCACATTCAATTATATATAATCTATTTCACCTTGTGCCATGACACAACTCCTACACTTTATTGTGCTTCAAACAAAATTGTCTTTGTTTCCACAATTCGTGGAAATGCATATCAAAAGATTAAAAAAAGCATGCCCAAGGAAAAGTAGGCATGCCCAAGTCCTGAAATCTAAACTAGAAGTGTTTGTAAGCTTCTTACAAGTATCTATGAATTCAAACGCATGCAAGATATTTTTATTACCCATGTATGCTCTTGCACCAATATGGCATGTTGGTATTGTTAGGAATTATTAATTGCATTATCATATCGAATTTGGTTTACCTCGAGAATGCATTTGTATAGGTATAGCATGAATTTTATTGAGGTACTATAGCTTGATTTGTACTCTATTGTAAAGGCAGATTGTTCTACTTTTATATAGAAGGTATTTTTTGGGATGAGATTGAAAATATGGAAATGTAGAATGATCTCAGAGGTTAAAATACACACTAAGAAACTTTTTAAAAAAATGGGATCTGTTAGCGACGGAAGTCACTCCTAGATTGCTAGCAAGAGCAGAGCCTGACGCCCATCAGTTTTATGTCACAGTGGTTTTTTATGGGTGATCAAATGGACAGAGATTCGGGGAAATGTCACTCTAACTCAG
>ML794950.1:392542-412252 GCA_009831015.1 Picea engelmannii
CGTGTCCTCAAAGGAACGGTCGAGATGGCATTTGATGTAAGAAGAGGGCCGCCTCCATTATCAGGCTCGCTTGATGTGACCGGGTACTAAGACCGTGAGCTCGGCTTTGAAGGGCGCTTATCGACATTTCGGGGTTCGAGGTTTCGAGATGTGAAATGATGAGGGACTTTTACCCCTCGAACTCCCGATTGCCGATATGCCAATGTGACCAGATCTTGCACCACGCATCAATAGATCGGACGACCCAGACTCAGCGTTAAAATATGGGCACTTTCTTTGACATTATACATCGGTTAACTTGGTAGTCCCGATATCCCGATGACCGTTGATCTTCCCTGATGAATGAATCTGGGCCGTCGACGTCAAAACCTTGCCCGCTCGCTTGACTCGCTGCAAAAAACGGGATTCTCTCGTGCAAACTGCAGACCTTGGTACGCCTAATCCTGAGACAAGAAATATCGCTAACAGGATCTTTAATGAGGCCTGGGTGTTCATTATGGTTTAAACAAGTCAACCAAGTCAACTCATGTATTTTGTTGTTTTAGCAAATTTATTATGGCATCTTGGGATCCATTTGGAAAATCAACCATATCAATTTTGTATAAAATGTTGGATAATTACAATATATGATTTTGGATTTCACTTGGCTTGCCTCTACATAATCTTAGTGTGCATTTTTTTTTAGCCTACTAAAGTTGAAGTAATAGTCTTTTTAATGCCCAAAATTGGATTTTGGAGCAATAGTTGGTTTTTTTATAACAGTATAACATTGATTGAATTTTCATCATCTAATTCAAAATGACAATTTTCACATTTTATTCTTCATAGTTATGTAAAATGTACATACCATCTAAATTATGCACTCATGAAGGGAAAAAAATGCGGAGAACTCTTTGTGCATGGTGAGGTGCCAAGTTCTACATGAATGATCCCGTTAACATTGAACAATTCATAAGGACACCCTTAGTTAACAAGTTCATGGAAGTTTTCCTTATAGTATTTGAGATAGAGTGTGTGTGTTTGGAGTTAAAGTACTTTATAAAAATTGTATTAAATTTATCAAAGTTATTATTCTTTATAAAAGTTTGAGTAATTTATAAATAAAAAATGTGTACTTTATTAAAAAAAAAAATAGAGCATTGATAATTGCATTCACTTTGTTAACCCATATACATGAAATATATTAAAAAAGTTCATTTGAGTGTGCATTCTTCAACATGCATAATCTAAACCAATTCTTGGATAATTGAGTAGACATACAAAATTGTAGTGAATAAGCTTGTTACCCACAATTTTAGCTTTGAACCCGGACAACCATGGCCATGGTTGAATAAGGGCATCTTCTACCATGGCCATAGTTGAAAATGGGCATCCTTTACCATGGAAGTTGTTGAAACAAGGGGGCTCCAAGATGATAGGTTCATAATGAAAAAAAATCCAAGAATGTGTTGATGCATGGAGAAATGAAAACAATTGGCCCACATGTATGCTAAATATCCTAAGAAAAGAAGAAGTGTATAATTTTGTTTTTGGATAGTTCAATTTTGAAAATTAGAAGATAAATGATGCCATTGTTATTTATGGTGATGGGGCCATGGAATTGATGTTTTTTGGTAAGAGTAATTATTTAGGTCCCGATTTGGTTTCTATAGAATAAAAATTGATGCAAAGGGGAGCAATGTCTAACTCCAAGAAATCCCCTAAGATGGAAAAGAATGAAATGGCGAATAAAATTTGTGGGGAAAAGGTATATGTGCCCTATAACAGTTTTAAAATTCAAGATGTTCCCCTGGGACTATACATAGCCTTGATTTAGATTGTTCTTAAGACGATTATGGATTTTCACAAGCAATATATTTCAAATGACCACATGAGGTCGGTCATACATTGGGTTGAGGACAAGGCCATAGATTTCCCTTGTCCACTAGTACAAATTGGTTAATTTGTTACTAAAAAAACAACTAAAATTTGGATATAAACTATTATTTTTTAGTCAGTGACTAATGGTAGCAAATTTGTAGTCTATTTTCCCCCTAACTAACTTTTAGTGGTATATGGCTTAGTAATTAATTGGTTGACTTCATTCATCATCTTGTAATATATTTACTCGTTTATTTGGTCATTAATTTTTATCATTTTGTAGTACATTTACTCGTTTATTTGGTCATTAATTGTCACCATTTTTTAGTACATTTATTTATTTGGTCATTAATTGTCACCATTTAACAGTTTTAAAATTCAAGATGTTCCCCTGGGACTATACATAACCTTGATTTAGATTGTTCTTAAGACGATTATGGATTTTCACAAGCAATATATTTCAAATGACCACATGAGGTCGGTCATACATTGGGTTGAGGACAAGGCCATAGATTTCCCTTGTCCACTAGTACAAATTGGTTAATTTGTTACTAAAAAAACAACTAAAATTTGGATATAAACTATTATTTTTTAGTCAGTGACTAATGGTAGCAAATTTGTAGTCTATTTTCCCCCTAACTAACTTTTAGTGGTATATGGCTTAGTAATTAATTGGTTGACTTCATTCATCATCTTGTAATATATTTACTCGTTTATTTGGTCATTAATTTTTATCATTTTGTAGTACATTTACTCGTTTATTTGGTCATTAATTGTCACCATTTTTTAGTACATTTATTTATTTGGTCATTAATTGTCACCATTTTGTAGTACATTTACTAATTTAATTAGTCATTGATTTTTCGTCTTGTAACATATTTATTAGTTTATTTAGTCATTTTTTTAATATTTTTTACTCATATATTTAGTCGTGTTATAAAGCGGAGGGAACAGGAACAAATTATGGTTATGGGAGGGAAACAAGAGGGGGTTACGGGAGTTGAGGGGGGACGGAAAGGGGGGGGAGGGGGGGATACGGGGAGGGAAAGATACAGGAGTAGGAGGGATTACGGGAAGGAATAGGAGAAAGGACGGGGGATAGGGGAAGGGACGGGGATAGGAGGAGGGTAAGTTACGGGGGTTGAAAAAGGGTTACAGAAAATTTATTTTTTATTTTTTTTCTTTTATTTTGTTAACGGGATGGAAATTTGGTTCGGAAGAAGTTACAGAAGATGGGAAAGGAAACGGGTGTGAGGGATATGGCGGAAGGCTGGGTGTGCTTTTATGATATGGGTTGTGGGGTTTTGGGGGAGGACCGATCTACTCTGATACCAATGTAATAGATAACCAAGTATGCAATTGTATAGTAATATATAAAATATAAATAATTGATAAAAATATGATGATTACAATTGAGAATGAGGGCTTGTTTATATACCCACAGAGGGGTACCCTTTCACCACTAGACATGTGTTTTTGAGAACATGTCCTTTCATTATTAATAATTACTATTTACTAATTAATTATTATGTTATGACTAAAATAATAGTAGTATCTTTGGTTTAGTAGTTTCATATTCATTATATGTATTACTAATTTAGTAGTTTTATATTCATTTTAATTATTTTCATCATTATTATTCAATATAAATTAATATGATGTGAATAATTTTAAAAATTGTCATATAATGTTGATGCTAATATAATATCAATGAAACAAATTATATATAAAATTATATACTTAAACAATAAATAAAAATGGCATATATGCAATTAGCATGTAAAATTGCAGCATTAATTAACAATATTATAAATAAGATCAAGTACAAACATATATATTTGAACCACATAAAAATAAAAATAAAAAAAATTTAAAAAAAAATTGAAAAGTCAAGTACTATCACAATACATTTGAGTTTCCAGTTGAATATCCACTAATACATGATGGTCATTGATCATCTAGTCCATGAAAAAAAATGTCTCCATACTCTCAAAAACATGAAGCTTTGGGACAACTACATGAAAATCATCTACATCAATGACTTTTCCAAATATTTCAACGGCTACTCATGAGTTAAACTTCCTTCATTCATACCTCCCCATGGTAGTAACCATAAGTCGAGGAATTTCAATAGGTGGATTCGCCTTCTCCATCATTGTAGTCATATACTTGAAGGAAAGGTTGTGGACTATAGACCTGCAAAACATTATGGTATCTATGGATTTTTCCAAAGTGAGAGTTCTTGAAAGATACCCTCTTCGAGGATCAAACTTGATAGCATGTTCTACAAAAGATAGAAGTTAATAAATTGTTAGAACATTATGGATTATATCTTATTTTTAACCAAAAATAATAATGATAAAACTAACTATATACTCAATAACTTTATTTACACAAAAATTGTCCAACAATTCCTAAAACAAAGAATCTATGTTTTCCAGATTAACATTTAAAATGACATACTATCATGGTATTTATATTATTATTTGGTCTCATAAATTCCTATTTTGTCTTTGAAAAATATATTTTCCAAAATAAACTTCTATGATCTCTATTTATTAAATCATTTACACAACTCCTTTAAAATGATTTCAAAATCTTGTTAAGTGATTCCAAAAAAAAAACAAGGTACTCATATAAGTCATTTACAATCTTCTTTAACAAATACAATTGTCCAAATAATTTCCAATTTAATATTATATTCCCACCACTTTTCATTTTCTTATTTATAATCTTCTTTCACAAATATGTTAAATATAATTGTCCAAATAATTTTCAATTTAATATTATATTCCACCACTTTTCATTTCCTTTTCAAACATCTATTGTTTTAATGCCGTCAATTTTGTCATATCATCCTCACTATAAAGATGTAAAATAGACAATGGGACATCTAATCCAAGGCTCTGCTGTAATTTTAATCTTACTGTAGAAAAGGAAAAATTCTTACAATTTTCTCGGTTTTTGTGTATTAAAAACCATAAAAAAATACTTAGAAAACACATTGAAAAAACAACATTTGGTTCACTAAAACAATCATAATTCTTCATTGTAATTTATGTTTTCTGCAATTAGATAATCGTACTTTTGTAGTACAATTGCATTGAGTTTCATGCCCAACTTCATCTTAATTTTCTGCATTGTTTTCCATGCTTGTTTAGCTTTAGAATAGTGAATTTACAACTTGCTATAAATTTAGTTCTTCAGGTATATTAGTGCACTTTCATAGTGTAATCACATTACATTTTTCCTCTAACTCATTGATAAGTTTTGTGTCTTAAATTTAAGTCATTTAATCATTCTAACAAGTACCATCCTCTAAAAGAGAAGAAATACCCAGGGGTTTTCCCAGCTGGAAAATAAAAGATAATATAAAGAAGGGAGAGAAACATTAATATCCTTAATTGATAAATACCATTTTCAAACATTACTAAATGTCACCCTAAATGAAGAAGAAGAACAAAAGAGTTGTAGTTCTCCCAAAGCCCAGTCAATATTTCAATGGGAATTACATTATAGATAACAACATAAGATGTGTTATAAAAATATCACGCTTATATTAAGAGAAGATGATTTCAAATATAAACGAAGTCTTTCCAAATATTGCAAGGCCTTTATTGGTTAGAATGGCTACCATGGTTAGAATGTCCATGTATCACAAGTACACAAAGAATAAAGACCCAAAAAGTTACTCAACAAGATATTCAAAAGTACAACACAAAAGTTTTAATATAAAACCCACACAAAGATACAAAAATATATCTATTAAAAAAAATTATTCATGCGGCATACCTCATACATAAGACTTGTTATAGTTATAATTTCAATATTTGGAATTTATAATTCAAATGCTAATACAAAAATTAAGATTTGAGTGTTTGCTTCATTGTCAATAAAAAAAGTTTTAATGATTGGGCCATATAATTGTGTATTAATATTTGTTTTCTAAACTTGTTTCCAAGGCTCTACCTTATATATAACACTTGTTATAGTTATAATTTCAATATTTGGAATTTATAATTTAAATGTTAATATAAAAATTAAGATTTTAGTGTTTGCTTGATTGTCAATTAAAAATCTTTAATGATTGGGTCACATAATTGTGTATTAATATTTGTTTTCTAAGCTTGTTTCCAAAACTCTAGTTTTATAAGATGTCATTGTTATGGTAATTATATCATGACAGAAGCATACTCGGTATACTAAGTTTATTGATGGAATATGCAAGACGAGATTTTTTCTAATAACAAAATATCAAAATCAATAACAGATAAGATCAAATTGCTTCTGAACGTTGCAATATGGATCAAACTAGTTTGAAGGTCAAATATGTTTTTTCAATTTATACAATAAACTTCTAGCCAAGATTCTAGGATCTAGGGACCATTGTTGCAGGAATACTATTCCATATGGATCACCTTGTGTTCATAAATAGGAAAGGTTTAATACATTGAATATATAGAATGTAAAGCATGTCTAAGTTCATTTTAAACCTTGGATATAGTCTTGTTTGGTTTTGGAAGTAGACACAAGGTAATAGGAAACCCTATTTGATTTTCTATTTGGAGTGGCCATTAATTATTTGGTTTTAGAATCATTGAGTTGCAATGGTCCACTGGAACAAATAATTTACACCATTGTAACTCAGTTTTGAAGGAAAGAGTTAGCCAAGAGGAATCAAGTAAAGAAAATTGGTTTTACATTAGTCACAAGAAATTTTAATTGGGTGGTATAAGAAGAATCATTGTTGTATTGACCTCACAAATGAGTTGTAGATTTAAAAGATGACTCCAAAAGATGTTAAACCATTAGGAAGATTAAGACATCTCCATCCAAGAGGACACCAAAAGAATAATGAATATCTGGCGTCTCAAAATTCTGCTACATTTCCAATGAGATCATAATAAAGGAAGTTTTGACAAACAAAAGAAAAAACAACTACACAATTTGAAATAGTTGCTAATTCATTAAAGAGAAGCATTCAATACAAATGATATATATAGTTTTCGATTAGATCTAGGGAATTCTTAGCATCGGTGTAATACCCCTAGGTCGAACCCCAATTGTAAATATAATGTAATTGTACNCAATTTGAAATAGTTGCTAATTCATTAAAGAGAAGCATTCAATACAAATGATATATATAGTTTTCGATTAGATCTAGGGAATTCTTAGCATCGGTGTAATACCCCTAGGTCGAACCCCAATTGTAAATATAATGTAATTGTACATATAGGTTGGTGAGCATGGATACTTTGGAGTTAGAGTGTCTTTGCATATATTTATTTTGAGGCCAAAGTGTCTGTGTGATTTTTAGGCTAGAGAGTTAGAAGCTAAAAGGATATAGAGCCTATATATGGTAAAATGTAATCACACTTAGTTTTTAATGAAAACAAATCATTGATGCAGACTTACCAGGTAAAAGAGTACGGGGGGGATAAACTTCACTAGAATGGGAAAGGGGGGGCTAAGAGTCTAGAAAAGGGGCTAAGCTAAGGGGTCTTAACCCAAAAAAGAATATTTTATCAATATTCCTATAGTTAAAGTCTAAAGTAGGTGATAATTCATTTTATCCTAAATCCCTATGAAGAAATGTATCACCATGTGAGGGAACCAATGTGTGGCCCATGTAGTTTCCAACATGACAAGTGTCAAGTTGGGAACGTGCACATACGTTTTGGGGACTTCAGATCATTTATCCACCATTTAATCATTATTCTAACCTCACCTCATTGTTTTCATCGAGACTTTCATGTTTCCATTACTGTACATGTAGTTGTATGAGGGAGAGCGTTGGAAATGGATTGAAGAGGTGGGTTTTCAGGCTCGTAGGACATTGAAGAAGCGGTTTGTCAGGCTCGTAGGAAATTGAAGAAGTAGATTTTCAGACAGATGAACATCCTCTCCAGGTGAGATAATTGTCGGTAATTGATTTCCCAATGTGCCAAGTTGCAACTACAGGGCTCTGAGACTTCCTATCTCGCCTATGGTTGAAGCCCTAGAAGAGAAGTGGGGCAGTTGAATGAATGTTGAGAAAAGAAGGGGCACACTTCTTAGGGTGGGATAGGCATGTGGGGAATGAGATATTGTAAGTTGTTAGTTTGAGTTGGCACCTAAATTTGAGTTTTATGTTGTCTAAGAAACCATAGCCTGGTGTTGGATTACTGAGAGGGGGGGTGAATCAATGATAGATATTTTTAATCCTTTTTAACCACAGTATATAAGTGTTTTTTATCTTTATGATCAATTTACCATTATCATTCAACAAGTGTAGAATAAATGAACAATGAACAATAATACACATACACAGTACACCAGTATTTTTATGTGGAAACCCAATGCGGAAGAAAACCACATAATGTTTTGTCTTAAATGTCTTTAAGAATTACATTCATTGGAAGCACCAACTTCCTTTGTTCTCCAGTTGCAACTGGAAGGAGGCTCCAACCCCCTATATTTCCAAGCTACAACTTGAGGGAAGCTCAAACTCCCCAATTCTTTGGATACAATCAAGAGGAGGCTACAACCCCCAATGTTCTACAGCTACAACCATAAGGTGGCTACAACCACCTATCCTTGCCCCATCCAATCTCCCTGAAATATAAGTGTCGAATGATGAAACCACTGCCACACTATCCTTGTGAGATATACCACTATAAATGTGTACCAATCTATTCCAACAACCTATAACCAACCTGTACCAATAGCCTGTGATGAACATGTACCAATAGCCAGCCTGTACCAACAAATATCAACAAGTACGTGACATGTATATGTTGCATCTCGCGTATGTGTGTGACATGTCTATACTACAGCCCGTGTATGTACGCGTCCTATCTATTCTGCAGCATGTGTACACCTTTAGAAAGCTAGGGTTTTCACCTTTCTGAAACTAAGACACTTTGTTTCGATGTCAAATCAACCTGTAACATGTCATTGTGTCCAATATGTAGTTGTTCCCTATGCATACATCATCATACATATCCCTTAACCAAGTGCATCTATGTCTCTCTAGTCATGTGCCATACATGTGTATATAATCATGATCAAGTGTAATAACCCTCGATTATATACTCATCAGGGGCCTTCAATAGGTTGAGAAGGAGATGGAGGGTTGCAGGACCTTTCTTTATGGAGGGCAGGGGCCCCGCCTTACTGTCACGAAGTATTGACCCTCCATGGACTAGACATCAAAACCCTCACTAATATGCAACCTCAAACTACACCAACAACTTCACCAACACATCACAACCAAAATTCCTCAACAATGTACCAATAAATAAAAGATATGCCTCAAAACTCAGCTCAACAAGATGTAGTAATAATGAATACTAGACATACCAGTGTTGTATTTATGTAGATCTATCTCATACAATAAGTGTCATATAACCAACAACCTCTCTAGGGAAAACCATCAAGCTCCCATAACCATATCTCATGTAGACAATAATATCCAACTACACATAAGAATATTACATACCTTTTGAATATGTAGACAGATCTGGTGTACTTGATCACTGTTGACCTTCCTGGGAACTTGATTTTAGACTCTGAGAACCCGACACCCTCAGAAAATCAAGATTTCATGGTTTTTCCCAACTATACGTGACCTCTTATTCTTCATCATGTGTATGTACGCACCCTAATCTACTGCAGCTTGTGTATGTACACGACCTCTTCCACTGTAGCCCGTGTACACCTCAAAAACTAGGGGTTTTTCAGTATTTATGCAACTCTGAAACGTTCATTGTCAACCTTTCTTGCTACCTCAGACTTGCGTAACTTCAGATGTATCAACCAGTACCTGCAATTAACCTTACAAAATAATAGATATTCAATGTGCTCAATAGATTCAAATAGGAGACCCTTGCTCTCTTATTTATACTCTCCAAGTAGCTTCCTCTAGGGGTTACCTTCTAACTAACTTAACCCAACTTCCTTCTTTTAGCGCTAACCCACTTCTACCCACTTGTCCACTTATAACCACTTTATCCACAAATAGTAAACTCACCACTTCTAGTTGCAACTAATTTATTTTTTAATATTTTCTTTTTGCAACAAATTAACTCATGATTAACTCCTAGTTCCAACCACTTTTAATAGTAAACTTCTTATAGGAGTTTCTAGAATAAATTGACTTCTTTGAACTACTTTGACCTTCTAAGGGATTCTAGATAACTCATGAGGGTTCTCCAACTTCACAAGGCCATAACTCTCTAACCGTGAGGAGTTATGTGGTGTTCCACATATCACCAGAAATTACATGACATGTATTATCCACCTAGAATAGTCTTACCTACAAATACATTGATCTTCATACCTTTATACCTCAAACAATATTGAGTCCCTTAACCATATTGTTGGGGCTACCATAATTTTCTACCAGACTTGCTTCAAGGGTTGACATCAATGCCAACCAACCCAATTAATCAATAATATCCCCCTTTGGCATTGATGGCAACACTTTGATGCAAAATTGAAGTCATATCACTCATGCTTCCCATATGACCATTGCTCCCCCTAGAATCATGCCTCTATGCACTCTCTCCAACTCAAAGCATCTAACTCTCTCACCAAGGATTTGAGAAATCTCTCCCCCTTTGACATCAATGGAAAAGGAAACTTATCATCGGGGTTGCTCCCCCTAACTGAAATGTCCTTGGGGAAGCTCCCCCTAACTGAACTCTTCCTGAAACTACACCCCCAAACTGAACTCACATATTTATGGTGCTTCCTCATGTAAATCTAAGACATATAATAATAGCATTCAAAATTCATTGTGGGGCAGAAACTATCCCAAGTTTCTGACGAGGATACTCAGAGGCTTCCCTTGGAAACAGTTTTGTAATGATGTATGTATTTGTTTCTTTGGTGCCAACATACTCAACTCAAATGTTCTTCTCTGCAACATATTCCCGTATAAAATGATACTTGATTTGAATGTGCTTCATCTTGGAGTGCATCACTGGATTGTTTGAGATACTGATGGCACTTGTATTATCACAATATATCATAATGGGCTCATCATACTCAACTTGTATATCTATCAATGTTTGTCTCATCCATAGAACTTGTGTACAACATGTTGTTGTTGCAATATACTATGCTTCGGTTGTAGAGAATTATACTAAATATTTTTTATTGCTTATCCAAGATACCAAAAACTCACCCAAGTAGAATGGTACTCCACTTGTACTTCTTCAGTCATCAATGCAACCTGCCCAATATGCATCTGTGTAGGCAATAAGTGATAGATCCTTTCCTTTTGGATACCATAATCCAAACTCTTTTGTACCCTTGAGATATATGAATATCCTCTTTACTACTAGAACATGTGATTCCTTTGGTGCTTCTTGAAATCATGCCACTTGTCCAACTACCTGCATTACATCTGGTTTGGATGTTGTCACATAAAGTAAGTTGAAAATCATTGACATGTACTGCCTATGATCTGTAGAATTTGAATCATCAACTTCACTTAACTTACAACTGGTCTGCATAGGAGTATTGACTAGTTTGCAATCTTCCATATTGAACCTCTTTAGCATTTATGTGATATACTTGGTTTGAGAAATAAAAATGCCCTGGTTTCTTTGACGTATTTGAAGACCCAAAAATAAGGATAATTCTCCAAGTAATAACATCTCAAATTCATTTTGCATATCCTTTTCAAATTTTTGGTTCATCCTGTCATCATCACTTCCAAAAATAATATCATCAACATAAAATTCAATTAACAAAATATTATCTTGATTTAACTTGATGTAGAGGTTTTTTTCTGCATTTCCTTTCATGAACCCTTGCTGGTGTAAATATTTGTCCAGTCTGGAATGCCATGCTCTAGGGGGCTGTTTGAGACCATACAATGCCTTCTTCAACCTGCAAACATAATTTTCATTCTCTGACAACTGAAATTCTTTCGGTTGCTCAATGTAGACTTCTTCTTCTAGATCCCCATTCAGAAAGGTTGATTTCACGTCCATCTGATACACTTTAATATTCTTGGAGCATGCATAAGATAGGATCAATATGATTGCTTCCATTATGGAAATAGGGGAAAACGTCTCTTCAAAGTCGATACCTTCAACCTGAGCATATCCTTTACATACCAATCTAGATTTGTTCTTGGTAACATTTCCATCTTCATTCAATTTGTTTCTAAAGACCCACTTCGTGTCGATCACATTTTTGTACCTTTCCCTTGGAACCAATTCCCAAGTGTCATTCTTCTCAATCTGATCCAACTCTTCATCCATGGCTTTTATCTAGAATTCATCCTTGTTGTCTTCTTCAAAGCCGCTTGGCTCAATCGAGGATAAGAGTGCTAGATGCATTTGTTTTGTTGAATGAATTATTCTTCTAGTCTCAACTCATGTATCTTTGTTCCTGATAATATGATCTAATGGACGATTCTTTTGTATTCATTTTCTATGTGTCTTTGAAGGTACTTGAATATCTTGTTGTTCTTTCTCTTCTTCTAACTGGTCTTGTTCATCGTCCCCTTCTGTTACTTCTTCATCCTTTGTTTCTTCTTTGTGAACATGTTCCATTGACTCATTTTCTTCTTCCTTTATTTTTCATCCACTTGTCTCATAAACCGTCACATTGATGCTTTCCACGACTTTGTTGAGCCTTAGATTGAAACATTTGTATTCTTTCCTTATGCTTGAATACCCAACAAGTATGTCTTTGTCCACCCGAGAATCAAACTTTCCCATTCTTCCATCTTCTCTTTTGATGGAGCATTTGCTTCCAAAAACTTCGAAGTGCTTCACATTAGTCAGTCTTCCTTTCCATAGATCGTAGGGATTTTTATCACTATTGTTTCTGAGAATTACTCTATTTTGAATATGAATTGTTGTATGCACTACATGTGCCCAAAAGATGTCTGTCAACTTGGAATCCATTAACATAGTTCGAGCCATTTCTTGTACTGTCATGTTCTTCCTTTCAACGAATCCATTATGTTGTGGTGTCCTAGCAATGGATAATTTTCTTTTTATCCCATGCTTGCTGCAGAAATTCATAAATTCCTTTGAAGTAAACTCTCATCCATTATCAAATCTCAAACATTTTGTTTTTGAATCCATTTCATTTTCAACCATTTCCTTGTATATCTTGAAGTTATCGAATGCTTCTGACTTTTTCTTGAGAAAGCGAACTGCAGTGATCCTTGTATAATCATCAACCAATAACATAAAATAATTCTCACCTTTTAAACCCTCCGTTCTAGTTGGTCCAACTAGATCAGTATGCACAATTTCCAGTGGTCTTTTTTTGGATTATTCCTTTGATTTCAACTTGGTCTTTATTTTCTTTCCTTGTTGAAAATGATAGCATAAGGTGTTAGTTGGCTTCGTGATTTGGGGAATTTCTCTGACTGATTCCTTTTTGCTGACTTTGACAAGGCTATCAAATTTTATGTGACCCATTATTCTGTGCCATAGCCAAACTTCATCTTCCTTTCCTAGACAACACTTTTCATTTCCAATTTCACTTAATAAATATATGTTTCTTGAAGTTCTTAAAGTTGTTGCAACCAATCTACTTGAACCTTCTTTTCTTATCTCGCACTTCTTTGAATCAAAAACAAGTTTGTGACCTTGGTCACACATTTGACTTACACTTAGAAGATTATGTTTCATATCTTCCACTAGTAGAACATTCTCGTCCTTGGTATGTTTGTTTCCAATTATGATTGTGCCTCTTCCAATGATTCTAGTCGAGTCATCATTTCCAAAGGAGACCGATCCATCTCTTTCCTTTCTCAAAGTTAAAAACCTATCCTCATCACATGTCATGTGCTTTGAGCAGCCATTGTCAACATACCAATGATGTTTCTTATGTTTATCTTGTAGAGAAAGTGTGCATTCTTCATTGTTAAATCGATTCTTCTTTCTTATCCATATTCTTTGAGGTTCAGGTCTTTGACTGTTGTTATTCTGTTATGATTCTCTTGGAGGAACTGTCATTCTACAATCTTTGGCCATGTGTCCAAAGTTGTTGCACTTGTATCATTCCATCTCATTACTTAAGGATTCAAACCTATTGTAGCTTTTGTTCTATGTTTCACTCGGCCTTCTTGAATAATCATTCTGTGCATAACTTTCATGGTTGTCTATGTTCTTGTTATTAGCTCTGCAATTCACAACCTTACGTCCAAAATTGTTACATAAATAGCATAAACCAAGAAAGATAGTTTGATACCTAGGAACTGTAGATATTCTAAAATGAGTTACTCTTCTGAACCCTTCTTCTTCTTGAGGCCTTCTTGTTTCTGACTGTCACTGATTCTGAAATCTGAATCTTCTGGGTGGAGTGTCTTTGTGATATTCCTTGTAAAACTTTTTTTCTCCTCTAACTGTCTCTACATGGATTCTTGTTTGTGTTTCTTGATCTATTGTTTTGGAGCTTGATCCCTTTTATGTATGGTTGTATCCAAGTTCGGACTTTTCATGATTTGGCCTTTGACTGCTAATAATATCGTCCAAAACTTTTGAGTTGTTCTGTATTTTTTTTCTTTTGAAGGTTTTTTCTCAATGTGACAACCTATGCTTCCAAACCTCCAATGATCATGTCTTTTTCTTCCAACCATTCCTTGAGTGCTTCTTCAATTATTTTGTCTTCTTCAAAATGGATTTTTAATTTAGTGATCATATGCTCTAGTTCTTCGGAGTTTGGATTTTGAGTTTCCTCTTTTCTTTTCAGTTCCACCTGTAGTGACTTGTTTTTCATCTTTTATCTTTTTATAACTTCTATAGAACTCAACAATTCTTATCTCTAGTCAACTGTTGCCTCTTCATATTCTTCTTTGGTGCCTTCTTCATCAGAATTTTCTATTTCCATGAATAGAAACCTTTATGTATCAGTTTCATTGCCTTCATCTTCATCTCATGAGGTGATGTCTTCTTTAGTGCAAAATATTTTCTTGAAAATTTTCTTTTTGGTTCTTTTGTCTTTGTATACTTGTTTTTAGTTTGAGTCATCTTCTTCATTTCTTTTCTTTTTCTTATGGGGACATTTTTTAGCAAAATGACAATACCATCACAATTAAAACAAATCAATGGAAGCTTACCTCTGTATTTTCCATCGGTTCCCTTTTTTAGCCTTCTGACAAAGTTGGCTACTTCTTCGTTGTCTTTTGAGATGTCATTGTTGTTGTTATCTGAATTTTCATTTTGCTTTCCCTTTTTCTTTGACTTCTTGGATTCTTTGCATGTTGCTTCTTTTCTGATTGGATTCTCATGTTCAGTTCTCACTTCATAGGCCGTGAATATTCCATGTAGCTCATCCATGCTTATCAAATCCATATGTGTTATTTCTTCTAGTGATGATATCTTAGGATCAAATCTCATTGGAAGAGATCTTAGCACTTTTTGAACAATTATAGATTCATTAACTTCTTCTCCCAATCCTCTAATTTCCTTCATTGTTTAATCAATTCATAAAAAGTAGTCTCCAATATTCTCATCTTCAGTTGTTCAAATTGGCCTATGTAGGTTTGAAGCTTTGTTGCCTTGAATTTTGTGTCTACTTCATAAAAATTCTAAAGTTTTCCCCAAATCTCCTTTGCTAAGCTGCAATGCATAACTTTGACATATATTGAATCAACGAGACCATTCAGGATAGCATTTTTGGATTTTGAATTATTTAGACTGATTTTTCTTCCATTTTCATTTGTTGGAGGAATGATAGGTTCATTATATCCATCTACTATTGATTGTCAAATCTTGAATCCCTGTGTTTGTACATATGTTTTCATCATTATACTTCATAATGCATAGTTTTTTCCATCAAACTGTGGTATTCCATTTTTATACATATTGTTGTTCTCCATGATCTACCTTCTAATGGTTAAACTAATTCCTGAAGGAACCTGCTATGATACCAATTGTTGGATTATTGAGGGGGGGTGGGGGGGGTGAATTAGTAATAGAGATTGTTTATCCTTTTTAACCACATTATATAACTGTTGCTTATATTTATGATCAATTTACCATTATCATTCAACAAGTGCAGAATAAATGAACCATGAATAATGAGCAATAATACACATACACAATACAACAGTATTTTGACGTGGAAACCCAATAAGGGAGAAAACGACAAAATTATTTTTCTTATATGTCTTTAAGAATTACATTCATTGGAAGCACTAACTTCATGGTGCTTGAATCTAAGAGTCGAATCTGCATGGGCCATCTCAATGGGATTTCTATATTGCTAAGATTTTCCTTCTATAATACACAACTTATAATATTTTCGTGGTTTCACTTAGTTGTCACAAATAGATCACTAAGCTTATACATAAAGAGAATATGAAACTGCAAATTACACCAATCTATAGTAAATAAATTCTCAAGCCAGGTCTGCAATCTTATTCAAAAACTTAAAAGACCAAAGGATGACCAACCAAAAAACTTAAAATGCAAGGAAAACCAACCAAAAGTAAGGTCGGGCCTAAAGTATATTTATGAGGAATATAGCAAGAGAAAGAAAAACTAAAAAAACAAAATCAAGTATGAATAGACAATGGAGTCTTAGGATGAAAACTATCAATATTTAGTGAGTGAAAATGAATTGTAAGCAAAAGAAAAGCCTCAAAAATAATGATGATAAGTTGTTATGTGTTGCATTCAATTTAGAAGCAAGCATTAATCATCAAAAAACCAATGCTCGAAACGTCTCTAGAAAAACAATTGATTTCTATGGGAAACTAGACATATAAGAAGCTCATTTATACCATTTAAGTCATTGGTCTTCTCAAACTATCTTTAGATGCACATATCAAGTACAATATATTTTACTCTTAGAAATGCAATATATTAGGGTTTGAGGGGATGAATGCTTTCTCCAATAGCTTTTTTCATATAATGTGCATCTCATAAGATATATTTCAAATATTATGTTTTTCAGGTTTCCTCTGTGTATATGCCATGCAATGTTCCCAAAACAATTTATTGGATTATAATCCATGTCTCCTTCAGTCATTCATTAGCTAGTGGTACATTCCATCCCTGCATAAGCATATTATTTAAGCATGATGGGGGCTTTTATTAACTAAATGAAATGGAAAAATAAGGCTTAGCACAGATCTGGAGTAGGATTTAGGATATGATTTATAAAACAAATTTTTTAACAAAATCATTTGAATGCCATGATTTGAGCATGTTTCATTTCTTCTAGAGGGAAAATTATTCAAGTCTATAGGGAACATTTTGGAGTGGTTCTTAGACCTATACCATAGCCCTTGGGTCCATAACCTTGATAACCCTCATGAACTCCTCCATTAGAGAATATATAATAACCTCTGGTGCAGTCTGGCAAGTAATTGACCTCATCTTCTTCCAACCCTAGCTTCTCCAAAACCCTAAATTTCTTGGAATCCTCCTCCTACTCCATTTTTTCCTTTCAGCCAAGTACATTAATATGTAAAAATGTTAGTGAGGTTTCCAACATGAAACATTATTATTGAAGCATGAAGAATTATTATTGAAGCAACGAAGCTCTTCTCCTTTGAATTGCATTATTACTAAAGCAATGAAGCCTTATTTCTATAGTGGGTATATCTCTCAGTGGGATATATTGAGTGGATATATCAAATCCAATGAACCATATTCATAATCACATCATTTCAAACCCTAAAGTAACTCTTTATTTACTTCCCTCTAGTGCACATTTCCTTTTGTGTGACCATGTATCTTTTTATGTTAGTTTTTCTTGCAATAATAAGTGACTCAACATCCATTTCTAGAGTTAAAGATCAAGTTACCAACTTGGATATAAACAAGGGAGGCTTTGTGAAATCACTTTAGACTCTCCATATGAATACATGGAATCTCCATATAAATGCAGGAAACAAAGAGAAGCTAAAATCCAATTGGCATTAAAAAAAATATGCATAATGCTAACTCCTTAGCTTATGAGCATAGGATTTAGAATCAAAGCGAGAATAGAATAGCAACATTGAAAATAAATTGTAAATGATGGGAAATAAACTATAAGAAATGGAAAACACATAGGAGAAAGAAAAACAAACCCAAGAAGAGGAGGTTGAGAACTTGGAAATTTCGAAAATAACAAACAAAATCAATGTATTGGTAGATAAGTTAAATAATAATTTGGAATTAAACAATCTCAAAGGTAAGTTGGATTTCAAACTTATCTAAACTGAAATGAACAAACTAATAGAATTGGAACCTGGATGAAACTAAAGAGCCCCAAACTTTATCATTTTTGGCTTAAGGGAATAAGGAGAATATCACACTTTGAGGCTAGTCAAGGATGAGCTATAAAACAGAATAAAAATAGAAGCAACTTGCCTCATAAAAGTAGAAGGGTGGGATAGAATTACTACTAATAATAATAGGCTTATTCAAGTTAAGATAATCTCTATTCAAAACAAATATGTCATACTTAATCAAACATATACTCTTAAAGGTTAATGAATATAATGAGGATATCATTCTAAGAGCCTGAGTTGAACTAAGGAAGGAAATCCAAAAGGTAAGAGAATCTAGGAAAGAAGGGAAATGGGAGTAGTTAGAAATATGAAAAATAAATATTAGGGATTAGGAATCAAAAACTAATAATAAATAGAAATATGGAAAAGTTGGGATCCTCCCTTGAAATTGCCCACGACTTCCATGGAGAAAGGGTCCCAAGTTAAGTTGGATTTCTAGAAAAATTAACATTGTCTTGCTTGTTGAAACTTGGGAAAATGAAAATTTGTGTGTCCCTACCATATACATTTTTTTATTGTGGTCAAATTGTAATAAAAGATGTTCCATGGGAATTGGAGTAATATCTTGTTACATAAGGCATAACCTTACTCCTTATATTCAACATCATAAAAAATAACCTTTCAACCGGTGCATTTAAATGGAGATTAATTCAAACACTAATACTAAAAATGTGTTTTTAACAATCTATTAATTTGTACCTATAGATTGTAACTTTTATAAGAAAAATAATTTAGATAAAAAATTTCCTTACAATGGCTTAGAACATGATATTTGTAATCTAAAAAATGAAAGTAATACCAATTTTCTAGTGAACTTTAATGTTATAAAAACAATAATGAATATATAATCCTAAGCAATATATCCAACCCTAACCATTATGGTTAGATCGGGACCTTGATCTAACTTGCATTTATAAGAGAAAGTCATAAGATTTAGGTGAAACAATTTATGTACCAAATTGATCAAATTGTGTAGTTATCAAGACCTAATAACTGGTAATGTTTTAAGGAAATCAAAAAAATATAACTAAATGACTTGTATACATGGTTTTGGCGATAGTGTGGTAGACTATGTTATATCAAATATCATCTTCTACAATGAAATTCTTAATTTTTACATATTAGATTATCATGATCCTAAATCATATCCCAGACCCTTAATTCCAAATCTAAACATTACCCTATATAAAAATATCATGGAAAATAGTTGTAATAATGAAAAACACTTGATCTTTAACAAAAAAATACAATCTTTTTCTACACGATTAAGAAAAGGAATTAAACATCCTAGTAAGTAATAAAAATATTGAGGGCCTTTATCATAAATTTACAAAAAAAAACTTTCAACTTGCATGAATAGGTACTCTTTCAAAAATTCTTGCGAAAATGAAAATCAAACAACCACACTACAAGGAAAACACCAATTAGTGAAGGTTTTAACCAAAGTACTTCTCCATGTTATTCTTTTAGAAAATGTGGGTAGGAGTGGAGGTTTTCTTCATGGTTCACCTCAAACTGTCAAACACACTAGTGCACTATCATAACACATGAACTAGTGTGTTTATATATCTAAACACACCACAAACAATAATTCAAAAAATTGCCTC
>ML794950.1:412302-425475 GCA_009831015.1 Picea engelmannii
ATGCCAACTATAAATGTTTGGCGATATTTTTGTAAAAATATTCAAATTTCTAAGGATTTTATATAGTTTGTATAAAATTTTGGCGATTTTTAAGGTAAAATAATTTTATCCTATAGAATTTGGGTGAATTATTTTTAGATTAGCGATTTTTAAGGTAAAATAATTTTATCCTATAGAATTTGGATGAATTATTTTTAGAATGGAGGATCTTTTTTGGGGAAAAACCATGGAAAATTAGCCCATGAGTGAAATTTAGCCCCTAAAATCATTCTTGTTTAATGTAAAATAGGAAAATTTTAAAAAAATTGGATGGTGGTGCTTATTAAACCCATGGATGCACCAATGTGTACAATACCATTCCCATCACCTTAGGGATAACAATTTTTTAAACTTTAATTGTTGTTGTATCATAAATATTTAATTGCAGTAGTGCATACTAACACACGGTGCACCACAATAGGGTAAAATTAAATAAATACCAAGCCTAGTTCAAATTTTGTAATATAAGATATTTAAAAATATTGCTATGTGGTGCACACTAAACATACAACCACATTCAATAATTGATGCTACCAACCTCCTTATGGGCTCCTCGTTGTCCTGTGCTACCAAATTGCTATATTTTGTCAATCCTCCTCTTCCATAATGGATCTAATTTCATTTCAAATATTTCAAAAACTCCTAAAGTTTTATTTATGTATGCAATAACCATGACTTTGCAATGGAGATATGACTAAGAAAATTCTTTGCTATACCTTAATTGTAGTTTCATCATTTTATTTTTCTAATTTAGATTTACACTTTTCACTTTTTCATTTCTTTAAAAAAAAAATGTCTTTCCATCCCTTTTTATGTTCATGCATCAAATGAAAGTGTGTTTACAAGTTACACCACCTCATGGTTCTCCATTTAATTTGAAGTGCACCAATCATCGTGCATGAATTTATTATGTTATTTGATGTCATAACGAAAGAATAATTAGTAGTGTCTAATATCCACTCATGCAAGTTTTCTATTGATCCAAACAAACAAACGATCTAAGCACGACCCTCAAAAGAACCAAATTGATGACTATGGTGGCTACACAAACATTGAAACTTCTAGTAATGGTAGTACCATAGTGAAGGAATGGGATTGAAATAGTCGATGATTTTAGTATCAAAGTAAGGGAAGAAGACATCACAAAAAGGGGGGATGATATCACATCAACCTGAGGAGTCACTTGCACAATGCAAGGCACCAATATTGTGAACAATGTTAATACCAAGGTGAGGGCATGGCACTAAGACCATAAACTATGTTGTTACTAGCACCAAAACTTTTGATGTTGTTTGTATCAGAGTGAGAGCATGGGATTGAACTTGAATAACATAGAAACCACCAATAGTGTTAGTATCGGTTATCACATCAACGAGGACAACACTAAAACCACCAAAAATGAACTAGTATCAAAGTTTCATAGGGATTTGACTTGCACAACGCAATGCATCAAAATTGTTGACATTATTACAACCAGAGTGAGGGATATTGGAAGCAAGATCAGTAACTATGTTATCATCGACATCGAAACTTCTAATGATGCTAGTACCTAAGTGGGGGCATGTAATCAAACCATAATGACATCGAACCATTGATAATGTTAGTATATGTTATCATATGATCGTGTCAATTGAGATAGCACCAAAATCACCAACTTATGTGACATTGAAACCATAGACAATGTTAGTACTAGTTATCACATGATCACATCAATTAAGATGACATTGAAACCACTAATTTATCACATCAACTAGGATGTCATTGAAACCACCAACAATGTTAGTAGAAACCACCTTGCTATCACAAACCACAAAACCATTGACAATGTTAATATCAAATTGTCAAAGGAACTTAACTTACTATTACAAACTATGTGACATTCAATATGATGGAGGATATTATCGTATCTATCTACAAACCCAATTCGTACGAGAATATCTCATAAACATAAAACCTATAAAACCTATACATTGAGTGATATCTCATAAATATTCTAGTAATATAACATAAACATCTGGGGCGGTAGGTTCAGGAGGGGTGTTGTATGGCCCTAAAGGAAAAATAGAATCCATGTTTGCATGGAGCATTGGTCAGTCCTCTAATAACCAAGCTGAAGCATATGCCTTGTTACAAGGTTTAATTTTGGAAAAGGCTCAAGGAATTATTGAACTTATAGTCTTTGAGGATTACAAATTGATAATTAAATATGCAAGGTTCAATTCTCTCCTAAGGAATATCCATCTCCGATCTATTTTTCACAAAATTCGGGAAGAAATTAATATCTTTCGCGCAATCGAATTCTTTCATGTGCTAAGATCCAATAACTAGGAGGTCGATAGACAAGCCAATCAGGCCAACAGATTACAAGAAGGAGTTCTCTCGGTAAACGTATCTCAATCTCTCGTAGCAATCCCATGAGGTATCGAATTCAATTAATAAATATGAAATAGGGGGGGGGCTTGTCTCCTCTCCCCAATGGTAGGATTACAACCCAAAGGCTTTAGAATTCTCAAAGAAGTTTATAAAATGGGGGACCCCCAGTCCTGGGAGCCCAACTTTCCACCCAAGGTATGAATCATAATAAAATCAAGGAGTTGTCATCTTGTCGATCCAAGGACACTGACGTGTGCATGTCATGTGTAGAAATGAGCTCTACATAACTACCCCCGATGGGAGCAATCTTATCTCCCTCGCCAACTCTTGTTTCTTTTTCCATATGGGATGACTATGGGCATCATCCAATTATCTGTGAATTCTAGAAATGATGTTCGAAGGTGGAGGGTGAGCGAAGGTGGTACTACTCCCATGTGGTGGATTTTATATCCCAAACATGGATTCTCAATTCATCCCGACTCTTTCATTATGGTGGAAATTTTTCAGGTCCTTTCCTCTTTCATGCATTTCTATGAGCTTAGGTGGTTGCGCCAAGCAATGGATATCAGGGACTTGGGGCACTGCACAAGGAAGGTGGAGCAACTGGAAGAGGACCTCACAGACACCCACAACATGGTGCTCTCTCTAAAAATTTGTTGCAATGGACTCTCGACACAAGTGCTTACAGTACTGGAAGAATCAGTCCAGTAGAGACATATCATCCTTCAGTTCCAAGATGAATTTTTGGTGCTTCGACAACAATCGGAGGAGCTACGCACCAAGCCTCTGCATCTCTTGAATCCTCCAATAGAAAATGGCACTCCAGGTAACTAAGATGAAGCCTAATCCCCCGAAGAAGCACATGTCTAACTGGACTTGAATTCTTTGACACCAGATACAGGGTAATGGTTTCAAATTGGGATTCCTATCAAAGCTTTTTAAAAAATGTATCATTTTTGTATATGTATATTGGCCATATTTTATAGACTATATTTAGGGAAGGCCTTTGAGGATAAGTCTCATGTGAAAATTGTATCTCTATTAGTGGCCCCACAACATGGCATTTTTGCTTGCTTAGAGAAAAAAAACTGAGCTTATTATACTCCTAGGACAATATCTGACATTGTTTTCAATTTAATAAAAAAAATTCCCCTCTTTATATATATAGCACAGGGGCCCCAATTTAGCACGAGGGTTTCACATTGCTAACCAATATCTTATCACGTTCATTCATAAAGGGGGTTTTTAAATTGAGAAAAATAAAGTCAATATATTGTAGGTATTGGGGGGGGATGTGAGGTCTCAAGGGGTTTATAGATATTGGGGGGTACAAAAAGGGGTATCTAGTAAAAATAAGGGTTTCTTTTATTGGAAAGATGTATTGGGAGGGGGGTTCAAAAAATGGATTTTGGGAGATATTTATCAATATCTCATGAAATTAGGGGTATTATTTAATATCCCACAAATGAAGGCGCCATGTCACAGGTTTACTAAGTGAATACCCCTTGCAATTTAGAAATCAAGGACGATCATGAAATTGGGCCATAAAGGAAGAAAACTTGGTCAATAGAAGTCCCAATTTTGGTAATCGTGGTTGATCACCAAATCAAGTTCAAATGAGTGTGAAATGGACCCATTCATTAGTTCAAAGAATTAGAATGGGGGATTTGAATGTTCAAAAGTTTGAATAGAGGAAAGGTTTAATGAAATCAAAGAGGAAAAAGAAAGACCCGGTTTGGAAAATGAGGGTTGAATTTCATAAGGTAAAGAGAAGAATGGTTGTGATTTGAGGATCAGGGCTGATCTAAAAATTGGGAGACAAGCTCAAAAAAAAGAGAAAGTAAGGGAATGACTTCAAACTCAAGTTTAAAAAATCTCAAGACTCTAAATAAAACTTAAGAGAAAAGGCTTAAACCATAAAATCAAATAAAACTCATACTCAAAAATTAATAACTAGGGGTCCTAATTTGGCAATCGGACCAATTTTAGATTCAAGGAATAACTTCCAAAATGAGGATAATAATAGGATTGATCTGAGGATCAAGCCTAATATAGAAATTGGGGGCCAAAAGAGTTCGAACTATGAAGAAAATCATAAGGAAGGGAAGAATCCAAAAACTCAATTAAGGAATAAAGTACAAGGAAGGAAATAAACCAAATCAAAATCAAGTAAGTAAAACATGAAGGTTCATTTGACTTAAACATCTAAGAAAAGTGAATGATGCAATAAGACAATGAGCAACCAAGGTCAATATATGTCCCAAAAAAATAAGCGTATTCAGAGAAGTGAGAAGGAGGGCCCCCAAGTTTTTCCCAAAACTTGGGGGGTTGTTGAGGGCTCAACAAATGGTGACACACTAGGAAAATCCATGAATATCTTAATCATTAAAATTCAATCGTATATTTTAACAAGAATTCAATTTTTTCATAAAGAATCTTTCCTTAGAAATCGAATAAATGGATTATTTAGGTCCTTCTTTTGTAACATGGACCTAGAGTATCCCATTCATGCAACTTCATTGATTTAGCATATTTTCCTAAACATAGAAAGTGTGGAGTTGAATTCCTTTGAATCTTCACCTAATGTTTCAAGTAACATTCATAATCATAGGGTATTTCTTTTAAATAGGGTTGAATATTTTGAGAAACCGAGTTGTTTTACTTTCCTGTGGTGTTGCTCCACTACCCATCAATGTCCATAACCCAAGTGGAGTCACCCCAACATCAAAAACCAGTATTTGTTGCCAACAAGCATATGTAGCCTTGGCATATATATGTGCATTCCCAACATATGACTAAATTTCCTTCCCATATCCTTTTACCAAATTAAAAGTATATGTTCTAGCAATGCCGGATGGAGGAAAAAGTATATATTTACAAACAATTGGGGATGATGCATGTTCTCAAGAAAGGATTGGCCAGGTCTAAATAATAAGAATACTCCTTGAAAGATATTTACCTTGGATATCTGATTGAAAACCATTCACATGGTGTGCTCCTTTAATGTGAATGGATGATATCTTCAAGTTGGTTGAATCTTCACTTAATTGAATTCAACCGAGGATGAAACCAGATTGACCACCTGATCAACCAAATTGACCGGGGATGGAACCAGATTGACCGGGGATGGAACCAGATTGACCGGTCCATCAACTAATGATGTTTTGGGAGAAATATTATGATAACCAATTGGAAGTTGAATCTTTTCCAAAATATAAGAAGCCTCATCCATACGAGGGAAAAGGTGAGAGTAATGAGAACATTTGCATAACAAGCAATGAAATTTGGCAGTTCTTTTTTTCTTACCAACCTTAATGTCACTAGCTGATGGGGGTGTCACCAACATGTCCCATGGGGGATGATGACGTGGAAGACCACATTTCTAAGACCTTGGGGAGACCAGGGAAATCCCTCAGAAAGTGGTCACACTTACAATGACTGCAAGGGAATTTGGGTTTAGGATTCTTCATTTTAATCTTGTCGACTTTATCAACACTCCCAGTACGATTAACCGTAGTTGGTTGCTTGGATCCAAGATGATTTGATGTGGTTGGAGGCTTGGTCCCTTTTTGGTTCTTCTTCTTCTTCTCTTTTCATTTCTTCTTCTTATTATCAACCTGGCTACTCGCTTTATATCTTTCACTAGACGAATAAGGAGAAAGGGAAGGAGAGTTGATGGGTGAAGGAGGAGAAAGGTCGAGATGAGGTTGATGTGTGGGTGGTGTGCTTACATCTGAAGCATTAGGTGCATCTGAATCACTGGGAAGATTTGAGATCACTAGAGTGGGGAATAACCAAACTAGTAATCCGATCATGAGTCCTGTAAGACTCAATGTGGCAATGCACGGAGGACCAATGTTTCCAAAAGAAGGAAAGGTGAAAGGTTCCCAAGGAAAATGGGTTCCTTCGTTGGTACTCCTAGGATTTGACGCCATTGAAACTGACTCGACCTAAATTCCACTAAGGAAAACAAACAAAAAACGCAACAAATCTGAGAAGAAAACAAACAAGAAAACCTTCCTACAATGAAACCACTAGTTGGTGATTAAATCCAACATCCCGAGATCAATATAGGGAGGGGATGGGATAGAGAGGGTGGATCAGTTATGTTCGCGACCTTCTTAACGGACTTACGCCTTGGTGCAAGCTTCCACACAATAAATGTGTATTTACCCTCCAAGGGGCTCGAGTTAGTTTGACCAACGTCTGTTCCAGGTACAGCGAATACTTCCCTTCACTATCACCTCCTGTAAGGATCCTAAACATTATGGCTACTAAGGTCACCAACTCGTAGTCAACCTCTGGGCGGGTATAGTCTACAGTAGATTCTAAACGTATGGGCAGGATAACAAGTCTGAAAACCTTCAAGAGAACTGAGGACAAGTGGACCAGTAGAACTCCATAGCACCCCGAATTGATTCATAGTTCATGAAGCATCGAGACCAAATGAAGACAGTTGGAGCTCAAGAAGAACCCCTAATATACGATCTGAATACTACGAACAGTTAAGCCTCATAGGGATAATATTTGTTTCTCTCCTGAATGTGACCTCATGTGTAACCTCTGTGTGAGAGGGGGATCCCATCTATGCTTATACGAACAATTGGATTTACCGATCCCTAACACAAGATTCTATGTTTGTCTGATGTATTTGGAAATTTATCCTCACAACCTATTCCAAATCCCTACACTTCCTAATGTAGGTTCACTACCAGAAATTATAAAAGTGTCTGATCAATTTTATAAGCGCTTCATTTTAGGGTTGTTGTTTACTCAAGGGTGCGAAAGTGAACCGATGATGTTGTAGACTCGACTCCAAAAAAATGTAGAAAAATGAGATGCAAATCATTTTCTTCAATGAATCCTACAGGTGGGATGGAGAAGAGGTTCAATTTTCTTCAATAAAAAGAATGCAACTATCTTTCTTTGTTTGATTCTAATACATAAAGACAACAAATGCAAATTTGTTAACACTCCTTTACTTTCAATCAAAAACGGAAAAGTCGAATGCAGATACAAAAGACATGAAGCAAAAAAGGATTTCAAACAAAACATGCACTCATAGGATAACGAGAATTGAATGAATATAACTCACTCAATCAAGGACTCAACAATCTACAAGCTCTCAAGGAAACAAGAAATTTCAGAGAAGAATTGAAAAACCAATAGGGAGAAAGAGGAATCACTCAAATGTCTTGACAAAACAAGAATCAAGAAAAAGAAATCCAATCTAGGTTGTGGTAAGAATAAAGTCTCAAATCATTCAAAAAGGAAAAATTTGAAAAGCAAATTAAGACCAACAAACCTTTGCAGGCCTTTTCAATCAGTCAGATAACCAAAAACTTCGCAAGATTCAAACCAAACCAAGAAAAACAAGGAGAATCAATATCGCAATTTGTAAAAGGTTGCAAGATCAAACAATACAACAAAATAAGTGATAAGTACCAAATATTCAACCCAAACAAGGCCACAATCCAAAGTACAGACTCTGGGCAAGAATCTCTGCAAGATAGACTAGGAAAAAACTGAGCAGAAAAGGGAAAAAATCACCAAAGAAGGAGATCAACGCTCTTGTTTTCAAGGGCACAGAGTGTTGTAGTGCTCTGATAACAGATCAACGCTCTTATATACACTCCAAGGGAGTGCTACCCTTCCCAGACACTCAGAATGGAGGCTTAAAACTCATAAAAAATCACCCAGCCAGAATTGTGAAATTGTCAATGAAGAAGGGAGAAAGGAAATAGATCAATAAAAAACAAGAAAAATGATGTAAAAGGTGGGAAAAAGTTAGAGACGATCCAAGGAAAGACAAATCAATGTCGATCCCTAGTGGAGTCCCCAATTTTTGTTGTAGGAAAATTGCCCTGCGGACAGGTGAATATCCTCTTGGATTATAGACCCCTAATACCAAGACAAAAAACATACAAATGGACACTAACATCCCTATGAATTAAATTACCTAATCAGAAAGAGAAAGAGAAGGAAGAAAATGTGATGCACCTTATTTTGTGGTTCGTCATCGCTGCCTCCAATCTGAGCTTGGTCTCCAAACTCTACAGCACCACTCTATACCTACAATGCAATGGACAACAAAAGACAAAGAAGTCCTACTCTACTCTACAATATTAGACTAATAAAATTCATTTATCAAGATCGACAATCATATGCAACAATACACAATCTTGAATGGATTAAGCCAAGTAATATTGATGAGAACTTTAAAGAGATACTTACAATCTATAGATGTAGTTGTAGCAGCCTCTCCAAGTCCTCCTCGTCCAACCCTTGCATGATGCTCCCAAGATCATAATTTTGATACCTCTAATATGCCTCTATCATAATCAAAGGTTTGATACCTTCCAAATTCTCCCTTTTTTCCTTGAAAAGGCCTCCTTTTATAAGCTTGGGAGGCTCAACCACAGTGAGTAAATTTGGGGTTGCTTGAGGATATGACTCCTTTATGTTAGGTTATGATCCTAGGATAGTTCCATAGGATAGTATTTGATCCAAATCAACCTCATCTCCAAGAGTTGGCCCTCAGAAAGAGGCGAGATTCTCCAAACTTTCCTCTAACCAAAGTCAGCGCTCCCCTCTAGTTAGAGACGGGGCATTGATCCTAGATCAACACTCCCTAAATAAGGTAAGGGGGGCATTGTAGCACTCCCTCAGCATGTCTAGGGGGGCGCTACCCTTCAAAAATTCCCAAAAAAGGGTCGATTTTTCAAGTAAAAAGTGTGTTTCTGGCCTTGAAATGATGGGTTTCCTCCTCTAATATGACTTAGGGATTATGGAAAATGTTCTTTGATGGTCTTAAGGGGTTAAAACACATATAAAAGTGCATGCGGCACTTAGTAAGGTGCATACGTAACTTGACAACACTTGTGACACTTAGGCTAAGATACTTAAGTGTGCAATTTTTATGTGTAACAGAGGACACGTGTCAAAGGATTTTACCTTGACATCACACACTATGGGAATTTGACCCTAGTGTTTCTAGAGGGAGTAGCCTCTAGAATTCCACTTGGGAGTGCCATTTGTGACATACCTTTTTCTACTACAATGGTTGTGTACCACTGGCAGAGATTGTGTGTCTCTGGATAGTAGTTGTGTGCTACTACAGTGGTTGTCTACCACTGGCAGTGATTGTGTGTCACTAGACAGTAGATGTGTGCTACTAGCAGTGGTTGTGTACCACTGGATATTAGTTGTGTACTACTGTGGAAAGATACCTCCCTAACTAAGAGGGAGTGTTGATGTTTCAACATCGGTTGAACCTTCTCCTAGATTGGGTTGTAGACCAAGGGAGATAGAATACATTTATCATAAAGGTGCACTTGTGATAAATGGGCCCATGTGTAGTCCTTCCTTGATCATGACAAGGAATAACATGGACTCGAGGTGCTTGAAGTGATTTCCACATGTCATTTAGCATTAGGTTAACATTCACTCACAAGTGTGTACCTATGGTGAAATATCTTGGTGTAGCATTTGTCCTAGTCATGGTGATTTGACAATGAATGATAAAGACTCAATATGACATATTATATTACATGCGGACCCATAGTGAGCCCGATCTCAAAGAGAGTCAATTGGCTCATAGGGAGAGTCGTAGAAGGAGTTTCTCCTCGGTTCAGATGGGAGAGAGACGTCTCCCAAGACTGACAGACTAGTGTCATGAGTCTAGAGTGAAGTTTGTATACTTCAAAGACAAGCTTGGCATGATGTAGAATGTCTCCCTCGTTGGGAGGGAGTTTTGATGTTTGGACAACATCGGGAAGAAATTCTCTTAGATTAATAATTAATAATATAATTATTGATTATTAAATACTATATATAATAAGTAAATGATAATAATAAATAGTTATTGATTATCCAAGGGACGCATCCTTTAATGGATGGTCACCATATGTTCCCTATATATGGAACACTCATCATTGTAATAATATATCGATCATATCTCATATGAAGAAAAACAACACAACCAAGGTATGAAATTTGGATTGAGACATAATTACACAATATTGAGTCTATCTACACATGCATCAAGTTTGAAAAAATTTGTACTTACCTAGTTATCCCATTTTTACATATTTTTGACAAAATGAACACGAATCCAAAATTATGCATGCCAAAGGAAATATAGAGCAGAAACTTTTAAGGCTAAAATTGGAAACATAGAAATGTATACATGTGTAGAATAACAAAAAACACTCTCCAATTTGAATCACTTAAATTGGCCAAGAAATGAATCTTAGGCATGATTTTTAGTGAAGCGAAACAATTTTGACTAGCTTCATTGAAATGCACACTCAACTTCATTCCAATGTCTTCAACCTAGAGAGTGAAATTTGAAACACAAAACATTATGTTGTGCAGAAAAACTCAAATTTTCCTTCTTTCCACAAGGTAAAAATAAGGGTTGAGTGCCTCAATGGAATGCACACCAAGACCTGTAGTAAATGGTAACTGGAAAAATAAAATAAAATATTCAAACTTGGATTTACAAAAAATTTATTCACCCTCTCATGCACAGTTTTCCAAAATAAATATTATATAGTGAAATATAATAATGCCAAAATCACAATTGATACTATTTGCCAATTTTCACAATCAATACAAAAAACCAATCCAAGGTTAAAAAATTATTGAGACATAATTACACAATACTAAACTTATGTACTCATGCATCAATTTTGAAAACATGCCTACTTACCTATTTTCCCACTTTGACACAACTTTGACAAAATGCATGCCAAAGCAAAATTATGCAAGGTGAATGAAATATTAGGCAGAAAAATTGAAGGCTCAAATTGGAGATATGAAAAATGTTAAAATGTGGAAAATGAGAAAATACAAACTCTCCAATTTGAATCACTCAAATTAGCCCTTAAATGAAGCCTCATAGTGCATTTTAGTGAAGAATAGCAATTTTGGCTAGCTTCACCAAAATGCACACCCATCCTTCATTACAAGGCCAAATTAAATGATTCAGCTTGTAGAATGTGTGTTTAGGCATTAAAAATATTACTACAATTCCATATTTTTAATTTCACATCTTAAAGTTAATGTTGTGAAAAAAAAAGAAAAAACTCCAAATTTGATTTTTTTTCACAAGGTAAAAGTCAAGGTTGAGTGCCTCCAAGAAATTTCAGCTTCTCCATGAGCTAAGGTGGGTGTGCCTATGTGCCAAGACAAATCATGTAGACTTAACATGTGTACATGAATTTTTTGTTGAGGATATCCATGACTTGTAGGTCAATGTGGAGCCAATGAGACAATGAGACAGTATCTATTATTTTATAAAAACAATATACAAAGAAAGTTTTTTCTTTGAGTGAAATTATGTTAGAAATATTGTATAAAAATTAGATACTACCCTTAACAAATTTATATTAAAGGTTTTGAACATTTATTTTTATAAGCATTTAACAAAACCCATCCTTTCAAATGAGATTTTAATAATTGTTTGGATAAAAAGCAAGCACATTGTAATAAGTAATATATACTATAAAGAATTGAGGAGAGGCTTAATCATCACCATCATCCTCTTCTTCTTCACTCGAAGAAGAGTCACCTCTATTGTGAACTAGATTAGTCGCTTCAATTCTTTCACCTTCATTAGGAGACAAATATTCATAAGATCAAGTATTGGAAGAATCAAGACTATTGTATTTAGGGGTTGAGTGATCAAAACTTTTTGTTTCCTCATTAGAATATGGGTATGTGCAAGCTAATCATGGTCTCTCATGACACATTAGTGGCAATGCAAACATGGAAAAACAACAATTTGTTAACTTGGAGGGATTATTCAAGGTAGTTTTACAATGAATTTGAATATGGTGTAATAATATGAAACATAGGAAATTCAATTGGCTTTCCAAATATACAACTTTTATTCATAGAAAATTGTGAGTAACTATGTGAAACTTTATTTTTTCTAAAAGTTGTATGTTATTTTTCCAGCAAAATATAAGGTATATGTTTTTGTTTGTGCAGGTGTTGAGTATCTTAAAAATGGAACTTCATTCCAAAAACTTGTTTGATTGTAGAGAACCCATTTTTCTAATGTAGTGTATTTTTCAAAATTTTATAATATTAATTTTGTACTTTTTTTAAATTATGAATGTCAATATATCCTTGAAATTACAACACCTTTTGTTCATGCGGGATAAGAAGGTCTTAACATGATCAAAATAATTTCTTCTCTTTTTTTTTCAAATCGTAGATATTGGTCTATTGGTCTCCTCTAGTGTGGCATATAACTCATTTTAGAAATGGTTAAACTGACAAAAAATTATAGCAGAAATAAGAGAGGTATGTATTCTATCATTTTGATATATGAGAAGACAAAAATAGATTAAAATAGTAAACAATATTAATTTAAAAAAAAAAACTATATATTTGGAATCTACATAACTAAATCTATCTATGTTTGTAGTTTCGTTAACAACTAAATTGTGTAGCCTATAGAAAAATAACGTCAAAAACAAAGATATAGAGACATATTCACAAAAAAAGGAGGTTTTATCAATTTTGAGACCGAACCACTAGGTTTTTCATCCTAAACCTAAATCTGAGGCAACCAAGTCAACATACACATGTCCTAAATTTGTCACTCCCACCCAAAAAAAATTAAATTCAAAAGAACATCCACATGCTCTAGGAACATGTGTGCATTCCTGCATGCACATCATTAGGAACAAGAACGCATCTCTCTCTCTCTCTCTCTCTCTCTCTCTCTCTCTCTCTCTCTCTCTCTCT
>ML794950.1:425575-435865 GCA_009831015.1 Picea engelmannii
CTAGGAGGTGGATTCCTTTTCATAACACCATTAACCATGAAGAATTTTATGACCAAAATCTGAATGTTGATTTTATTTAGAGCATTGGTATCATAATTATGATCCCAAACTTGATAATAACATATGAAATTGGTTTTAGGGTTCTTACTATTATGGATCCTAGGAACTGCATTAGCATCATTCTAAAATATTGTAACAATAGGCCTAGTATGACCCATACTACGAAGATAACAACAATGAATTGATAAACTGAGAATTCTAACCCAACCCCAAAATATCCAAGTGCAGTATGGATTCTGTAGTTGACCACAATGTATGTTAAAAACCAGACCATGGTAAGCATATTCTACACTCAAGGATTTAACCCAAATTCTAGATAAATTAAAACTGAAAACACCAATTAAAACAACTATAGAGTATGTTAACCGATAAACACATATCGCTGATAATATGAACAACAAAAAATGTGTGTCTGAACTCCTAAAACAAAATCTATATTCTATAAACTGTAAAGATTAAACTCACAAAACAAAAGCTCAAATCTCTAGCTCACTCACTTTCTCAGTGGTGATCCCTTCATCTCTTTTATAGAATAAGAGACAACGAAAGATACAATGTATTTTGATACATGCAATAAGTGCCCTTGTCTGGTAGAGTCAAACCCCGACCCTAGTTAATACAACCAATGCGCCCTCTTGCATGAATAAAAGTGCTAGAGTTAGTGTGCTCCAACAAGGGGATGACTGTGGCATGTGTGCATGCACACTCCTCTTTGGGATCTGTTCCCTCAGTTATCTCCTCATTCAAGCACTCTAACTAAACTGAAATAGAAACTGAGCTGAACTAGAACTTTATAAATATGGAACAACATTGAGTTGAAGGGGAAAAAATTGAAAATAAACTAGGATTGGCACATGCATGCTGAAGGCATGCATGTCCCCTCTAATCCCCTATATAATTGCACCTCTCTCACATTTTGTTTCTCACAAGAACCCATGAAAAGTGTTGTATGGACCTGCTGGTGTGTGCACCCTGTTGCAGTGGAAATAACTAACTAAGTTAAATAAGTAAAAATCTAACCATCCATCTAAAAATCTTCCTCAATACCATCCATTTTTTTATTACAAAAGTACAAATTGAAATTAATTTTTCTTGATTTCTATAGTAGGATTATCAGTTTGTTGATCCCTCACATTCGCTTCTTGAGAATATTTTAAATTTCTATCCAACTCATCAATATCATATCCGAATATTTCCATCTTTGATGAATATGTTTGACCAAGATCTATATTCTCTTCCTAAGAAACATTATAGGCCTTAATAATTAATGGATTATCCTTCAAATCAACTAAATATTTCTCAACTTCATTAAGCTATCTCTACAAAGTAGTGGCATCTGTAGCTTTGCCTCTTTCATCTCTCATATTAGTTTGTAAGGCATGAATCAATTGTAGTTCCACCTTTGTCATTGATTCCAATGTCTTTTAGATTTGTAGTGGGATTGTGTTTAACAATATTTAGGGATGGATATTCCACATGAGCCTTACTATTTCAAACATTGAAACTTGAAAAGCTTATGCCACATCTTTGTATCAATACCAACCACATGTTAGCATAATATCTGTTAGTCCACACTCTTGCTATTTTTTTTCCTTGACATGTTTTGTGAAGATATCACAAGTACACACAAATAAATCTACTGCTATTGGAGGCACAAAATTTCTTCCATTCTACATTGTTGAACTCTTTGTTTCTCCATATTTCCATTATTGTGTACTGCACACATCATTTATTGTCACACACCCACTACGACATAATAGATTTTTCGCCTTTTTTTTTCTCCTCCTTTAACGAGGGACAGAGTCCCCGAATTCCTACGAGGTTCTAGCGTAGGCTAGGTATTTCGATCGGGACCTTCACTAAACCAATCCACTGGTTCTTTCATTGAAAATCCGTCGTGTACAACTCAAGCACCAAGCACAGGCTTCACCTCCATGTGATCATCGGTTATGACCCCGGGCTAATCCAAGAGGCGCCTTTCGCATTTCGCGACTCAACGATGCCCGAGAGTCGAGTCTTTTGACTCTTCAAACCATGAAACCTGAAATCCTACCTTCGCTGAGATTGACGACTGCGAATCTCTACCCTGATTCGACGGTCCTGTCTGTATCGGGACTTCAGAAACCGGGAGTTTGAAATGCAAGAGAGTCGAGTTCTTCGACTCTTCAAACCCCAAAACCCGAAATCCTATTCACACTAAGCTGACTTGGAGTTTCACATACCGGGATTTCGCAACTTGCGAAGACGAGGGTTCATACCCTTGGGTTTCCCGGGTGGTGAAACACCGAAATCAATTCACACTACACCGCTTCGGGATTTCACATACCCCGATTTTGCATACCAGGACTTCACAACTTGCGAAGACGAGGGGTTCATACCCTTGGGTTTCCCGGGTGCTTAAACTCCGAAGCCCATTTACACTAAGCTCTTTTTGGGGTTTCACATGTCAGGACTTTGCGATGTGCGAAGGCGAGGGGTCTCGCACCTGGGTTTCCCGAGAGCCGAAACTCCGAATCCCATTTACACTAAGATCTTTTCGGGGTATCACATGTCGGGACTTTGCGATGCGCGAAGACGAGGGGTATCACACCTGGGTTTTCCAGGAGCTGAAACTCCGAATCCCATTTACTTCGCGACAGGGACAAGGTAAACTCACGGATTTACTACAATGGTAGTCTTTTCAAGGGGCTCACTCCAACTCTGGAATGCGAGGGAACTTTCTCGAAAAAGGGTGCCTTCGGAGGATAAACTAGGGCATAGCACGAGGGAACTTATACATTCTATACATTAATCGATTTGTAGTTATATCAGTATAAGCATGCATCTATTATTTCCAGTCAATGCACAAGGAAAACACTTCGTTACAGAAACTATTTATGAGCGTATAAAAATGAGCATGCGATCGTGACATTCAATTCCAAATGCAAGACATAACACTTATCAGAAAATTCCGGACCTGATGCGAATGCTGAGAGGGGTGCTCGTTTCCACCCAACCGTAGGCTCAGTGATTCCAACCGGATTTACCACTAGCCACCCCCGAGCTAGACCACGATGCTTTGAGTCTCAGTCTCCTGCTTCCAGCTCAACGGAAGTCAAGGACGAAGGTTACTCCCCTTCTCCTCTGTTCATGACTCTCTATATTTTCGGAGTTCCTCCTGTTCTCCTTCCACGATTCCTGTTGCTCTTGTTCTCCCTTATCCCCGCCCTTACCACACTTCCTCTCTTGCCTTTTTCCCTGCAAGATTGTGTGTGGCACGAATTTCCCTGTTCGTGGTCAGGTTTGAGAGCTTCTACGGATGGGCGGTTCACCCTCATCCCCTCATTTACTCTTGAGGAGCCTCCCCACCTACCATCCTGGCGGGTAATTCATTCCAGGGTTAGAGAGTGAGCTTTGGTTTTCCAAGCACATACAAACCAGTACGATTTCGGTTCGGTGGAAGTTAACGCAGCCATTCCTGACCCCTTCCACCACCTCTCATCAGCCATCGTGGTCTCTTTCAGCACATCCCCCTCCCAACAATCATGCAACATTTATTCATGACATAATTTTCATTCATCGACCTTTTATACAAAGGTCTATCAAATCAAGCATTCACATCTTTGAGTTTGCCATAGTTCTTGGCCAATATAGTTATTTTTACAGACTGGGAGAAACAAGGTGTTACAATTCCCTCCCCCTTAAAGGAACATCATCCTCGATGTTCTATCTATCAATATGACATGTATGTACAAAGGTAAACAAAATCGGATATGCCTGTTTCATGGCATCTTCCATTTCCCAGGTAGCCTCATTGGGGCCAAAATGTTTCCACTGCACCTTGACCTGTGCAATGGTTCGGTTCCTGAGTGGGTTTTCCTTTCTGTCCAGTATGCATTGAGGTTCTGGCAGGAATTCTCCCTTCGGTTCCACCTGGATCACAGACCAGTGAATTATATGATTAGAATCATGTACATATTTCTTTAATAATGAAACATGGAAAACATTATGTGCTTTTATGGTGGGAGGAAGTGCTAGCCTATAGGCTACAGGTCCCACCCTATCTAGAACTTCAAAGGGTCCGCAATACCAAGGTGCCAACTTGGCATAAGCTCCCATCCTCAGGGAACTCTTTCTGGGCCTAACTTTGAGATATACGTGGTCTCCCACCTTGAACTCTCTTGGAGTTCTCTTTCGGTCGGCGTAACTTTTCTGTCGGTTCTGAGCGACCTTTAGATTTTGTTTTATTTGAATCACTTGTTGTTCCATTTCCTTCAACATGTCGAGGCCAATAGTAACTCTGTTTACAGGATTACTCCAACTGACTGGAGTGTTGCACGGCCTACCATAGAGGACTTCGAAAGGACTCATCTTTAGGGATTATTGGTAGCTGTTATTGTAGGCGAATTCCACCAGTGGTAGGTAGTATTCCCACTTTTTGGGTTGATGCATTACATGCATCCTTAGCATGTCTTCTAATATTTGGTTCACTCTTTCCGTCTGTCCATTAGTTTGAGGATGATAGGCTGTGCTAAACAGTAATTTGGTCTCCAGACCAACCATCAAAGATTTCCAAAAGTTGGAAGTAAATTTCATGTCTCTGTCAGACACGATCTCTTTAGACATACCATGTAGTCTGAATATCTCCTTCATGAATACGTTGGCGATGTCTATTGCCTTGTAAGTCGACTTGATGGGGATAAAATGAGCGGACTTGCTCAATTTATCCACCACTACCATGATGGCGTCATTCTGTTTTGTCGAGGTTGGTAATCCGGTGATGAAATCCATGGAGATGGTTTCCCATTTCCATTCCGGGATTGGTAGAGGTTGTAACAATCCTGCTGGGTGTTGCTGTTCTGCTTTAACCTGTTGGCACTCTATGCATTTGGCTAAGTATTCAGCTATGTATTTCTTCAATCCAGGCCAATATAATTGTTTCCTGGTGGCCTTGATCATCTTCTGGTATCCTGGATGACCAGTATAGGGTCTTTTATGTAGTTCATCCATTATGAACCTCTTCAAGTCGTCACAATATGGAATATACAATTTGTTTCTATAAGTGACCAGACCTCCTTCTATCATCTGGTAGCCTTCATATTTTATCTCTGTGGGTTCTTGCTCCAGGTACGAGGTCACAGTCTGGAATAAGGTGTCTGTTTCTTGTGCATTCCTGACTCTTTCCTTGACATCTGTCTCGCAGGTGCTTACTGCTGCCAGGTGAATTGTTTTCATACTTCTGCTAAGGGCATAGACCACCTTATTTTCCTTTCCTTTAATATGTTTGATTTCAAAATCAAACTCGCTAAGGAGGGCCATCCACCTAGATTTTCTGGCATTGAGCTTTGGTTGGTCAAACAAATATCGCAATCCACAATGGTCTGTCATAAGTACAAATTTCCTTCCCAGGAGGTAATGCCTCCACATTTTTAAGGCGTGCACTATGGCGGCCAGCTCTAGATCATGGGTCACATAGTTGACTTCGTGCTCATTAAATTTTTGGGATTCATAGAAGAACACACTTCCTCCTTGCATAAGGAATCCTCCGAGCCCTTCCTTACAGGCATCTGTGCACACGAGGAAGTCAGCTTCGAGATCGACGATATTCAACACGGGTGCGTGGGTCAGTAGATGTTTTAGGGTTTGAAATCTTTCTTCACATTTTTGTGTCCATGTGAATTTAGCCCCCTTCTTCTGGAGGGTAGTGATTGGACAACCAATCTTGGAGAATCCTTTTATAAATCTCCTATAGTATCCTGCTAAGCCCATAAAGGATCTGATATACGAAACGTCCTTAGGGGTAGGCCATTCTATGATAGACCTGATCTTGTCAGGGTCTACTGCTACTCCTTCTTCCGATAGGACATGGCCTAAGTAATGTATTTGCTTCTGGAAAAAGTCACACTTGCTAAATTTGGCATAGAGCTGATGTTCTCTTAGCACTTGAAGTACAAGCCTAAGGTGTTCCTCATGTTCCTCTCTATTCTTGGAGTAAATTAATATATCGTCAATAAAAACTAGTACAAATTTATCTAGAAATTTGTTGAGCACATTGTTCATCAAGCACATAAAAGTGGTAGGGGCATTGGTTAATCCAAATGGTACTACCACAAACTCATAGTGACCATATCTCGTCCCAAAGGTAGTTTTGTGGATGTCTTCACCCTTGATTCAGACTTGATGGTATCCAGATCTTAAGTCAATCTTTGAGAAGATGGAAGCACCTCCCAATTGATCGAACAGGTCATCGATCCTGGGTAAGGGGTACTTGTTCTTTATGGTTACCTTATTGAGTTGTCTATAATCTATGCACAGTCGAAGGGTACCATCTTTCTTTTTCACAAACAGGACTGGTGCTCCCCATGGAGACATGCTGGGCCGGATATAGCCTTTGTCCATCATTTCTCTCAATTGTAATTTAATCTCAACTAGCTCAGGTGTGCTCATCTAGTAGGGTGTCCTAGACACTGGCACCGCTCCCGGTGCAAGTTCTATCGAGAAGTCAATGTCCCTTCTCAGAGGTAGGCCTGGTACCTCTTCCAGAAATACATATCTATATTCTCTTAGTGTGGGGTGGTCTTCGAGGTTTGGTTTGTTATCTTCAATTGATTTCAACACCTGTATCGCATATAGTGGACATCCCTTTCTGCAATACTTTCTCATTTGAAGAGATGATATCTGTCTCACCGAGACAGGTTTCTGGATCCCTTGAAGGGTTATCCTTCTTCCTTCTTCACTTACACATTCTAAGGCTTTATGGTAACAGTTTAGTTTGGCTTTATGCGTGGCTAGCCAGTCCATACCAATCAACAGGTCATACGATCCTAGGGGTAATATGTTAAGGGTTGCTTGGGTGGGGAATTCACCCATAATGAACTGGCAAGCTGGTATGACCTCTGCTACCTTTCTTTTGGTGCCAGTGGCTAATTGTACCAACCATGGCTTGGTGTGTTTATGTGGCTGTAGTTTACACTTATCAACAACCTTAGGGGCTATATAACTCAAATTTGAACCAGGGTCAATCAGAATAGACACTAGATGGTTGGTAATCATACCTTCTATTTCCACCACCGAAGCTTGGTGGTCAGCGTGTTTATTATCCACGGCTGCATAAATTTGTGGCATACTCCTGGTCACGTCATTGACGGTGGTAGCTTCTTGAACATTGTAAATTCTCCGGTTATTCTGTTTTCGGTGCGGGCAGTCCCTCAATAGATGTTCTTCTCCACAACCCCAACATTTCAAAGGTTCTCTCTTTGGGTTATCAGTCCTTCCTGGGGTAGATCCAGAAGGTTTATTTCCACCCAAGGAGGGGAAGTTCTGCTGGTGCACACTTCGGGTTGGGAAGCTCATCCTTGAGTCTTTTTTATAATTTTTAAATCTTGGAGATTTAAACCCCTTTTTCTGGAATCTTGAACTATTCTTCTGTTTCTAGCCATCGCGAGGTTCTGTCCGATGCCCAAGCTGTTCATAACAATATCTTGCCTTTCAGATAGTGTCTTCTAGAGTCTTTGGCTCGTCAAACTCGATCCTGTTCTGATAGTCCTTAGGGAGTCCACTGATGAATCGTTGCACCTTTGCCTTTTCTTCTTTTATATAGGGTACATACCTCAGCAACTCGAGGAATCTGCTGACATATTCCTCTATGGTGAGTTGCCCCAGCTTGAGTTCATAGAATTTTTTAGTCTTTTCGTCGAAATACTTTTTCGACAGATACTTCTTCTTGAAGCATTTCTCAAACCGTTCCCAAGACATGCCCTCTTCGTGAATCCCTTTTACATTCTTAAGGTCTTCCCACCAAATGGAATCCTTTCCATTCAAGTTGAAGGTGGCTAATCGGGCCTTCAAATTTTTTGAGAAGTCATGGACTCTGAAATACTTCTTTAGTCCAAACAACCAAGCCTCCACTTCCTCTCCCTTCTTTATTTCACCGTCGAAAGAGGGTGGTTTGACCTTCCTGAATTCTTCGAGATTATGACTCTTGGAATGCTTTCGCTTCTTCTGTTTTCTTCAAAAATAAGAACTAGTTCTGCTACTAGAAGATCCCTCCGAGTCGCCAGCTTCCTTTCCAGAGGAATCGTCCGACGCTTGTCCCTTATCTCTGGGGTGGACCTTCCTCGAGGTGCTCTTCCCAGTGTGGCCACTTAAAAGACCACGTTTCTATATCTCAGGTGGACTTCGACTTTTCTTTGTCTGTCGTCGGTCCGCGTGACTGGTGTCAGGTTCATGCTGCAATTGTCTTTGTATGTCGGATAAACTCTGCAGTAAGACTGCATTAATTTCCGTTTGCTTCTCTTTCTCTTTTATCATCCTCTCATTGTCGACTTGCAATTTTGTAGTTTGACCATGAGGCTCCTCACAGTGTCAACTAGATCTGGAGGGGTCCCTACCACCCTCCTTTCGTCAAACTCTTCGTCTCTATTGTGGGAGCCATATCCCACTTTGTGGTGAGTCACCATTCTGTGCGTCTGCAGTTTCCCGTGGTTGATCGTCTGCTTGTGTGCAAAAGAAAAAATGCTTGTTGTTAGTCAATATTTATATTCATTCATAACCAACACATAATTCATATTTTTCACATGCATACACACAATAGGAGTTTTCATTCTTAACTTCGATTTGTGATTAAGGGGGTTAAGATAGAGGGTTACTCCTTTTAAGAGTACTTCGAATGGAGTCTTTGCGTAACCCGTTCATGAGCCCAAGAAGGCCAAGTGTTGTAACCATGCTCTAATACCAATTTGTCACACACCCACTACGACATAATATATTTTTTGCCTTTTTCTTTCTCCTCCTTTAACGAGGGACAGAGTCCCCAAATTCCTACAAGGTTCTAGCGTAGGCTAGGTCTTTCGATCAGGACCTTCACTAAACCAATCCATTGGTTCTTTCATTGAAAATCTGTCGTGTACAACTCAAGCACCAAGCGCAGGCTTCACCTCCATGTGATTATCGGTTATGACCCCGGGCTAAGCCAAGAGGCACCTTTCACATTTCACGACTCAACGATGACCGAGAGTCGAGTCTTTCGACTCTTCAAACCGCGAAACCCGAAATCCTACCTTCACTGAGATCGACGACTGCGAATCTCTACCCTGATCCGACGGTCCTGTCCGTATCGAAACTTCGGAAACCGGGAGTTCAAAATGCAAGAGAGTCGAGTTATTCGACTCTTCAAACCCCGAAACCCAAAATCCTCGACTCTTCAAACCTCGAAACCCGAAATCATATTCACACTAAGTCGACTCGGAGTTTCACATACCGGGATTTCGTGTACCGGGATTTCGCAACTTGCGAAGACGAGGGTTCATACCCTAGGGTTTCCCGGGTGGCGAAATGCCAAAATCAATTCACACTACACCGCTTCGGGATTTCATATACCGAGATTTCGCATACCGAGACTTCACAACTTGCGAAGACGAGGGGTTCATACCCTTGGGTTTCCCGGGTGCCGAAACCCTGAAGCCCATTTACACTAAGCTCTTTTCGGGGTTTCGCATGTCGGGACTTTGCGATGTGCGAAGGCGAGGGGTCTCGCACCTGGGTTTCCCGGGAGCCGAAACTCCGAATCCCATTTACACTAAGCTCTTTTCGGGGTTTCGCATGTCGGGACTTCACGATGTGCGAAGACGAGGGGTCTCGCACCTGGGTTTTCTAGGAGCCGAAACTCCGAATCCCATTTACTTCGCGACAGGGACAAGGTAAACTCACGGATTTACTACAATGGTAGTCTTTTCAGGGGGCTCACTCCGACTCTGGAATGCAAGGGAACTTTCTCGAAAAAGGGTGCCTTTGGAGGATAAACCAGGGCATAGCATGAGGGAACTTATACATTCTATACATTAACCGATTTGTAGTTATATCAGTATAAGCATGCATCCATTATTTCCAGTCAAAGCACAAGGAAAACACTTCGTTATAGAAACTATTTACGAGCGTATAAAAATAAGCATGCGATCGTGACATTCATTTCCAAATGCAAGACATAACACTTATCAGAAAATTCCGGACGTGATGCGAATGTCGAGAGGGGTGCTCATTTCCACCCAACCATAGGCTCAGTGATTCCAACCGGATTTACCACTAGCCACCCCCGAGCTAGACCACGATGCTTTGAGACTCAGTTTCCTGCTTCCAGCTCAACGAAAGTCAAGGACGAAGGTTACTCCCCTTCTCCTCTGTTCATGACTCTCTGTATTTTCGGAGTTCCTCCTGTTCTCCTTCCGCAATTCCTATTGCACCTGTTCTCCCTTC
>ML794950.1:435881-448183 GCA_009831015.1 Picea engelmannii
AAGATTGCGTGTGGCATGAATTTCCCTATCCGTGGTTAGGTCTGAGAGCTTCTACGGATGGGTGGTTCACCCCCATCCCCTCATTTATTCTTGAGGAGCCTCCCCACCTACCATCCTGGCGGGTAATTCATTCCGGGGTCAGAGAGTGAGCTTTGGTTTTCCGAGCACGTACAAACCAATACGGTTTCTGTTTAGTGGAAGTTAACGCAGCCATTCTCGGCCCCTTCCACCACCTCTCATCAACCATCGTGGTCTCTTTCAGCACATCCCCCTCCCAACAATCATGCGACATATATTCATGATATAATTTTCATTCATCGACCTTTTATACAAAGGTCTGTCAAATCAAGCATTCACATCTTTGAGTTTGCCATAGTTCTTGGCCAATATAGTTATTTTACAATCTGGGGGAAACACGGTGTTACATTTATCCTATCCAAAAGTTTGGCTATCCATCGAATCTGAGTAGTTATCACACAATCATGATTGGGCACTCCCTAGCCAAGCTTTGTGCTTCCACTCTTGAGATCTATACGGATAAACATTCTCAACACAAAACCTTTTGAACTAAGAGTCAAGCCAAGTTTTGTTGGGTTTAATTATAGTTTTCTTTGGAACAATTTTTTTTGGGAGAAGTGCATCATATATTACTTCTTAGAACATAGAGTTACATCATGGAACAAAGAGAGTCATAACAATCTAACACGATTACAAGGAAGTTCTTGTCCTAGAATTTAGAAAATCCATAAATGCTAACATATGATATTGTGCCACAATAGTAAGGGATTCAACATCTTTAATGAAAACAATGAATTTGTTTTTAACAAGCAAAGCCAATTCCTTCTTAAAAGGTCTCATTTCTCCTAAGATAATTATGGATGGTTTCTCATGAAAAGTAGCTTTACACCAATTTTTTGTAGAAATCCAACAGTGGACAGTTGAATTATGTTCCATAAAGATTTGTAGCTACCATAAACATCTAAGTATCCCCAAGAAGAGGAAATTTTCGAGAAAGCAAGGCAGTAAAAAATGTTAAATTTAAACTTAAACAATGCCCAAAAGGTCTTCATAGAAGGGAATCTAAAAAAGACATACTCAACTATTTCATATCTACCACAAAGTGTGCATGAAACATTTGAAACACCGACTTTATGAAGCACAGTCTTGATAGGAAAACCTTTGTGGAGCATAAGCCACCCCAATGCTCTATGCTTGAAAGAACAATGCGATTTCCATCTAGTCTGGAACCTCATGAACCAATGTGCTTTAGGATCCCTCATCCCCCACCCTTATCAAATAAACAATCATGCACTTTAACATTTTGTATTGTTTTTAATTTTTCTCTTAGCTCATGTTTTTTTGGAGATGCCCTGGTCAATTCCCTCAAATGCAATATTTTATGGTGAGGTTATCTTTCATGGTGTTATAAGGAGAAATTAAGTTACCACAATGCCATATCCTTATGATGGGATTTTTTCCACATTAATAAATTTAATTTTACTACTAGACGAGCTCTTCCCTGCCCTGGAATTTTTAGACCTGCATCTTGTGGAAATTTCTAAAATTCTATGATGCCATGTAGAAATTTATGGTTCATGACTTTTAATGCAAACCCAAAAATTTCACCTCTCACTAGAGGTTTCTCAGACCTAATCCCTGAGAGCTTTCATCCTTTGAGCATATTTGAAATATTTACTTATAGCAACAAACAACAACAATAACTAATTTACATCAGTCCAAATCACTGGGTAGCTCATTTACTGTTGGAAATATGGCAATACAAGTTGGCATTGATGGCATTGGCACTGATGTCAAATAGATGAGAGACACTGCTATTGGTTGGCACTGACAAAATGCATTATGTATGTGTGATGGTTATAAGGCACTCTGTTACTACATGGCCTGTGATGATGAGAATGACAAGATCCAAAATTTCAGAGGATGTATCAGTGCCTGGTGCAACAAGTCCTCTCATATGCTCTATTTTAAAATAAGCCCTGTCATATGCTCTGTTTTAAAATAAGCTCTGTTTTAACATAAGCTCTGTTTTAAAATTACAAGCTATGACAATTTCAAATAAACATATTGAGCATAGAAGAAGTTGCTATAAGCTCAATGAGAGGACTCGAGGAGGAATTTGAAACTATTAATACATATATGAACTTGAGGACAATGCACATACGTTTTTAGCTAAAACTGAATTGCTTGAGTTGAACTTCAAAGATCTGTTTTCACAGAATGCTGCATTTATGTCAGAACTGCTGAAAGAGGACCAACATAATTGATTAGAGTACTTGTTGAGCATTTGAGAGAATGCAGCTAGTGTGAAGGGCTTACTACAATATAATTGGCACATATACCAGTAATTAGACTAAAATGCAAGCCCACATTAGCTACATTTGAAGAAGTATCTCCTTTGGAAGTTGTTTCCATTGATATTACCATTGAAGGAAAAAGAGACCGGTCTACTAAGAATGAAAGTGATGGCCAGTGGGATGAAAGGCTTGAGGCTAGAAAATATACTCATAATGGTGCAGATGCAAGGGAGTTTTGGGCATTATTATGCCTATGTGAAGAACCTGGAAGACAAAAGATGGCATTGCTGCAATGATGCTAATGTCTCTTCTGTCTCCGAACATGAGGTGTTATCAGATCAACAAGTGTATTTGTTGTTCTTTATTCGAAGAGAATCGAGCTTAAAATCTTATAGTGATTGTAATGGTGATGATGTTATTGCACCAAGTGGAGTTTCAGAAATGGAAGATGTTTTCACAGATTGTAACGATGATTTAGAATTAGAAATCGATGATGATATAACAACAGTTGATGGAGATCGCACTGAGGACGTCTTCTTAGATTCTAACCGAACCCTTGCACAAAGATGGTTTCTGGATTTCAAGAATGATCCTGGTCGTCGTGATCTTGTAACATGTGGATGTGTTGCTGGCGCCTTTAGAGCTCTTGTAGGTGGTGTGTTGTTTGCACTTGAGGAAGTTACAACCTGGTGGTGGAGTCAGTGTATGTGGCGTGTCTTTTTTCACATAAGCTATAATGGCAGTTGTTGTTCGTTCTTCAATAGGGTGTGTGTTGTTTCATCTACAGGTGAAGGTGAAACCATAATCCAAGCCACTGTCGAAGAGTCAAAGAAATCTGCGAAGACTCAACAACCGTCCGATCAAGAGATCGACGATGTCAATTGACTCGTTCAAATGGGATTTATCCCACATTGGTAAAGGAGAGAAGCTTAAGTGGGTTTATATACACCGCTCTCTCTATGCATATTCGACGCATAGTGCAGAAGTATGGCGGGGACTCTAGGTGCTTGGACTTTGCTCGAAGATCACCATCTTGGAGCCCGAGACAACCTGTCAGGCCCCCTACGTTTTGGTCAAAGCGACTAAGATCGTTGAGTAAATATATTTTATATAACCGTGTTGCACGTCGGTCATATGGGTGACCATGGGCTTAAGGGACATTGTGGTGGGTGGAAACGAACAATGAAACCACCAAACTTGTCGAAGAAATTAGTGGAATGCCAATTTGGAGGATAGCCAAGCTCACTGCTAGTTGAATGTCAAGATCATCATTCTGTCGGGAGATTGAGCGTAATGCTAAAATTGGAGGTTCGTTAATTTAGTAAAACCTTGCAGAAATACAAAAGACAGTGAGTAAAACAAATCCATTGTATTAAATAAGCCAAGGAGATTAAGAGGCTATAAGATAACAATTTCCTTAATCAAGCAAGTTAAGCCAAAGGGTGCACGAGAAAAAAAAAGTTTTGTAACAAGTAACCTCCAAAATGGTTGCATGAGAAGAACACTCGAGAGATTATACCACAAGTGATGGAGTTGTGACATCATGTAAAGCATGATCATGGGAAGAAGCCTTATGGATCCAGAAGAAAGCTTAGGTTTACATGTAATACTGCAAAGAGACTCTATACTTTAGATGAGAACATGAAGCACAATTTCATAGCTCAGATTATCTCTCTATGATAAACTGTTCACAACCTAAATAACTATATGAATTAAAGAAAACATCAAAAGCTAAGATAAAAATTGAAGAGATGTGTGGTTTGAAAAAAAACATGACTGTGTTATTTAAAACAATGATTATGTAATAGACAAAGAGGTGTCATGACTCATGAAAGGGTGTGAATTCCCATGAAGAGTTATGATGAAGGCATATATAAGAAAGTTGAGAATTGAAGTAGAAAGTGTGACTGCAACATATACATTGAAGATCAGATGATCGAAGCAGAGAGAGGAGCAGTCAAGACATGATACAAAAGTTTTCCAGATTCATATATTAAGGGTGGTTGGGAGGTGCAAGGGCAGGTTGGAACCTGCAGGGGAGTAGGTGCTTCCTTGTCAGTTGTAATTGAGTAAACAAGGGGTTGTAACCTCCTACCAGTTGGAGTTGGTGAACAAGGGTGTGGGTGCATCCTGATCAGTGGGTGTTGATCTAAAGAGGAAGAACATGTTCCTTCTATGTAACTTGTAAAACATAATTTTGCAGTTAATAGAAAAGTGTTTGTGGTTTTCCCAATTGGGTTCCACGATAAAATATTGTGTTAAAATTTTGATTGCATTAACCAAAGAAAAAACTGATAAAATTATTGTGTCACTGATTCACCCTCCTCTCAGTGACATGATCTGATCCTTCAATTACTTCATTTTGATTATTTGTACACCCACTTGGGAAGTATCTACTTCTACCAGTTTGCTTTAATATTGAGGCTTTCAAAGTAAAAGAACAAATTTCTTACTTACATTAACAAGCCTCTTGTCTTGGTTGGAAATCTCCATGGGAATCTTGTTCTCACCTGTTATCACTAAAGTCAGCACCCTGACTGCTAAAGGGGCTGAGCTAGTGCACTTAAGATTATTAGGGTTTTATGATTGGATTGGATGTGTGGGTGGAAAGACAACACAAGATTTTCAGATGAGAAGGTTCCTAATGTAAATATGATCAACAACATATCTCAACTTCAAAGGCATCCATGCTGATATCAGATAAAAGAACAATTTGTAGACACAAGGAATGCTTCAGATTTCAAGGATGGTGGTTGAAATCTAAAGTGAACATTCAAAACTAAAGATGGTAGTCTAGTTTCAAATGAGAAAGCTTTGAGAATGAAAATGGTAGTTCAGTTCCAAAGCTACATATTGAAAAACAATTTACATAAAACATGAGCTGCATCAATAAGAAAATGGATTTACCAATTATCTCATTGCTTCCCAATAAAACAGAAAGAGAATAACACAAGAAACACAATTCTGAGTTTCAACATTTCTAGATCTTAGAAGGTGGACATAATGTTACATTAAGCCCATAAACTATCTTTCTCCCTTCAGCCTTTCGGGCCTCAGGCCTCCAGGATCTTCTCTCAGGAGTCCTCCCCTCCTCCTCTTTTGAAAATCATACGATTTATAGAATCTTACAATCCTCTAGGCTCTAGCTATAACTAGCTTTGAGAGTTCAAGTCTATCCATAACCCAAAAATAACCAAAGATTTAATTTACTTCAACAAATTAAGAACTGTTACAATCGAATGTCCCAACTGTTGAATATTATGCCTGGAAATGCTCGATCTGATTTAGAAAGGATAATTGTGTGCCTGGAAATTTGGGATGTATATTTGACTTGCGAAATGGTCTGCTCCTTGTCATTGATCTCCAAAATCCTGTAGCTGCCTTTGAAATTTGAAGTTGACTATTAAATGCCTTGCCACCTGTGCATTTGTTGTTCACATACGTTTGTGCCCTCGAATGGTGAGTGCATCCTTGAAATCTGGAACCAATTTATAAAATAGAATAAAAATGAGAGCACTTTTTACAAGAAGTTCGACACTAAATCAAAGCTAGGCCTTATCTCCAGCACAATTCCCAGATTTTTGACAAACATTTTTAGAGCAGAATATGAAATGTAATCCCATTCACCGTTTGAGGAACCTGTTCTACACAGACCCAAGCACGTCCTGCAACAACTCTGCTTCACATGAAATACCCTTCCTAAACTCCATTTCGAATTCCACAATCTTGAATGAAGGTGTCATTGATGTGCATATCTAATTTTCTTAAGATTTTAATACCATTATTCATGACACATTATTTGTCAGATTATTGACAAACAGATGAAGACATATCGAGCACTTTGCAACTGACAATAGCATGAAAGTTGTAATGATTCCACCAATCCACTGACCGAAGTTTGGCAAAATACTCAATTTGGATGATGTTAGGATGCATTATTTTGAAACAGAATTTATAGCAACAATATCCATTGTTTATCCAAACTGGAATTGCTACAGAAAGTCATGCCACAATAAGCAACACCAACAACGCCAAACTAAGAATATAATATTCACTTAAGAAGAAGAGAAACATGCCAACATAGGTGCTCATAAGCCACGCAATAAAGCGATACTTTCCAGGTTTAGAAGTCTTTGCCATATACTTTGCATTATCTCTGTGATCTCTATCTTCACCAAGACTATTTTTCTTCAGAGCGTTCTCCATCGTTAATCAAAACCCTTCATCCTCAGAGCTTTGCATGTGATCTCAGCGCTTAGAACTTTAAATCAGAGCTTATGATCATCACTTGGGCATTGGTCTCAACTCTTGGGCGATCAAGATGACACTTGCTCTTTTTCTTTTTTGTCCATATCGAATTTCGAGATTCCTAGATTGAAAGTCAGTGCAGTTGGAACAAGATACAAGCTCTCTGTATGTCTTTGATGCAAGAAACAATCCTTCAAAATCACATTTTTTTAGCAGCATCATCATTTAAAGCACCATAAACAATTGATATACCCAACAGCTCCAATCTCCCTCAATGAAATGTAACTTTGCAATGAATCTCTAAATCAAAAGTCCTCCTTATAACTTGCGCTTATGCACGATGTGGCAGGTGGCTTGTCTCTTCTCCTCGTGGCATTCAACACTCAACACTTGATATCCAACAATATGCAGACTATATCCCACATATGTAATGATAACCAAATATAATATGTTTAAATAACTTGCTGCTTTCAAATTGTACAAACGCGTAGAGCAAGTTAACCTGCTCCTTGTTGGCTCCTTCGGCCTCATGGATAGACTTCCATTCGGTGCTGAACTTTGATTATATAGAGATTGGCCAAGGGCCAGTATTTTAATAAAAACAACTTATAAACTGATATAACAATCCAAGGGCTATTAAAATAAAAACCAAATAATAATAATTTCTTGCTGAAGCTAGCATTTCGACAAAACAAAGATCATATTTTTGCCACTAAAATGTTGACCCAAAATATTTTTCCCATAAGAAAACCTGGCTTGTGAAGCTTTCCAAAAAAATTTAATTAGCGCTTTTTAGGTGATGTTAGGTGATAACATCACCTTTGTGTGCATTGATGATGTAGGATTTTCCATATTTGATTGGGCAACACTTATTATTTTCCCTTGAGCAGTGTCTCAAATGCTTTTTGGTGAATGCTTGAGCTAAAGTGGTGCGCCCCTCTTGAAGGCTTGTGTTCTTGCTCTTGGATTGTAATTTTTATTTTTCCTTGAGAAAATGGCCTTCCTGGGTTTTTGAGCAGTGTCTCAAATGCTTTTTGGTGAATGCTTGAGCTAAAGTGGTGCACCCCTCTTGAAGGCTTGTGTTCTTGCTCTTGGATTGTAATTTTCTTGGTGAACTAGGGTTTAATCTCTCTCTCTCTCTCTCTCGGAATTGGTAAGGAAAATCTGCGTTTGTTAGTTCTTTCTTTCTTGTTCTTGGTTATTGTTGGTTAAAACCCTAGGAGGAGTATGTTGTATACACCCTCCATTAAGCTTCATCTTATTTTCCAAGTTTATAAGTCATTTTTGGGAAGGGTTGCTAAGAGAAGTATGAGTGTGTACACCCTTCTAGATTTACCCTAATTTGATTGGCATGCCCTAGGGATTAAGAAGATTTACACCCCTAGGGATCTTGTTGATCTAACTTGTGTTTTAAAGACTCCATTCACCCAATTTTTTAGGGCACTAATATGAAGTTTTGCATTGGAGAAATAAATTGTTTGCCTTGGTAAACATGATTTAGTGAGATATTGATCTTGTTCAAGTTGAAAATCTTTTTGCATGTTAAGAGCTTGTCAAGGCCACTAGCCTTGATTGGCTTGGTATTCTTAGAGATATAATTCATTAAAATATACAACCACTAGGGCTGCAAAAAATCTTTCTTTTGCTTAGTTATAACTCATATTTCAACCGTAAAAAAATGCTAATAATTTACCATCATAATCAACTAGTCCTAGTGCACCTTTTGGGTGGATTTTCGACAAGTTTTGGTGGCTGATTTTTTTGCCGTAACAACTTGTTTTCTAGAGCCATAAGACTAAATAATATCTCTGCAGTACTTGTTTCTTACAACCTTGTTTCATTGTGGGTTGTCAGGCCCGTGATCATTATCTCTAGGTGAGTTTTGATGAGAATTTTTTCTTGGTGAGATGGGCATTAGTTGTAGGGCTCAGAGACTTCATGTACGACATGTTGCTGGGAACCCTGGAAGGGAATTTGGGTAGCTAAGGGACTGTTGATCAAAGAAGGGGCACACTTGCTTAGGTGTGACAAGTGCGTGGGGAATGAGAGACTGTAGACTAGTTGCAGCATCGAGCACCTTGGACTGAACAATTATGTTGGGTATCATACCTTATATTGGCATTAGGAACCCTTTTTCCTTGGTGGATTTAAGCCCTAGCTCGAGGGTGACCTGTTGTTGAAACTATATGAGCAACAAAGTCCATGGTTGGGAGGAACGTCTGCTTTCTGCGCGTAGTTGGTGACTATTCATAAAATAAAAATGTTCTTTATGTGCTTGTCTCATTTACCGTGTGCTTCATTATTTATGGTTAATATGGGTTTAATTCTTGTATGTTGTTGCATATAAGCAATTGTTGTTATTCTGTATAATGCTGCTTGCACACATAAGTGTGGTGTTGATATTCATTATTATAGTTGTGCTTGAGTATGACAGTTATTGTTAATTTTCCTATTAAGTTAACTTTATGATACTGGTCCTAAGTATTTGAGGTGAGGTTGGAATGGTAGTGCGTTCATAGAATACTCCGTGTACACTAGAGCTTGGATTTACTTGTGTACACAGGGAAGCAGTCTACACGCACAAGGAAGACATAATTTGTTTGTGATGCCATAATGGTTGCATGCACAATAATGTTGTGTGTTCAGTATACTTGTGCACAATTGTTTTGTGTTACTTCCAATATTATAAGTTGTGTGGAGTGACTCAACTTGAGGTTGAGCGCATTACTTCAATTAATACTGCGCATAATAGTGTTTAGAGTAGAATCAACGCAGTGTATGTTGGAATAACATTGTTCAGTAGTAAGTTGGATGATGTTATAGTTTGGTATCAGAAGCAGTTTGGTAACAATAATGTTACATATTGGTTTCAATAGCGACAAAAGTTGAGATTGTGTGATGTGGCCCAACCTGGGTGGATGGGGACGTTACATGCATGTATGTGTAAAGTTTTGTAGCAGAGAAGAGACATTGAGTCTGTGGTGGATGCACGATTAGGGTGCTCTGCAGAAGTTGTGAAATATGTTAGTGTGAGGAATCTATGCATGAGTGTCTTGGTGAGGTGAGGCGATTTGTGTGACTCTTCCCAAGTTGTAAACTTAGTCGAGTGCACATATTGTAACAATTTTGCAATAATAAGACTTAGCTGGGTGTTAGGCATGGCTTGTGTTGTCCACACTATATCTGTGTTTCTCTTTTTTGTTTAGTAAGTGTTCTCTTCCTTTCATAGATGTATGCTTGTATACGACTAAGTGTTAAACTGTTAACAATTGTCTAAGTATACAAGAGCTACACTATAGTAGGAATGTGACTTGTCGATAGCCTAAAACAAAGTATGGGTATGCTCTAACTGAAGAGGTGTAGTCCAAACAAAGTATCCTTGGTGTTTCCAAGAATTCAAGTGAGAAACATCGCGGTGCCACACACTCTTAAGAGGTGCATGATTGCAAGATTTGGGCAGACACACTGTGGGGATGTGACACCTCCCAAATTAGAACAATCTTTTCAAAATTTAAATAATTCCCTAAGCCACAATAATAGAGATTACTTATCCCATCTTGATATTGATAAGAATAGGGCATGGGGTTATTTTTATCTTGCAAGACAAGGCCAACATTTTGTTTGTAGTGTTGGTGGCTCCTTGTTTTGAATGATTTACATGTTATAAAGTTCAAGATAGGGTTGGGGGAGGGAGCTAATAAATTTGTAGAGATCATGGATCTAAATAATTTAATGAAATTGGTTACATATACATGGGTATAATCATTGTAATTATTTGGTGAATCAATAGTTGTTAGTTGGATGAGTGGCAACTACAAGTTGAAGAACTTGTCATTAGATCTTATTTTTGAATAAATTGTCGAAAATTGTTTTTCGCAATATTTCCAATTATCAGGTCTATAGGGAATTTGATGTAGGGGATGATGCTCATTCAAGAGAAACATTAAAATATATGTGCATCTCATTTAGGTTTTTTGATGGAATGTATTAATGGTGTCCAAATGAATGAAATTCTCGTGACAAATTTTGCTTGAGTTATAATTCTATCATATGTTGAGGAAAATGACCTTTCATAGGGCATAATTTTAAATTTCTTCTATTTTTATTTAGATGTGGACTAGTTTTTTAATATTATAAATATTTTTGACCAAATTCCCAACATCATTGATGAAAACTGATTGAACTAACCCTTCCCTTGTTAGCTTGTAGGTGTAGACTAGTGCACTTAGAATCCAATGTGATTTGAACTAGGCACATGTTGGGAGAGAACTAGCCAAATGCCCAACAAAATTGATAACAACATGTTAACCTAACCCCTTGGACTACCAAGATAGTTACTTGAAAGACACAAGAGATTATACTTTAACCTCTTACGATAAACATATGTAAATTGGAATGGTCATAAATACACAAGTTACTCAACAAGTAGATGGTGTGGTTTATTCAGGTAATCATGGTTTAGATTGGTAAATAATTAATAATATTTAATCAAGAGCACATTCAAAGAAGTTAGGAAATTCATAATGATTCAAACACCTTTAATGTAGTATAGTTTACACTTGTTTTATATATATATATATATAAAGGTTTATGAATGATTATTATTTAGTCTATACTAAAGTTATTATTATTATATTTTTAGTTTTGCATACCATATTATATATTGGATAGGCATATGCTAACATTACATTATAGACAAGAGAAAAATATTACAAATCTCTTCAATATTGTGTTGTAGAATGTACTCTTTTCTATTAGTGTAATTAGTGGCATATTATGAGGTAGAAATTTGGTTTTTCATAAATGCTTATATTTTTAACCAAATTTATATGGGGCACTAACATATAAGTTTTCAAACATATTGATATGCCAAAATAAAAAGTGACGAACTCACACTATGAAACTAAAATCATATAATTACTTAAAAATCTAATATTTCCAACCAAATTATTCTTATTGTAAACCAAATTTATATATCACAACACTAACCACATTATTCTTGTTGTAAACCAAATTTATATATCAGAGCACTAATAAATTTTTAACCAAATTAATATATCTAAATAAATCATTATAGAAAACTATAACATATGATTATGTAAAAATTTAATATTTCTACAACCATACATACTTTTTATGCATTAAACCAAATTATTTCACTCAGACATGTAAATTAATATGAGTAAATCATCGTATTGAAAGAGTCACATGGCACAATACAGATTTGAGTACTATAGAAAACAATTAACAATTTGGAAATGGGAAAGTATGTTATGAAAGGAAATTCATGCTGATGCAATCTTATACATCGCTTTTAATCATAATAAGCAAAGTATTTATTATTTTTTTAAGGTGGTAATTATAATTTAAAGATTTTGTTATTTGAATTTTTAATAAAACAAAATAATGAGTTATAAAAAGGAAAGGAACAACCTTTTTGATTATAAGGTGAAATACTAGTTTCTAGTTAATAAAAGTGCAAGTTTTACATATATAAATGCACAGGAAACGGTCATTGATGTAAAATCTTAATTAAAAAAAAACAGTCCCTCAATTTTTTACTCTTCCTCGAGTCAATCAAATCCATGATATATATTATATCACGGTAAAATCTCAGCCATCGATGTAAAATCTTAATTAAAAAAAGAGCCCCTCAGATTTTTACTCATAATCGAGGCAATCAAATCCATGTATATTTCATATCATACTAAAATCCCATTCAATACATTGACCATCAAC
>ML794951.1:26853-46290 GCA_009831015.1 Picea engelmannii
TCACCCAAGTACTTCATCTCATCATAACCCAAAACTGTTGCACTTCACGATCGCTTCTGCAATCACCCTCTACGATCATTGTTGTGATCACTTATGCGATCAGATTTGCAACAAGTCCTAGGACAGGTCCCGTGTGTTGACACCCAAAAGCGTAACATGGAATCCATGCATGCAAATGGGTTGCAATGCCTTATTACTTATATATATTTAATGATATACTAAATAGGTGGGACCCCGTTATGTGAATAGTGATGAAAGACGCTTTTTGATTGTGCTCATGACTACCCTCCAAAGATGATTCTACAGTTTGAAATCGCTTTTGTGTGAAATAAATGAATGATGGTGCAATGGAAATTTAATTTAAAAATGAAAGGGGGAAAATGTTGTTTTAATGAGCATATTGGTTTATTCTTGCTACACATATTTTGACTTATTGATTCAAACTCCAAGCATGGGCCATATATAGTTATGGCATATTGCACTTATGATATTCTTGTTATTATCATGGACAATTGATAAGTTTTATAAGGTGGCAATCCTTCCCTAGAAAAGAATGTGGGACATTACATGTTTTGTGCTAAGTGTTAAGTATGCATATAAAACTTATGGGTTAATGGAAGGTGGCAAATTCAATTTTTGAATTGAATGTTATGTGGCACACATAGTGGACTATGCGTTGGAGGTATTGGGTGCACTTGTACATGGTTATAGTTGATGGAGTTAATGTGAGAACGACGTGCAATTCCTACATGTCTCTCTAGCCCTACCTCGAGGTCACCACCCTCACTTGGTTCGCATTTGTGTTGGTTGATTTGGCTGGTGCTGCCTCTGTTTTTCTCGGCCTTGGAAAGAATAGTCGTGCTCATTGGTTTTTTGGCATTCTCCATACATGTATGATGGCTCTTACCTCTCTAATCTTGAAATATCACTCCGCTCAGAATAAAACCATAGCATTGGATCTTAGATTTTCTTACAGACTGTGTTTTCTTTCCGAAGTTTAAATGAATATGTGTGGGTATCGACTATGCAAATTGCATTTAAGTGGAGTTTTCACCCTATTGGCATTTAAATATTTCAAGTTGATTAATGGTCAAAATTCCTTTCTATTGGGTTACATGATTGTGTTGCACCCAAAATGAATGATGCTTATGTGTTATGACTGTTGGCAAATAATTATGGCAAGTTTTTTCGGTTTCACTCATCTCTGGTGATTAAAAATAAAGGTTTTCTTTTTCTTTTTGAAACAAAAGAACAATTGTTTAAACTCCATTACTTAGTCTTTGGAAGACTTGTACCTCCTTCAAATTATTTTTCAAATGTTTGGGAATATATTTTCCTTGCGACCACCGTGAGAGGTTTGTGGAAATTTTGTTGTTATAATAGATGGTTAATTTTTTTTTACAAACCCTTTGTGAAGGTTTCACCTTTGTGTTCGCCTAGAACTCGGTTCTTTTATTGATATATGGAAATTAAGAGATTTTAACTATGGTCTTGATGTATGTTATAAGTGATTAACCTGGCTGTGGGAAGATTGGTTATTTGCATTAATTCTTGTCTCATTTTCTATGTATCCATGGGGGTTTGTTGATTTTGAAGTTGTATGATGTTAAAATAAATAGCACCAGATTCACACGGGGTTTCGAACCCAGTCTATTTACGCAACAAGTATTGAAGGTTGTGATACCAACATTGTATAGTGAAAGGATGATATCTTTATGTGGTTTTCTTAGCCTCCCATGCGTGCTTGATGTATCATGGTTTTAATTGTTGGAATGACTTTGCTAATAGTCTTTTATAAAAACTTTGCTGATAAAAAAAAAGGAAGGGGAATTAAAGTTGTATAGTTCGACAGCCCTGGAAATTTCTTGAGGTTTTATATTGGATTATATGAAAACAATTGTGTGTTCGATTTGAGTTATTGAATAGAGAAAGGTTTTGGCAATTGACGGTGATGATGATTTTTTTTATAAATACTATTGTATATAATAGAACAATAATTGTTTTTCTCCCCTTTCATTATCCCACTTTTCGCTCATTATATGCCCCTTGCCTTCCCAAATGCATTTTAAACATTCCCTTTTCTATTATTATGAATTTAATTCTTTTTGAAAAGTGAAAGGATTAATAACAAAAGAAAGAAGGATAGTTGATGACTGGTATTTGAAGGTTGGATATGGATATAGTTTATGTTACTTCTGCATTTGCTTGAACAATATTCTTGGGTTGCTTCGCATCCATGCTACCATTTTTTGTTCATTATAAGCCCCTCATCTTCCCAATAGCCCTACCACTCCCTGTTCAAATGGAAATTGATTGTTGAGTTTTAAGATGTTGATGGATGGATTGGATATGCTTCTATGGTGAATGATAGAGCCAACCTTTTGATTTTATTTAGGTAGAGTATTGATGCATGGATTGTTAAGAGATTTTATAACATGTTTGGAATACTGCTTCAGGATGAGTTTCTTTAGCAGAGATAGTAATGGTAGAGGTAGTAATGGAAGAGGTGTTAATAGAGGCAGAGGAAATAAGCAAAGAGGCCATAGAAGGCCACGATTTTCCATACATTTTGACGTTGATCCATATGAATTAAATCAACTTTTTCAAGTTGGGTTCTTCAACCTAGTTGGCCATGGGATTCTCCAGCCCTGACCTGAAAGGCCTCCCTTCCAGCCACATCAAAAATTTTCTTGTATTCGTGTTCCCCCTCACGTTTTTATGCATCCAGAACTGCCTTCCAATGATGGTTGACAAGAGATTGTCCATTAGCCTGCTGCTCATCACCATGGTTGGCCTACTACGTCTTTTCCATTACACCCTCATCCACCGCCAAATAATCCAAATGCCCAAGCTGATCATGTTTTGTCACCCATACAGTCTTCTCATGCAAGTAAGAGTCTAAAAACAGAGGCTCCCAAGCCTAAGCAAGATAAGGTAAAAGGAGTGGCCACTTCCTCCAAGTCATCCAAAGAGTCCTCTGAATCTCTGTCCTCTCGTCTTCATCTCAAAGATGATTGTTCTCATGTTATCAGTACAGTCCAACCTCAAGGTTCCAGTCAGCCTAGGGATGCAACAAAAAGATCAAAAGAGGGCAACAGTGAAAGGAGGCCAAATGCCTCTCACAGTAAATGTGGTTTTTAATGATGATTAATGTTATTTTCTATTGAGGACACTCATTTTTATTTTTGTCAATGTTTTGGACAACAAGTATATATTTAGATAGTTTTTGGATAACATGGATATAATGCTATTTTTGGATATGGTCATGTTATATTTTGTTGATAGTAAAATATTTGATCATAAATATGAGAACATGAGTTACAAGGAGGATGTTTGAATCAATTGTTTGGGGTTTTATACTTCATGTTGGATGATTATTAAAAGAAATGAAAATGAGAGTCACAAGGGGTCCCACCTATTTAGTTATTATTTAATTAGACCTTTATTTATATATATTATTATTTATTTGTCTCAACTAATTAGTTAAGCTAATTAAGCTTAACCAAAAAAGGTAGTTGAACTACCATAACTTATTGAGAAAGATAAAAGCTCAATCAAATGAAGAGACAATGGGAGAGAAGAGAAGAAGAAATTCAACCATAAGGTTTGATCTATACTAGTGAGATACTTTCATTTTTCATTCATTCCGAGTTTACTAGAAGGATTAACCCTCTTGATGACAACATGGTCTTATTAAAGGCAACAGGATTCAAAACTGAATCATAATTTCAACAACTTGTTTTAAAGGTGTATTATTTTTCTTTGGCAGCCTGTGTGTTCTTGTTTGTTTATGAATTAAATTTCATGACTGATAAAGAATATATTGCAGAGTCAAGTGAAAAAATTTTGTGGCTAGATGATCCAGATCTTTAGCTTCATTTTTCTTTTGTTGTCAGATTCTTCTTGTATGGTGCCCATTAGAGGCTTCTAAATCTGAATTTGGTCCCTACCCTCGCAGGGGTTTGTAAAGAGAATTCAGTCTTGTATCTCAGAATGAAATCAATATAAAAATCAGATTTATGATTTCAGTCTCACATATGTATTTTGATGATCTGGTTCATTTTTTCTTTTATCTCCATGTACACACTCATGTAATTTATGTTTAAGTTTATTTCTTTTTGCACAGTTACATATAATATATAAAAAACCAGCCTTGGTACCTTGTACTTAATACCTTTGGATTAAGTGATTGTTTTTTTTTTTTTAAGGCTATAAACCCCAGGTGACATTCCCAACTATCTTCCTTAGCCCCGCAAGCTCTGAAAATTCTTGAGTAAGGTTCTTCATACCTTTTCCTCAACATTTATTTCGCGACCATACTGGGGAGATCTTTCATATCTCTCTGGTTGATTGTATCACGATTATATTTCGTTTTTATGTTTTGTTTGAATACTCCTTGATTGATTTTGTCCATGACAATACCTGTTACGAGACAACCCAATAGCGGGAACGGTCTTGATGACCAAACCAACATTGCATTGACCTTATTCAACATTATTTTAGAAACTGCTAGTACTTGTGTTGAACTTGAATGCTCTTGGGAAGTAATTGAGAGGGACATAAGTATTCGTGGGAAGCCAGGCAAAAGCAGCCCATAAATCAAAAATAACCTCCATTTTCCTACCTCTTTGGTCTTTCATTTCATGTCCTCTAACCCTCACATCTCTCAAAGGAGAAGAGGGTTGTCCCCTGAAGCTACCCCTATTTTTGAAATAGGAAGGAGGAAAATTGTCTTATCAACACAAGAAAGTACTCTTAGGCGAACTTTATCTGATTCCGCCAGTTCACCTTTATCACCCATATCTATGAATTTCAACATGACGTTTGCAGGTAGTGGTAGTGGCACCGGAGGTGCCTCCTCCTCGCAACCTTCTGCTTCATCAATAATTGGTAGTATCTACAGTCATCAATCCCATTCAATCCACTACCAATCCTACTGAGGTCATAAAGAAATATGGACTTTTCCAATTCGAAGAAGATGCTACAACCACCCCATGGCACATATCTTCTCCCTTGAATATGGCACCTGCTACTTACCCATTACCAAAATTCAAGGAGCATTTACTTAGGTTTTTGGGAAATAATACCATTACTACAAACGAACACCTGGTAGAATTTTCTAATGCTTGTCATAACATAGGGGATAACGATAATGACACTTGCATGCGTTTATTTTTCAACTCTCTCGAAGGGAAAGCTGTAGTATATTTTGTTTTATCTCCCTCCCAAAATTCTTTCCACTTGGGAAGAATTGGTTTATTGGTTCAAGTCCACTTATGGACAATACAAGAGTCCAACTGAGCAATTAAGGGAATACAACAACATTTCCTATAAAGATGGTGAAACCATTAAGTATTTTAACGTTCACTTCACCAAATTATATAATCAAATCCCCGAACAAATTCATCCTCAAAATTAGGTTAATTTCATACATTATTAGAATGCATTACCTTCTCCTTATCATCATAGACTTGAAGAGAAGGATATTGACAATCTTGGTTCCGCTCTTCATACTTTCCTAGAATATGAGGAGCAACTCGAAAGAATGGGTTTCCCTAAGGGAGACTTGGTCAAGAAAACATACATGTATTCCCTCCTACAACTCGTGCAAGATACAAATAATAGGATGATAGCCTACGAGAGAAAAGGAACTGCCTCTTCCTCTGCCCCTGGGGAATCTTCTTCTTCCTTAGCACCTTTTAGGAATACTATTGAAAACATTTTTAATACAAAGGCCATAATGTCTCACAGTTGGTGTAAATTCTATGAAGAAAATCATGAAGAAAGTAATTGCGAAGTAGAAAAATGCCAGAGATAATATCTTTGGCAAAAGGCCCGATACCACAATCATTGTTTTAGATTAGGTTGAACTAGAAAATGTTATGGTAATCAATACCAAGAATAAATCTTACACTACCAAAGGAAAATATGACATTCCCCGCACTTCTTCAACCCCAAGCTCATCTTCTCAAAGTGTTGATACACAAGTTGTCAGAACTTTGGATAATCAAGGAGTGTCTTCTCCTCTTCCCTCTTCTAAATACAATATCCTTAATCAATTGGATAATATCAAAGCCGATGCTACTCTTTTGGACATGGTTKTCATCCCAGAACAACAAAAGCATCTCAAAAACTTTATGGAAGGTAAAATTTCTACCATAGCCAATCTATTTGAAGAGTCAAAGGAAGAGGATTCAACTGTAAATAAGATAGGTGTAAATAATTTTAGGAACCTTGTAAAAAACCCCCCTTTCTATATCTCTGTAAAAATCATGGATAAAATATCTCATTGTTTCCTAATTGATGGCGGGTCAGGTCCAAGTGTAATGTCTAAACTTATAATGGAGGAGCTTGACTTATCATGCACTAATGAAAATTCTAGAAGCATGCTCTCTTATAACAATTTGAAACAATCAACTATAGGTGAAATCAAATATGTAACCTTTGTTTTGTGTGCACATCCCGAGATAAGAACAACCCTCAACATCCAAGTAATTGATATGTCGGTGAGTAACTATTCAATTATTTTAGGAAGAGATTGGCAAGCCTTAACTAGTGGATACTTTTCACTTGATGGAACACACTTGTCCATCCCTCAGAATGGAAAGAACATTATAGTCCTTAGGGAAGGAAGAATTTCTCCATATATAGAGATCATTCCCCAACCTAATGTAAACTATCTTGAAGAAGATTTGGGAGTGTACTCTATCTTTGCTGATGAGTATGACACTATGCTTGAACCAATTGATTTAGATGATGGCATGTGGCACATGCACTTTGATGGCTCATGTTCAAATGAAGTTAATGGAGCTGACATTATTCTATATTATCCTATAGGTAAAATTCACAATTTCTCTTATAGGTTAGAATTTTCTTGCACAAACAATGTCACCGAGTTTGAGGCCTTATTGTTGGGCATCGAAAATGTGTATAACCTTGGTTGTGGCCACCTTATAGTTTTTGGTGATTTTGAACTTGTTGTGAATCTTGCTCGTAAGATTTATTCACCAAGAAATAAGTTACTTAAACGTTATACTCAAGTTGTTTGGATGCTCATTTCAAACCTGTTATCATTCAACATCACTCATGTTAAGAGGGAACTTAATTCAATGAATGACATGTTAGTTGTTTTTGTGGCATCTCCTACCTGACAAATTTTACCTCAAAGACTTGATTGTATGTTCCAATCTCTATATTGTCCTCACATCCCTGATAACGTAGAATCATGGCAGGTTTTCCCGGGTGATGAAGAAATTTGCACTTTCATACAAAATGAACCATTTAAGCCCAAACAAATCATATCTATTGAAGATGACAAATTTCCTAAAGGCTTGACTCCTCTCGAAAGTTCATTTTCGTCAAGTGATGTAGGAAAAAAAGAAACACATAAGGAAGAGAGTCAAAAAGGAAAGTTTGTGATACCATTTCCTTGAACATTGGGACACCTGAATCTCCAAAGATCATTAAATTAGGTGCCCAATGTTCTAATGAAGAGAAAGCAAAATTCACAAAATTACTTTGTGAATTTCAAGATGTTTTTGCTTGGTCATACGAGGATCTTCGTGGTCTTGATCCTTCTCTCATACAACATGCCATTTCTATCAAGGAAGGGGTAAAACCTGTTAGGCAAAAACAAATACCTATTAACCCTGTGCTCGAAGCCACTATTAGGAAAGAATTGGAAAAATTGTTAAAAGCTAATATAATCTTTCCAGTTAAGTATTTCAAGTGTGATTCAAATCTAGTCCCTATTTGGAAAACTACTTGCCAGATCAGATTATGTGTTGATTTCCACGCATTGAATAGAGCAAGTGTCAAAGACCATTTTCCGCTTCCTAATATGGAAATGATTTCACAACAGGTTCCAGGGTCTCAAAAGATGTCCTTACTTGACGGTTTTTCTGGGTATAATCAAATCAAGGTAAAAAGGACTAATAAGTATAAAACCACCTTTACCACACGCTAGGGCACATTTTCTTATGAACACATGCCTTTTGGCTTGTCTAATGCAGGTGCCACTTTTCAAAGATCTATGCATATAGATTTTGATGATCTGATCGGTAAGATTATCCAAGTTTATATTGATTATTTGACTGATTATTCTAAAACCTAGTTAGATCATTTTGGTCATCTTAGAAAATTTCTCATGTGTTGCATAAAATTTTCCATTTCTTTAAAGCCTTTCAAATCTATTTTCGGTGTCACGAAGGGAAAAATCCTCGGTCATATTTTTTATGATTCTAGAATAAGCATAGATCCCGAGAGGATTACCACCATTCTAAACCTTCCTGCCCCCACCTCCAAGAAAGAAGTTCAAGATTTCATGGGCATTATTAATTTTGTCTATAGGTTTGTTCCTGATTTTGTTGTCATGGTTAAACCAATCCATAATATTTTGAAGAAAAATCGTTCTTTTTCTTGGACATATGAGGTCGAGAATTATTTCCTTAGGATTAAGAAAGCAATCATCTCCGCACCGGTTCTAACGAAACTAGATTTTGAGAAAGACTTTATCATTTATACCAATGCCATCGAGGAAGCAATTTCTGCTATCCTCTTACAAAGTGATGACCAAAACAATGAAAAACTTGTAGCTTACATGAGCCATAGTTTATCAGACGATGAAATCAAATACTCTTATATTGAAAAATATGTTTTTTCTCTTGTTAAGGCTATAGAAAAATTTCGCCATTTTATTTTAGGCAAACATTCGTAGATAAAATTCCCTTTTCCTGTTGTCAAGTTTTTGCTTTCACAAACTTATCTTTCAGGAAAACCTGCACATTGGTTTGCACAAATTTAGGAGCATGATTTGACGATCATGACTTCAAAGACAATCAAGGGACAAGACTTATCCCTTCACTTAGCTCAACACTTTGAACCAAGTGAAGAACTTGATGCTCAAGATAATCCTCTTTCAGCATTGTTTTATATTGAAAATCAGAATTTCTCCCTATCTGAGCATCCTTGGTATAAAAATATGGTGTATTATTTGCAATGCCAAAAGTGTCCAGATGGGCTTGATCCTCACCAGAGAAGGAGACTTCGACTTGAAGCTTCCAAGTATATCATTCTAGGAGACTTTTTGTTTCAGAGGTTTTCTAATGGTTTGTTACTTCGATGTGTAAATGATGAAGAAGCACATAAATTGTTACACAAATTCCATGGATCATCAACTTCCATCATTCACATCGGTGGCCATTTTTATGCTAAGGCTATTTATTTTAAGATCATAAGAAATGGTTACTACTGGCCTTCGATATTCCACGATTCATATAAATTTGCAATATCATGTGATAAATGTCAAAAATTCATTGGGAAATAATGCCTTTCTGCCATGCCTTTAAAACCTGTCCTTCTGGATTTCCCTTTTTCTAAATGGGGCCTAGACTTTATTGGTCCTATTAATCTTCTGTCTTCTACAGGACATATCTTTATTTTGACAACCACTGATTACTTCACTAAGTGGACCGAGGTTGTCCCTCTTAGACATGCGCAGGATGAGCATGTAATTTCTTTCCTAGAATCTAATATCTTTTCCAGATTCGAAATCCCATTAGAGATCATTACGGACAATGGCCCAACCTTCATTTCTGCAAAATTGACTCAATTTATGGTTAAGTTAGGGGTCAAACATTTCACTTCATCTTCTTATTACCCTCAGGGAAATGGGAAAGAAGGTTCCACTAATAAGAATATGGTTAGTATCATAAAGAGAATCATAGAAGACAAACCTCACCAGTGGCACACACTTCTCACTTATGCTCTCTGGGAAGACCACACAACCACCAAAGCAAGTGCAGGCTTTACTCCCTTTCAACTCGTATATGGCCAAGAGGCTATTCTACCTACTGAGCTAGAGCTTTCCTCCTTACAACTGGTGTTACAGATCAAATAATTAAATTCTTCTAATGTTCCCTAGAGGATAAATGCACTATTAGCCCTAGAAGAACAAATAAATTTTTCCTTGGAGAACATAAAGATAAGGCAACGAATTGTGAAAAAGTATTTTAATAAATGAGCAAAAGTTGTTGAGTTCAAGATTGATGACAAAGTCCTACCATGGGACTCAACACATACCGAAAGAGGGAGACATTCTAAATTCCAAAAATTATGGCTAGGTCCTTTCAAAACCGATTTTATCCTGGGCACAAACTCATACCTTCTAAAGGATTTGGAAGAGCAATTGTTCTCTTACAATACTAATGGTTCCCACTTGAAACATTATGTGGAACCAGCTTGATCATTAACGCTTATGTAAACATGAATGTTGTATATAGGTTTTTGTCTTACTATTTTATTTTTACTTTGGGTTGTTGAGTTTTAATTTCCGTTGTTTTGTTTTTCTTAATCATGAGAAATAAAGTCTACATCAATTTTTCTATAACAATGTCATTCTGTAAGTATTGTTGATCAATGCAAAATAAGGCACACACAGTTGTCCGGATGTCCTCCTTTCAGACATCATTGAAATAACTTTTTTCTTTCAATATATTTGTAGTATAGTTGGTTTGGTCTTCTTCCTTGTTTTTGCTATCCCTTTCTTCCCTCCATCATGAGATTCAAGAGCATATCAAAAGAATTCTCCTTGAAAGTCTAAAAAGCATTATATGTTATGTCTTATTCGATTGCTATGCATACAGGACCAACTCCCTTCATATGTATCACTTTCCATAAGATATTCCTAAGGTTCCGTCTCATTATTTCCCTTAAACCATCTTTTTCCCCATGTTACATAACTATTCTTTTCAACAATTTTTTGATCATCTACTTCTATTGGTATGCAAAATCAAACATTCATAGTTTTAAATCTGTTGGGAACAAATTTCCCTGTGGAGTCACGAGTTTTTTGACGCCCAAAAGCGCAACATGGAATCCCTTCATGCAAATGGGTTGCAATGCCTTATTACTTATATATATATATTTAATGATATACTAAATAGGCGGGACCCCGTTATGTGAATAATGATGAAATACACTTTTTGATTGCGCTCATGACTACACTACAAAGATGATTCTATGGTTTGAAATTGCTTCCGTGTGAAATAAATGAATGATGGTGCATTGGTAATTGAATTTAAAAAGGAAAGGGGAGAAATGTTGTTTTAATGAGCATCTTGGTTTATTCTTGCTACACATATATTTTGACTTATTGATTCAAACTCCAAGCATGGGCCATATATAGTTATGGCATATTGCACTTATGATATTCTTGTTATTATCATGGACAATTGTTAAGTTTTATAAGCTGGCAATCCTTCCCTAGCAAAGAATGTGGGACATTACATGTTTTGTGCTAAGTGTTAAGTATGCATATAAAACTTATGGGTTAATGGAAGGTGGAAAATTCGATTTTTGGATTGAAATGTTATGTGGCACACATAGTGGACTATGCGCTGAAGGTATTGGGTGCACTAATACTTGGCTATAGTTGATGGAGTTAATGTGAGAAACAATGTGCAATTATTGCACGTCACTCTAACCCTACCTCGAGGTCACCACCTTCACTTGGTTCACATTTGTGTTGATTGCTTTGGTTGGAATTACCTCCGTTTTGCTCGGCCTTGGAAACAATAGTCGTGCTCGTTGGTTTTTTGGAATTCTCCATACATGTATGATGGCTCTTACCTCCCCAATCATGAAATATCACTCCACTCAGAATAAAATTAAGATGTTGGATCTAAGATTTGCTTACAGACTTGTTGACCAAAATTTGGTCACCTATATGTTCCCTCTCCTAGAATAATAATAATAATAAATAATATTGGAAGATGAATATTTTTGAAATATTATGTGTTCATTGCATATCCCTCGGTATCATCTTCGCCATCCATTTTGCGGAATCAAAATCAGAGTCTCAATGACCAAGATACACATACTTCTCTCCATAAGTCCAATGGAGGTATTACAAGAAGAAATATGAAAAATGTTCTAAGTGACATGCTCTCTCCTCTCCTTTCCCTTCGCCTCTATTCATTCTCTTATTTTATACTTAGTCTTTTTTCCCATTGTCTCACTACTTTCATATTCCAATTACCATTTTCCACACTTAGCCATTTTCCCTTATTCCTTTACACGTTCACATTCATTTCCCTTTTCCTTTATTTTCCCACTTCTTTTTATTTTGCTTTCCATATTTCTTTATCCCATTTTTCCATTTCTTTCCTTTTCCCTTTTTCCTTTACCAAATTTCATGTAATTCCTTTATTTCCCATATATTTCTTTTCATTTTTTATATTTTCCATATTTCTTTCCATATTTCACGCGACCCTTTATATACTTTCCATACTTAGTCTTATTTACTATGGATTACCACGGGTTCGCGGGTTGGTGATATTTCCTAAGAGTATGTGTTATCTCCGCTACCCTCACAATTCACTTTGACTTCCGCCACCTTCATAATGCACACAAATCTTTTTACTATTCTTTACTATGTAATTTCTCCAACACTTAGCCAAATATCTGAGTTACCGCGGGTTCACAGGTTTGCGGGTTGGTGAGGGTTGGTGATGTTTATTTCATGTTATATGAGTACGTCCGTCTGATTCTTAAGACTTAGAATATTTTACAACTTATTTTTACTACTATTTACCTCTCCTCTCCACTTCACCTACACTTAGAAGTTTTCACACTCATTTCTTACTATGTATTAGTGCGGGTGACTTCCTCACCTACCTCTGCATTCACGTAAACCTGTGAACCCTCCATGTTATTTAATAATATTTTTCCTATCCTAAGTTCTATGAGGAACATCTCCAAGTGACACATGGCACTTTATTAACCAATAAGATACATCCACATGGCAGTAAATGGATGGTGCCACATGGAAACTAATTAATGGAGACACGTGTCAACATACAAAAAGTTACACATGGCGTGATTTTATTGGATGACATATGGTAGATTCTTATGTGCATATTGTTGGTCTACCAAGTGATGACATGTGTCAACATTTGGTTGAGTGAATCATCATTGCTAACTAGGCAGATCAATGGTTGATTGGGCATACAAAATTATTATTATATTCAACAATTTTCCAAGGGTCAAATCCTCCAAGCTCCATAGTTCCTTCTCTTCTTGTGTTTCTTGCTGAGTATATCAAACACTTAGTTTTATATATCTTGAAGAATCTAATATCACAATGCATGTGAGATAGACTTTCAAACCAAAAATTCGAATTTTATGAAGTGAAGCACAAAATTCATCCAAGGGCCCACATTTGCCCATCAATTTTGATCGACGGTGGCCGAGTGTTGAACTTGCAGAGGCTATAACTTGAGCTTCGGGTGTCGGAATCACGCAAAATTTATACCGTTGGAAAGGTATTTAAGCTTAAAATATGGTGGTATAGGTTTCAAGTGCTGAAAGTCGATACATTTTTTTCAGAAATTAAAATATCAGTCAATTTCATTTTTTAATGGGCCTGCGTGACAACTCAACTTCACAAGCTCATATCTTGAGATCCGGGCGACGGATTTAGGCAAACTTTATATCGTTGGAAAGATGAAACGATGAAGAGCATGTCATAAGTGGATTAAATGGTTAAAAAATTGGTTTTCACTTCCAGAAAATTAAATTAAAGTTGTCCTATTTTAATGGGAAATTAATTAAATTGTGAAAATAAAAAGTTTATTTAAAAAACTTTTATTAAAAAGAAAGAAACAGTTGAGACGGTTCTTGTAACCGTTAAAGAAGATAATAAAAGGACAAAAAAAAACAAGTGAACAATGAGGATTGATGAGAGACCATCATAGTAAGTTTATGTTGATCACATCCTTCTTTTCTTTATCAAGTCCTTCATCCAGTTATTCCACCTTTTTCACTAGAAAGGTTTAACCAAAGACTCATAACTCATTTTTTCTTCTTACCAAGTCTTGTTGATCCTTCTACCACCCACTGTGTTTATTCTAAAAGATTATTTATTATATTTATTTTCTTTATGGTCCGCCAGAGCCCCAATTCCAGTCTTTAAGACAAACACATCTACAATTTCAAAGAATATGTAACAGACTATATATTTTTGGAAATTTCAAGAGAACTACTTTGGGAACAATCTCGATTGTGCTTTGTAACCCTATTTTCATAATATAAAGTATATGAGGTTGATCTATCATTATCTTTATTTGAGCTTCCCATGTGTCCACTCTGTTAAAGTTCTCTTATGCATGCAGATCATCTTCTTTTTATTTTATGTGATCATAAATCTTTATCCTAAACTATGATGGATGTGAGGAAATTTTGCTTATTTGATTTAAATGTGTGAAATGTGTAATTCCTTGTCCTTTCTTGGGAACTTTCTTTAAAAAGAAAACGAAAACATTTTCCCTTTATTTTCTTGTAATATTTTTGTTTCTTTGAATTACTACAACGGACTTCTGTCAAGTCCCACATTTTGAATATTTGAAAATCTCAAGAAAATCTAAAGAGGAGTACCACCTCTATAAAAACGTAGGGGGATTTACATTCTCGTGAGGTTTCTGTTTCGGTCCTAACAGATTAAAGCATCAACATTTTTGGTGACCATACTAGGGACCGATTTATTTTCAAGATATTTGAGAAACCAAAAATCTCTAGGGCTCAAAGTTTCGAGAAGAAGATTCAAGAAAAGTGTTTCTTATTTTAAGCATGGCTCACATTTTTTGTAATTTCAAAAATAAATGAGAAGCACCAAAGATTTAGGATAATGAACTCCCTGACAACTCCATCTAAAAAATTCAAAATGAAGGGTTTCATTCATGTCATAATGCTTCTTTATATTTTTCATCAGTCCCATCAATGGCTTTACAAGATTCGACAAAAGGGAGAAATAATCAAAGAAGGAGTCTATTTCATAATACCCCTTTAAATTTACCAGAAATAGACTTTCAAATGCCCAATATTCCTATTGATTTTTTTTATACATTCTTTGTGGATGCTTCAGAAGATGCAAAGCAACAATTGATTAATTTTAAAGGTACATGCTATGATTTCAACCTCACTGAAGACAATATTACATGTATATTATTCATACAAACTCTGCGACATGATGCTCTTGAATGGTATAGTTCATTAATGCCTAACTCCATTACTAGATGGTATGTGTTATAAGATTCATTTGCAGAAAATTTTATCCCAAAGGTGCAATCATATGTTTTTTCTGATGTTTTAAATGTTGCTTCCCACCCACCCTCTCCCACATGGACACAAAAAGATGAAATCAATTATTTAGAAGAAGGATATCATGAAACACTGCAAGACTTTTCTGAATCAAATCTTGTTGTTGAGAATGAAGGAAAGAATTCCAAAGACCAAGAAAAGGATATCAACATCTCATATACTCCATATGAGGAAGAAATTAAAGAGTCTCCACCAAATATGCAAGAATAATTCAGCCAAAATAAAGAAGAATTGGTGGAAGAAAACAATTTTGAGAATAAAGAAGATAGCCATTGCATAGAAGAAGAACATTTCCAAGACAAAACAATAATCTTGAATATGGAAAAAGAAGAAAATTTCAGTCTCCTATATAGTCCATGTGAAGACATTTCGAACAACAAAATTGAAAATGAAATTGAGGATCCTCCACCAAATACACAAGAATATTTCAGCCTTGTGATAGATGATGAAACATCACAAGAGAACTTGCAGAAAGAAGAATTGATGGAAGAAGTGAATCTTGAGAAGATTGATGAGCAAGATCACCTTGAGATTTTTGATGAATCAAGAACCTTGGAAGTGGTTGGAAATAAGGAAAATGATGAATGTATTCTAATGTTGAAAACTCCTCATCCAATCAAAGACAATAGTATTCTTGAGCAGCCAAGAATTGATTTCATTGAATTATGGTTCGAAAGTATTGTCAGCCCACCAACACAAACAAGTCTTCTGCACACATTGCTCGATCCCATTGTGGTACATTTTGGGCATGCTCCTGATTTTCATGCTCTTGATTGATTGGTAGCAACCCAAATATTTTTCTTACTACTAGAGCCCAGTTCACAAGTCAATTGGATGCTCGAGTGGCTCCATTGGAAATTTTCCTATACCTAAGGTTCCCCTTTCTTTCAAGTAAGTTAGGGTAGGTAGATCATGTATGTATATATTTGGTTGCTTTAGTTCAGTTTTGCATAATAAGGCAATATTTATATTGAAGTTTGAAGATGACTCCATAGCCCAATGAAGAAGGAAATTGGTCTTAAGATTCTAGTGTTCTCAGCAGCCCACAGGGGGTCACTATCTTGTAGTTGGAGCCAGTTGTTGACCAAAATTTGGTCACCTATATGTTCCCTCTCCTGGAATAATAATAATAATAAAAACGATATTGGAAGATGAATATATTTGAAATATTTTATGTTCATTGCATAGCCCTCGATATCAGCTTCACCATCCATTTTGCGGAATCAAAATCGGAGTCTCCATGATCAAGATACACATACTTATGTACCTAAGTCCAATGGAGGTATTACAAGAAGAAATATGAAAAATGTTCTAAGTGACATGCTCTCTCCTCTCCTTTCCCTTCACCTCTATTCATTCTCTCATTTTATACTTATTATTTTTTCCCATTGTCTCACTAATTTCATATTCCCCTTAACATTTTCCACACTTAGTCGTTTTTCCTTATTCCTTTCCACGTTCACATTCATTTCCCTTTTCCTTTATTTTCCCACTTCTTTTTATTTTCCTTTCCATATTTCTTTATCCCATTTTTCCATTTCTTTCCTTTTCCCTTTTTCCTTTCTCTAATTTCACGTAATTCTTTTATTTCCCATATATTTCTTTTCATTTTTCATATTTTTCATATTTCTTTCCATATTTCACTTGACCCATTATATACTTTCCAGACTTAGTCTTATTTACTATGGCTTACCGCGGGTTCGCGGGTTGGTGATATTTATTAAGAGTATGTGTTATCTCCGCTACCCTCACAATGCACTTTAACTTCCACCATATTCATAATGCACACAACTCTTTTTACTATTCTTTACTATGTAACTTCTCCAACACTTAGCCAAATATATGAGTTACCGCGGGTTCACGGGTTTGCGGGTTGGTGATGTTTATTTCATGTTATATGAGTCCGTTCGACCAATTCTCAAGACTTAGAATATTTTACAACTTCTTTTTACTACTATTTACCTCTCCTCTCCACTTCACCTGCACTTAGAATTTTTCACACTCATTTCTTACTATGTATTACCGCAGGTGACTTCCTCACCTACCTCTACATTCACACCCGCGAACCCACCATGTTATTTTAATATTTTTCCTATCCTAAGTTCTATGAGGAACATCTATAAGTGACACATGGAACTTTATTAACCAATGGGATACATCCACATGGCAGTTAATGGATGGTGCCACATAGAAACTAATTAATGGAGACACGTGGCAACATACAAAAAAGTGACACATGGCATGATTTTATTGGATGACATATGGAATATTCTTATGGGAAGACTGTTGGCCTAATGAGTGATGAAATGTGGCAACATTTGGTTGGGTGACTCATCATTGCTGACTAGGAATATCGATGGTTGACTGGGCATACAAAATTATTATTGTATTCAACAATTTTCCAAGGGGTCGAATCCTCCAAGCTCCATAGTTCCTTCTCTTCTTGTGTTTCTTGCTAAGTATATAAAACACTTAGTTTTATATATCTTGAAGAATCTAATATCTCAATGCATGTGGGATATACTTTCAAACCAAAAAGTCAAATTTTATGAAGGGAAGCACGAAATTCATCCAAGGGCCCACATTTTCCCATCAATTTTGATCGACGGACGCTGAGTGTTGATCTTGTAGAGGCCATAACTTGAGCTCCGGGTGTCAGAATCGTGCAAAATTTATGCTGTTGGAAAGGTGTTTTAGCTTAGAATATGGTGGTATAGGTTTTAAGTGTTGAAAGTTGATATATAGTTCTCAAAATTTAAAATATCAGTCAGCTTCATTTTTTAATGGGCCTGCGTGACAACTCAACTTCACAAGCTCATATCTTGAGATCCGGGCGACGGATTTAGGCAAAATTTATATCATTGGAAAGTTGATACGATGAGAGAATGTAAGAAGTTTTTTACATGGTTAAAAATTTTGTTTGCACTTCCAGAAAATTAAATTACAGTCATCCTATTTTAATGGAAAATTAATTAAATTGTGAAAATAAAAAGTTTATTTAAAAAACTTTTATTAAAAAGAAAGAAACAGTTGAGACGGTTCTTGTAACCGTAAATAAGACAATAAAATGACATCAGAAAGAAAGTGAACAATGAGGATTGAAGAGAGACCATCATAGTAAGTTTATGTTGATCTCATCCTTCTTTTCTTTATCAAGTCCTTCATCTAGTTATTCCACCTCTTTCACTAGAAAGGTTTAACTGAAGACTGATAACTCATTTTTTCTTCTTACCAAGTCTTGTTGATCCTTCTACCACCCACCGTCTTCCTTCTAAAAGATTATTTCGTGTATTTATTTTCTTTATGGTTCACGAGAGCCCCAATCCCAATCTTTAAGACAAACACATCTACAATTTCAAAGAATATGTAACAGAGTATATATTTTTGGAAATTTCAAGAGAACTACTTTGGGAACAATCTCGACTGTGCTTTGTAACCCTGTTTTCATAATATAAAGTATTTGAGGTTGATATATCATTATCTTTATTTGAGCTTCCCATGTGTCCACTCTGTTAAAGTTCTCTTATGCATGCAAATCATCTTCTTTTTATTTTATGTGATCATAAATCGTTATCCTAAACTATGATGGATGTGAGGGAATTTTGCTTATTTAGTTTAAATTATGAAATGTGTAATTTCTCGTCCTTTCTTAGGAAATTTCTTTAAAAATAAAACGAAAACATTTTCCCTTTATTTTCATGTAATATTTTTGTTTCTTTGAATTACTACAATGGACTTATGTCAAGTCCCACATTTTGAACATTTGAAAATCTCAAGAAAATCTAAAGAGGAGTACCACCTCTATAAAAACGTAGGGGGATTTACATCCTTGTGAGGTTGTCGTTTCGGTCCTAACGGATTCAAGCGTCAACAAGACTGTGTTTGCTTTCTGAAGTTTAAATGAATGTATGTGGGTATCGAATGTGCAAATTGCATTTAAGTGGAGTTTTCTCCCTGTTGGCATTTAAATGTTTCAAGATTATTAATGGTTGAAATTCCTTTCTGTTGGGTTACGTGATTGCGTTGCGCCCATAATGAACGTTGCTTTTGTTTTATCACTATTGGAAAATAATTATGGCAAGGTTTTTCGGTTTCACTCATCTTTGGTGATTAAAAATCAAGGGTTTCTTTTTCTCTGTGAAACAAAAGAACAGTTGTTTAAACACCGTTACTTAGTGTTTGGAAGACTTGTAGCTCCTTCAAATTATTTTTCAACTGTTTGGGAATATATTTTCCTTGTGGCCACCATGAGAGGTCTGTGGAAAGTCTGTTGTGATAAGT
>ML794951.1:62938-77125 GCA_009831015.1 Picea engelmannii
ATCCAAGCAGTCATCAGAAATGAAAGGAACCTAATGCATATATAAGAGGGTTATAATGATCAAATATGACACGTACCATGATACCTTGGACCAATTACCTCATGGAGCAAGAGTCCTCTCTGATGCAAGTCCAAGCCGGTGGTGATGGAAGCTGCTGCTGCTGACAGGACAAATCTGGCGAATAAGAAGAAAGATGGGCCCTCTAGGGCCGTGCTCAGGTCAATCCTGCTCTCGGTACTCCATGTCTAGGACCTGTGGGCCTCGAGGCATGATCTCCTAGTTATCCCTAGATATCGGGGATAACAAGGTACAAGTGCCTCAAGCAATAATTCTATCAGTAATATCAATAAAGATTTAGGCATCAAGGCAGAGGTTGGTGCCTGATAGTGATAATAGAAATCAAGAAGCAGATTATAGAGACATCAAATAAAGCTATAGTTTTCTCCCAGTGGACTATTATGTTGTATTTGCTCGAGATTCCACTAAGAAAATTATGCATACAATATAGAAGGTTGGATGGAACTATGTCTGTACTTGCACATGATAAAGCTGTGAACGATTTCCATAAACTCCCTGAGCTAACTATTTTGATAATGTCCCTGCAAGTTGCAAGTGTTGGTCTCAACATGGTTGTTGCATGTCATGTTCTTCTACTTGATCTTTGGTGGAATCCAACAACTAAAGACCAATATATTGATAGAGCACATCGAATTGGAAAAATGCATCCTATAATTGTTTCCCGATTTATAGTTAAAGATATGGTTGCATCAACATTTGGGGAGGATGGAGCTGGTGGTCGTCAAACACGCCTTACAGAGGAGGACTTGAGATATCTATTTATGGTTTGAGGACATTGGTCTTAGTTCTTACAAAGGAATGGCGTTGAAGTATGTTTGATTGATAATTTTACCAAATATGAGGGATTCATATATTATGAAACTATTAGACCACGTGGAGAACACATTTGATCCATTATCAAATATATAGAAACCTTAAAATTTCAGGCTGCAGTTTGTTAAACGGTCTCAAGTGATGGAACCACTCATTAAGCATTATAAAATAAGAAACATGTGGCTAGTTTGGGGAGAAAATTTTAGAGGAGAAAACTCTGACAGATGTATGCTTGGAGCAGTGAGGTTTTTCTTTTAAATTTATCATCCATCCTCTCTTTCAACAAGGATTGACGGGATTGTCGGCACCAGGGGGTCTTGCGAAGTAGCGAATGGACGAAGCGAGGATGAGATTTTCTGGTTTTATATAAGGTGAAATGATTGCTTGTCAGTTTGTTGTATTTAAGACTGATTTTTTTCCAGTGCTAATCAGTTTCTGATATGCAGGTCCTCGTCTTGTGTTATCACCACCATCTCTCCATTCCACTTTGGTTCAACTCTTTTCTTTCTTTCACTCTTGGTCTTTCTATTGTAACCTTGTTCTAGGATGGCTAAAGAATAAATACCTGACCCAAATCTACGCAAAGATTTGTAAATTCCGGAACTCCATGAATTGTATGAGGATAAATTTTTATTCAAGATTAAAATCCTTATGCTTTAAATTTTTTTCTTATTTGTTTGATGTCAACTCTTGGATTTCTCCATCTCTATTAATCCAACACTTTAAATTCAAAATAAAAAAGGAAAATGCATTCAAAAGAAATAATAAACTATGACTCTGTAGCATGATGTACATAAGCTCCTATCATGTTATTTTATTTTTGGTATAAGTTTTGTATCTTTCTTTATCCATTTGTTTAGTTTCTTTTGTGACTTATCTTGTTTTAACTTAAAGGAAAAAAAATGTCTAAGCATTACATTGTTTATAAATAATTTTGGTAGATAATGAATTAGTTTATTGTTTAACAAATTCCTCTTTTAACTAACCCCTTTAGCACTAACTTCCCTTTACCTTTTCATTAAGTTTTGCTTTAGTTACTTTTTGCTAAAATAAATACAAAACAAAAGACTTTTCATTTTTAATTTTATTGTTTGTGTTTTCTTTAGTATATTTAATTTTGCTATTTCAAATGTATAAACTCCCACATAAAAGCAATAAGATTATAAATCACATAAAAATAAAATATTGTTAAAAAGTAAAATACAAGGCGAAAGGACTCACGCTTGGACTATAGGTTAGAGGAGATTTAGCCTGGAGTTCAATGTGTCTTCTTATTTGGGGCTTTAATCTTAGGGTGATATTCCCGTCTCTTCCCTCTTAGCCCCATGGGAGGTCGAAATGTTCATGTTGGGGACTCTCTATTCCCTTGACGCCAACATATTTTTTGGCGACCATACTGGGGACGATGGTTTAATGGTTCGTTCCTACTTTTGTTTTAATTCTTTCAAATTTACTTTTATCTTTACTAGACCTCAATGTATCAACTGATTGGAATCTTGTTTGGTGGTTGTAACCCTGTGGTTTCAACTACTAACCCTGGGACTTCATTCGTAAGTATGGTATTTTTGAGTTTGAAGAATACCTAAATAATTCCCCATGGTTTGTGCCCATCCCCTTGAAGTTCACTCACCTGGTTAATCCTTTACCTCACAAATTCAAGAACCATTTGCCTCTCTTTCATGGTGATGGAATTGTTACGGTGGTTGAACATCTTCGTGCATTTTCAAATGCTTGCACCATTGTTGGAGTAAATTATAATGATAGTTGCATGCTTTTGTTCATGAATTCCCTTCAGGAAGATGCCACTTCTTTATTTTCCAATCTCGTTGATGAATGCATCTCTACATGGTTTGAACTTTCTTACTGGTTTATTTCTACCTTTGGGCATTTGGATAATCCTTACGAGCATCTTAAGAGATTTAATCAGTTACATATGAAGGATAATGAGAGCATTCTTACATTTAACCTTGGGTTTATCAAGTCATACCATTAAATTCCTACTTCCATTCGCCCTACTAACTTGGTTTCCCTATTGCATTATTATGAACTTCTACCTTCTCTTTACCGATGGCGGTTAGAAGAAAAGAATGTTCAAAACCTTCAGTTATCCTTAACCACTTGTCTCGGCTTCGAAGAGAAGATACGTAGAACATGTTCCTCCTTTGGCATTCACGATTTGCATGAAGATTTTTCTTCTTTAATCCCTGTCATCAAGAGTTTACAGGATCACATGTTCTCTATTGAATCTCAATCCTCGAATCATGCATGTCTGATTATATCTTTGGAGCCCTCTCTCCTAGGGCCTAATTATAATAACACCACAAATTGTGGTTGAGAGCTTGGATGCAAAGAGCATCATGATTATATCATGATGCTCGAGGATCAACCCACCTCCAACATTCCAAATACCAACCTTCTTAAACATCGTGGAAAAAATCAATCCCAAGATCATTTGTCATTTCAAGCTTCTGATCCGCGCGCATGCGATGGTGAATTTAATTATGCAAATGAAGAAATCAATTTTGACCATGTCAAACCAATTTACAATACATTTTTATTTGTCGATGATGCTAACGAGTGGTCAAAACAAGTTGATGCATACCATCATGAATTTAATGATACATGTGATGAGTCCTATTTTGAAGACATTCATGAGTTCGATCAAGATCTTAAATTGCATGAATTTTGTGTTAATCCTTTGTTTCAATCGAAAGAGGTTAGAGAAATTGACACTAGTGGGAAAGTCCCTCCTAGGTGCACTTTCTCCTTCGATGATGATGACTATTTTAAGAGCATCCCTATGTTTTTTAACCCATATTATGAACTCTGTTTTAATCAAGACGACCCCATTCCTGATAGAAAGATTCCAAGTGATCATGTTAATTTGTGTGATGAATTCATTGACCAACTCTTTGGCACACAAACCCTAAATCTTAAATATGATATAATCAATAATTTCAGTATTAAATGCAAATCATCTGTTGGTTGGCATGTCTTGGAGGTTGGTGATAATTTATTTTGGGTATTGATTAGTCTTTTCTCCTCACCATACACATCTGTTGGTTGGCATGTTGGCAATCCTTCCACGCACAATGTTTTTCAAGTCATAAGATCCAAATGCAAAGTAGGTGACACATTCATTTACGCTAAATTTCATGCGACCTAAGTCCAAGCTAATGGTTTTCTTTTCCTCTATACATAAATAAACAAATAATAATACTAATACTACTACTACTACTAATAATAATGATACAAATTAACAGAAAGGGTAGATTAGTTTTCATTGACTTCACAATTTTTTAGTTTATTTTCTTGCTTTTATTCTACTTCTGTTTCTTTTTATTTCTTTCCTTTTTTCCCCCTTTTGATGGTCAGAAGTGCTGGAGCAATGGTTGGTGATATTAAAAGGCTATCTGTATATTTTTAACTGATTGACCAAATTTGTTTTGGTAGACAACAGACTTGTAGGGGAACCAAGTCAACTTCTTTTGTCGTAATTCCTCGCTTGTCTACTATGTGCTTGCTAAGAGAGACATCCTCGCTTGTCACAGTCGTCAATCCTATCCCCATCTTCCTTCTTTCCCTTTCTCCATCCCCTCCATTTTGAGACGACTCCAGCATGCACGTTGTGGATACTTAGTGTTAATATTTGTTTTTTTCCCTCAACACACATCCATGATAGTTTTTCCGACTTTCTAATCATTTTGTCAAGATCCAAAGAGTTTGTCCCTTAGGGTTATACAACAGGACCAAACCCCCTCATACTGATCACTTTTCATGAGTAATTCCACGAAGTCTCGATCCATGAATCCCTTGACCTCCATCGTGTCTCCCCCTGTTGTATAACCTGGTCCACCTAACCCTATCAACCTCTTCTTGTTTCACATTGAGTCGCCCTCAGCCTTGTCGTTACCCTTCTCTTCCCCTTCCTTTCAGAGAATGAAGGATCGCAAGTTTATTGTTTAAATATTGCATGCCACTGTAAGCAATGTGCATCTATTGGTTGGAAATTGTTGATGAGTATTTATGTCAACGATACTTAGCCGACAAAGCATTTCCAGGTTCCCCCTCATTTCAAAATTTCTTGTGCAAAGTCTTGTGCACACTCTCATTAAAATTTCCACAATATTCTTCGCGAAATTATCATGGCTTATAGAACTATTACCAATATGATCCTTTTTCCATTCTTTTCATGCTCGACCCATCATATTTTGTACATTAACACCATATATTTGAGATCATTTCTCATCGTCTGACATTGTCCTATACGCCTTTGATTTGAATAAAGAGAATATAAACAAACTAATAAACATTCACGTCATTCACTCATAATATTACTTATTTGCATGATCCTCTTCTCCAAGTAATACCAAGTTACCTTTTGAGTTATGTATTTAATATTATTCCAAGCCAAAAGCAAGTATATATTATCAGACCATGTCATATTTTACCTCACTTTCCAAGTTTGTCTCATGACTTACTCCAACATAAAGTTTATATCATGTGTCTTTTTAGTTACGACTTTGACATTGTTCCCAAGATTCTTTTTAGAAAAAAGTTATGACTTTGGTTTAATCTCCATGTCATATCATAAGCTTCTATTAAAATAATAATTTCATGTGGATCCCCATATTATCCAATATCCAAGATGAAGAAGAGTTTAAATTAAAGCTTCACATGTTAAAAAGATTTGGGTCGTTGGAATAGAGTTTAATCTCGTTTAAATAATTTAAATAATGATGAGGGTTACTTCTATTCCGATTATAAGAAGTGCCATCTCAAGGTGAAAGAAACTCCAAGGTATGTAGATTCTGAGTATTTTCGCACTCAAGCACTGTCAAAAAATATGGTTTTGTTTGGAGACAATTTGCGCCAAACCATCCATAAATGTGAAATTATCTGAAAAAGTTCATCCAATGACTTATTTGCATGATGTGGTGGAAAAAGGTATCCCCCTCCCCCTCTATGAGAATATATAATCGAATCACCGTCCCAATGTTCGTCTGCGACATCTGGCAAGAGTCTGCAGAGAGGAGTCGTGAAAAAGAACTATGTGAATATATTATTGATTCTTTTACGTCTCTGTAAAGCATGTGATCATCCTCTTCTTGTTAAAAGTTGCTTATCCATTTCTACTTGGAGATGTTCAATAGAAGAAGCAAGGAAACTACCCACAGAAAAACAGATTGATCTGATTAATCGTTTGGAAGGTTCATAGGATTTTTGTGACATATGTAATGATGCCCCTGAAGAAGTTGCTTGTCACTGTATGCAGTCATGTATTTTTCAATCAGCGCATATTAGACACCTTACTTAGTTAGACGATACCATTTTCCCTACTCCAGGCTGCAAAAATCATCTGAAAGATGATTCCGTGTTTTCTCTAATTTCCTTAAAGCATTGCACTTCTGATGTTAATGTCAATAATGAGATCTCAACAAGTTTGGGAGGGGTCAATGAATTGGATTTGAAATTTGATAATCTGAGATTTAATTCTTCAAAGATCAAAGAAGCGATGGAAACTCTCCAAGCCCTCTCAAAGTTAGGTACAAGTGCCTCAAGCAACCGTTCTGTCAGTAATATCAATAAAGATTCAGGCATCAAGACAAAGGTTGATGTCTGATAGAGTTAATAAAAATCGAGAAGCAGATTATAGAAACATCAAAGAAAGCTATAGTTTTCTCCCAGTGGACTAGTATGTTGTATTTGCTCGAGGTTCCACTAAGAAAATCATGCATACAATATAGAAGGTTGGATGGAACTATGTATGTACTTGCATAGGATAAAGCTGTGAACGATTTCCAGACACTCCCTAAGGTAATTTTTTTGATAATGTCCCTGCAAGTTGAAAGTCTTGGTCTCAACATGGTTGTTGCATGTCATGTTCTTCTGCCTGAACTTTGGTGGAATCCAACAACTGAAGACCGAGATATTTACATAGCACATTGAATTGGAAAAATGTGTCCCGTAATTGTTTCTCGATTTATAGTTAAATATATGGTTGCATCAACATTTGGGGAGGATGGAGTTGGTGGTCGTCAAACACGCCTTACAGAGGAGGACTTGAGATATTTATTTATGGTTTGAGGACATTGGTCTTAGTTCTTACAAAGGAATGGTGTTGAAGTATGTTTGATTGATAATTTTACCAAATATGAGGGATTCATATATTATGAAACCGTTAGACCACGTGGAGAATACATTTTATCCATTATCAAATATATAAAGACCTCAAAATTTCGGGCTGCAGTTCGTTAAACAGTCTCAATTGATGGAACCGCTCATTGAGCATTATAAAATAAGAAACATGTGGCTAGTTTGGGGAGAAAATTTTAGAGGAAAAAATTCTGATAGAGGTATGCTTGGAGCAGTGGGGTTTTTCTTTTAAATTTATCATCCATCCTCTCTTTCAACAGGGATTGACAGGATTGTCAGCAGCAAGGGGTCTTGCGAAGCAGTGAATGGACGAAGCAAGGATGAGCTTTGCTGGTTTTATATAATATTAAATGCTTTCTTGTTAGTTTATTGTATTTAAGCCTGATTTTATTTCAGCGCTAATCAGTTTCTGATATGAAGGTCCTCACCGTGTGTTATCACCACCATCGCTCCATTCCACTTTGGTTCAACTCTTTTCTTTCTTTCGCTCTTGGTATTTCTATTGTAACCTTGTTCTAGGATGGCTAAAGAATAAATACCTGGCCCAAATCTACGCAGAGATTTGTAAATTATGGAACTCCATGAATTGTATGAGGAGAAAGTTTAATTCAAGATCAAAATCCTTATGCTTTAAATTTGTTTCTTATTTTTTTTCTGTCAAATATTGGCTTTCTCCATCTCTATTAATCCAACACTTTAAATTCAAAATAAAAAAAGAAAATACATTCAAAAGATATAATGAACTATAACTCTGTAACATGATGTACATAAGCTCCTCTCATGTTATTTTATTTTTGGTATAAGTTTTGTATCTTTCTTTATCCATTTGTTTAGTTTCTTTTGTGACTTATCTTGTTTTAACTTAAATTAAAATAAAATGTCTAAGCATTACATTGTTTATAAATAATTTTGGTAGTTAATGAATTAGTTTATTGTTTAAAAAATTCCTCTTTTAACTAACCCCTTTAGCACTAACTTCCCTTTAGCTTTTCATTAAGTTTTGTTTTAGTTATTTTTTGCTGAAATAAATACAAAACAAAAGACTTTTCATTTTTAATTTTATTGTTTGCATTTTCTTTAGTAGATTTATTTATTTTTATTTCAAATGTATAAACTCCCACATAAAAACAATAAAATTATAAATCACATAAAAATCAAATATTGTTAAAAAGTAAAATACAAGCCGAAAGGACTCATGCTTGGACTGTAGGTTAGAGGAGATTTAGCCTGGAGTTCAATGTGTCTTCTTGTTTGGGGCTTTAAGCTTAGGGTGACATTCCCGTCTCTTCCCGCCTCGCCCCACGGGAGGTTGAAATGTTGGTGTTGGGGACTCTTTAGGCCCTTGACGTCAACAATGATGAGACCTCCTATCCACCAACTAGATCTTGAGTTTTATTTTGTTTTACGAGTCCCCTTTTCTTGCTGAGAATCCATTTATTGTTTTATCGAGAATCCATGGGCGAAGCATCTTAAGGTTTCATCTTGGATTTTATCTTTTACCAGCTACTTTTACCCCTTCTTCTCACAAAGCAAGGTACAACCCTTACTATCTTGGAAAACCCAATGCCTGAACCAATGTGGGGGAAAGATGAAAGGGATAATGATGAAAAGTGGTAAGTATGGAAGGAAAGGACAACGATCTTTCATAGACCCACCCAGTGGCAACCCATCCCTAAGAGAACCAAATTACTAGGGCACTATGTCATCCCCCCAGGTATGGACAAGTTAAAGAGAATAATTTCCAAGCAAACATCATGAAAAAAAAGAGAATTCAGTGCACATATTCAAATGTTTTGAGAATCATAGTGACACATACCATGATACCTAGACTCATAACCTCATGGAGAAAGACCCATTGCTACTTCAGAAGCGGGCCGATGTGATGGATGTTGTTGTTGTTGAATAGGAGGCATTGAAGAAAAGATGGGCCCTCCAGGGCCAAGCTCAAGTCATATGGCTCTCAGTACTCCATGTCTAGGACCTGTGGGCCTTGATACTTAATCTTCTTATTTATCCCTAGGATAGGGGATAACATCTGGCTCCAACTTGGGGACATGTGCTCACTGTAGAGCGCATGAGAACCTCAACATCTATGACATGACCTGTAATCTACTAGATCTCAACAAAAACGATTAGTAATCTTTTGGGGTGGTGATATCACGCCTGGCTCATATACGATACAATGAAATAAAAGTAAGCAATCATATATACAAATGGAAATGAAATTAAAACTACATTACTCTAGCATGATATGCAGATGGTATATACAATGAATGAAAATGTATACCTAACTTACCTCTACTTACCTGTTGGTTGACAGCTAGGTGTAGTCAAATAGCCAGTGAAACCATCCTAGCAATGTCTCAAAATACCTGCCTCTGTGCTTCATCATAAACCAAAACAATGATAAGTTAAGCACAAAAATAACATGAGTTATAAAATGTATTGTATCATCGAAAATCATAAAGTATAGCTCATGGAGGTGGGAGGGAGGGACAAAATTTTTCCAATTCACACTCTTAGGAAAGTGCTCAATCCATCTCAGAATGGGATCATGAAAAATAAAAGTTTCAAAAGACTGACTCAAAGAGTCTAAAATTTGAGTACCTTAGACTTCTTCACATCTTGAGGTCTGGGATGGGACTAGTAGAAACCTAGAGGGTGATTCAAAATTTAAGGGAAGGTTGAAAGACTGAGATAATAAACTTCTTCTTAAGGTATTCAAACTAACCTTGAATTCTAAACATAGGATTTTCCCTAGAGAAATTTCAAGACAAAGGACATGTTTCCCAACTACACCTAGAGAAATTTCAAGACAAAGGACATGTTTCCCAAATACACCCTTAGTGACATAGCGAGGTAAAGTAATCGAAGGGGGTTGGAGAACCTTGTCACAAGTACCATGCTTTGGGAAAGCAATGCCCTCACCTCTATTAGGATATGCACACAACGGTGGTTGATATTCTTCTTCATAGAATAAATCCAAGTGCTCAAATGAATACTCATCAAAATCTTCAAGGTATGACTGGAAATCATCAGGAGAAAATAGAACTAGGTCACCCTTGGAGATGTCTGTAACTAGATCATTTCCTTGTTGCCAAATGTCAAAATCATTAGTAACCTCATATGATAGTTGTAAAGGAAACATTTGGAATTGTCCTTCCATATCATAAATGGGATCTTCATTAGAACCAATCACATCCCACTTAAGTCTTCCAACATGTATGAACTCATCAATATTATAAATAATGTCACTAGATTTATCATAACATGATGGATTTAATGCATCCAAGGGCTCCTCTAGTACTTCTTCACTTTCCAAATCATAAAAAAAAGCATCATCGAAATCTTGTAAAGGGAAATAACTTACCGTGTTAACTTCTTGTTGTGCAAGAGCATCAATGGCTTGAATGGATTAATCAAATGGAGGAGGGTCCAATACATTATCACTAAGACTCATCTCTTCGTCTTCATCGGATGAAGGAGATAACTCTTCCAAGGGTTCCTTTACTTCTTCACCTTCTGAATCACAGAACAAAGTGTCATAAAAAATATGGAAAGGAAAATGACTCACCTCATTCTCTTCATCTTATGCAGGAGAGATAGGATCTTGGAGAGCTTCATCGGATGAAGGAGCGGTTACTAGTGCTTCATCCTCATAATTCACTTCTCTAGTTAAATATTCAGTGTATTCTATTGAATCATGGGAGAATTTTTGCTTCTCCTCAAGGGATTGACAATTTTCTTCATAAATCTCTCCTTCTATATCAGAGGGTTCTTGGTATTGAGTATGGTATACATCCCTGAGATCTTCCACAATCTCAGTGGTGAATCCTTCGTTCTCTAAGGCTATTGTGAGATTTTGAAGGGCATCTTCATATGCTTGGCATCATGATTTGAAAAATTCATTAAACCTACTGATGAGGTCTATGAAAGATGATATACTCCTATCTTCATTACAACCCTTAAAACAATCTTGCAAAAAAGATGGCAGAGAAAGTATGAACAATTTTACCAGAACATCCTCCCCTTCCCATTCTATCTCATTTATATGCTTCAAGAACTCCACAATGTGAGTAATTGGGAGGCCTCTGAATCTTGGAGAGTTGTTCAACCATTTTTCATTAAAGAAATGGTATCCTTGAATTTTTTTGAAATCAATAGTCATATACACCTTTTCCTAGGGCACCATAATCCCATAACTTGGAAATATCACAAAATTGAGAATAAGGTGGCACCGTGGAAAAGGTTAGTGGAGTCGCCTGATAATTTTATTGAAACTATCAAAGGAATGAGGGGATCACCCTCAGTGGAGTCACCAGGTAAGCTTTGTAAGATAAAGGATTTTGAGGAAAGGCTTACCAAAAAGTGTTGTCTTTGAGGAAATTTGACTCAGTGTTCCCCGACAACGGCACCAAAATGTTATCATGCAACTTGTACTTTCCCAAAGCCAAAGGCAAGTGGCTTCTAAATTGGTGTAACAAGGAGGATGTCCTATCATTATCACCTTAACAAGACACCTCTTTCTATTTAGGAGTATTACCTCAGAGGATACGTCCCCAGTGACCTGGGCGTTTGAGAAGGCTAAGGTAAAAATTGCAAGAAAGTCCCACCCCTCTCACAAGTCTCTCTGATCAAAAGTTCCAAGGTTTTAATGAGATGAAGTAAAATAATATTTGAGTGTACCTTCCCCGAACAAGACAACAAGAAAAGATATGTTATTTGCAAGTACAATATGATGTCAGTGCTTCATAAAACCATAAAATTTTGGAAAATGAACAAGATGATATAAAATTGAAGCAACACTAATACTTATAACAACAATGTATATTTAGAAACAACTACACAATTATGCCTCGATAATGATTCAAAAATGACAAGAAATAATAGCCTAATATTGACTGAATGATAATATATATCAGAAGCAATAATGGCAATGTATAATCAGCTTTAAATCTTTCTTTTAGGATGAAGTTGTTGCTATTATAGATGACGATAACAATCTTTTGCAACATCAACAAATTAGTTAGCAAATTAGTCTAATCTAAAGTCAGAAATAGTTAGTAAAAGTGTTAGGGAAGATGGTTTAAGAGTTGTTTTGGTCAATCAATCACTTGCGAGGTCTGAAATTTGGCCCTCTTTAAGGGTACTTGGCTGAAACTAACTAGTGTGCAACTTCTTGGAGAGGCTATCTTTGGTGTATTTTGGCATTTTCATGGTGGAAAGTATTCAACTAGGGTTTTGTGGCTAGATTATTCTTGATGAAGTAAGTAAAATATGCAATTCTTCATTTATTTTGAATGGTTATGGTACATTTGGTTATTCATTTCTAAGATTATGAAATTGCTAGTTTGAAACCCTAGGGGAAAAGCACATGTTATTGTCCTTTTCTTTATAATTTTTCACCTACTTGATTTTGATAGAAAACATCTACTTTGAAGAATATACTAGAGCCCTACCATTGTAGCATTCTAGTATCATTGCTTCATTAACTCCACATATTTTATTTCAAGCTTGATCTAAGGAAGAAGGAAATCGCTAAGGCCCAGGGTTACCTACTTTCTATCATTTTTTCCTTATAGGGTTTGGATATTGAGGCCTTAGGTTAGTAACACCTCAATCGTCTTACTCCTCTCTTTAGTTGATCTATTATCATTTTTTGTTATCCTCTAAGAATTGTTGCTGCAAACTTTGACTCCATTACCTTAAAAGGAACTAGTGCACACCTTGCAAGTGATTGATTGACCAAAACAACTCTTAAATCATCTTCCCTAAGACTTTTACTAACTATTTATGACTTTATATTAGACTAATTTGATAACCAATTTGTTTTTGTTGAAAAAGAGTGCTACAACCATCTATAACAACAACAAATTCATCCTAAAAGCAAGATTTAAAGTTGATTATACATTGCCATTATTGCTTCTGATATCTATTATCATTCAGTCAATATTAGGCTATTATTTCTTGTCATTTTTGAAGCATTATTGAGGCATAATTGTGTAGCTATTGCTAAATATACATTGTTGTTATAAGTATTAGTGTTGCTTCAGTTTTATATCAACTTGTTCATTTTTTGAAAGTCTATGGTTTTATGAAGCACTGACATCATATTGTACTTGCAAATAGAATCTCGTTTTTTGTTGTCTTGTTATGGGTAGGTACACTCAAATATTATTTTGCTTCATCTCATTAAAACCTTGGAACTTTTGATCAGAGTGACCTGTGAGAGGGGTGGGACTTTCTTGCAATTTTTACCTTAGCCTTCTCAAACCCCCAGGTCACTGGGGATGTCTCCCCTGGGGTACTAATCCTAAATAGAAAGAGGTGTCTTATTAAGGTGAAAATGATAGGACATTCTACTTGTTACGCCAATTTAACATCCACTTTCCTTTGGCCTTGGGCAAGTACAAATTGTGTGATAACATGCCCCAACCTTGGGTGCACTTCTCATGTTGACGGACCCTAACCTCTTTGATGCAACCCTTCTCTTGGTCGCCATCACCCCATGCTTCACCTCATGTTTGGTAAAGTCCCTTAGTGTTCTCACGCACCCAAGGTGCCCACTTTCCCAACTAGGTGCAACTCTTGAGTGTCATAGGAACCCCAAATTCCGTCTAATTGAGGAATTGGGCGAGGGTGTTCACGCCCTTCTAGCCATAGACCTTACACTTCGTGGCTTCTTGGTTGCACACCTTTTTTCTTTATATTGACTCCAAACATCACCTTCGTTAAGCGTCACGTCCTTTGGGTGTTCCACGCCCCTTCGCAGACCAACATTCCCAAAGGAACTGATGTGCTCCTTAACGAACCTAGGCACCCAAATGAACGCATGCGCTCATCAACCTTCATGTTCCTTGGGACCAACGTGCCCCAACCTTGGGTGCACTCCTCATGGTGACGCGTCCCAACCTCTTTGGTGCTCCCATGCTTTGCCTCATGCTTGGGTAATCCCCTTGGCATGCTCACACGCACAAGGCACCCACTTGCGCAACTAGTGTGACTCTTGGATGCCAGAGCAACCCCAAATTTCGTCTCCTTGAGTACTTGGGAGAGGGTGCACATGCCCTTCTATTATAGGACCTTACCGTTGGTATATTGTACTTGGTTGTTGTTATTGGTCATAACTAATGAAGAAAG
>ML794951.1:94291-112145 GCA_009831015.1 Picea engelmannii
CTAAGAGGACAAACTCCAAATTAAAGTTTCTAAAGGTACATAACTTACAATTGGCATAAATGTTTTTGAAATATCTGTTTTGGGTGATTAAAAATTTGTGATAAATATAGAATAGAGGAGTATTATTATTATTACTCCATGTGGGTCCCAAAAAAGTGAACACCTATTAAACCTCCATAAGTCTCATTTATGACTCAAGAAGAAAAATGAGGACATACATAACAGGTTGTCCAAATTGGAGGAACAAATTAAGGATGTGAGTGAAAAGTCTAATAATTGGGTAAACTCACAAAGAAAAAATAAAGTAATGGAAGGGAAGATGGATGGCATGAAAAACAATATGGAGGGTATGAAAAACAAGATGGATGATATGGAAAATAATATGGAAGAAAATAAGAATGGAATAAAAAGAGAAATACAAAATTCCATGAAGGAAATGAAAAATATGTATTCCATGATCTTTCAAGATCTAGATGAGATATTCGCTAAAGGAGACATCAAAACAGAAGGGACTCATGACAATAAAGGTAGTACTCATGTTGAACAAACTGCCAATAACAATCCATTTTCAACTAGTACTGAATCTAACTCTAATAATGGAGTTAATTATGGTGGGGGTCTTAAATTCAACTTTCCCAAAATTGAATTAAAGAGGTTTGATGGTACAAAGGTATTTACTTGGGTGAACCAAATAGAGTAATATTTTTAACTACATAATATTATGGATGATAAGAAAGGGATTCACATAGCAACCTTGAACTTTGGATAAAACCATATCAATGGTATCAATGGATAGTGAAAAGGAGACCCCCTTTATAACACTACACTTGGGGTTTATTTACAAGAGACTTAGAAGCACAATATGGGAAAGTTTGGGAACACGACTACTTCATTCAATTGACAAGAATCAAGCACTTAGGTGATATTGAAGAATATAATTCAGAATTCCTGGTATTGGCCACAAGGGTGGATAACCTAAGTGATGAACACTTGTTGGAAGCTTACATGGGTGGATTAAAATAAGACATTAAACATGCGATTTTCTTAAGACAACCTACAAGTATTGTGGAAGCTATACAAAATGCTCGTCATATTCATGCCAAAAATAAGGCTACACACAAGTATAACATTGAAGGCAGAGATCGTTTTGGGGGGTCATAAGACAACCATACCTCAATCAACAAGGTTGAAACCTCAATAAATGGATGAAAGAAGAGAAAAAGGACTATGTTTCAATTGTGACAACAAGTACAATAAAGGGAATAAATTCGGTGAGAAGAAATTATTCTACATAGACCATGAAGAGGAAGAATATAGTGTACCTAAACCAACAAGGTTGATACCTCAAAAAATGGATTAAATAAGAGAAAAAGGAATATGTTTCAATTGTGACAACAAGTACAGTAAGGGGCATAAATGCGGTGAGAAGAAATTATTCTACATAGACTGTGAAGAGGAAGAAGATCAAGAATTGGAACCATAACAAGACCCAAATCTAGAAGAGACTACTCCAACAATATCTTGTCATGCTTTGGATGAAATCATTACTCCAAAACCCCTCAAGATACAAAGATACATCAAAAAGAAAAAGGTGACAATATTGATTGATTCAGGTAGCACCCATAATTTCATCAATTACAAATTAGGAAAAGATCTCAATTGATTTGTATATCCTACACCAGAGTTTCAAGTAATGATTGCAAATGGAGGTACCATAAATTGTTCAGGGAAATACCATAGCATTAAACTCAATATGGGGGAGCATTTTCCGGATATCCCCATGATTTCCATCCAAATGGGGAGTGATGATGTTGTATTAGGGGTCCAATGGTTGCAATCATTGGGAATAATGGCCTTTGATTTTCAAAATATTTTTATGGGATTTTCCTCAAATGGCAAGGAAATTGAGCTTAGAGGTATCCAAGGGAAACCCTCTAAAGTGATAAGCTCTAATAGCATGGAAAAATTACTCAAAAAGGGACACCAGGGTTTAATTGCACAATTTTTCTCACTTGATGTTCAAACATCTATAGCCCCAACTCCATCAGATCTCCAAATAATTATCAACAATCATTCCAAGGTATTTGGTAAAATTCCTAAGGGTCTTCCACCTAATCGAGATCATGACCATGCTATTCATTTGAAACCAGGAAGTGTACCACCTAAAATTAGGCCTTACAGGTATCCATATGCACAAAAGAGTGAGATTGAGCGCATGATCCTAGAAATGTTAGAGGCTAACATCATTCAACATAGCAAACGTTCTTTCTCTTCACCAATGGTGTTGGTTACAAAAAATGATGGTTCATGGCGTATGTGTCCAGATTATAGACAACTCAACAAAATGGCCATCAAAGATAAGTTTCCTATACCTCTCATTGATGAATTATTAGATCAATTACATGGAGAAAAATTCTTTACTAAGTTGGATCTTCGTTTGGGATAACATCAAATCAGAATGAGGTAGGAAGACATTCCTAAAACATCTTTTAGAAAACATGAAAGTCATTATGAATTTTTGGTTATGCCATTTGGACTGATTAATGCACCTTCAACATTTCAAACATTGATGAATTCTATTTTCAAGCCCTTCCATAGAAAATTTGTGTTAGTATTTTTTGATGACATACTAATCTACAACAAATCTTGGGAAGAGCATGTACAAGATTTTGATAGAGTATTACAACTATTGGAAGAGAAACAACTTTATGCAAAGCCTTCCAAGTGTGCCTTTGGGGTTCAAGAAGTGGAATATTTGGGTCATATTGTATCTCATGAAGGTGTAAAAGTGGACCCGAACAAAATTAAATCTATAAGGGAATGGCCAATTCCCAAAACCTTGAAGAAAATTAGAGGATTCCTAGGATTGATAGGCTATTACCACAAGTTTGTCAAGAACTATGGTCAAATAACAACACCTCTAACAACATTATTAAAGAAGGAATAATTTTCTTGGACAAAAGAAGCAACCAAATCTTTTGAAAGACTTAAGGAGGCTATGTGTACAACTCCCATCCTGGCCACACCTGACTTCAAAAAAACATTTATTGTGGAGTATGATGCCTCATGCCATGGAATTGGTGCAATTTTAATGCAGGAAGGAAGGCCCGTTGCCTTTGAAAGTATCCAACTTAAAGGAAAAATCTTAGTCAAACATATTTATGAAAAAGAATTGTTGGCCATAATACATGCAGTTAAGAAATGACACCCCTACATAATAGGAAGACACTTCAAGGTAAAAAAAAATCATGAAAAATTGAAGTACTTTTTGGAGCAATGATTATCTTCAGAAGAACAACAAAAATGGGTTACAAATATGTTGGGTTACGACTTTGAAATTATCTACAAAAAAGGAAAACATAATGTTGTGGCACATGCCCTTTCCAGGAAAGAAGAAGAAACACAAGGTTCATTATGTTCTATTTCTATCCCACAATCTGATTTGGTGGAAGAAACAAGGATAGAATGGAATCAAGATCAAGAGGTATGCAAGATCATTCAAAAAATACATGAAGACCCAAGTTCAGTAGACAAGTTTGTATGGAAGAATGATTTTCTCTGGTATCATGATCTCCTATAATTATGTAAGAATTCCCAACTGAAACATAAGATCCTTATGGAATTGCACACTTCTCTTATAGGGGACATTCAAGATTCTTGAAAACATACCACGGGGTCAAGAAGGATTTTTTATGGGAAGGTATTAAAAATGATGTTCAAAAGTTTGTGTCAGAATGTCTGGTCTGGAAATAGAATAAGGAAGAGACAATCAAGACTCCAGGTCTACTACAACCATTAACTATACCAAGCTAACGTTGGGAAGAAGTTTCCATGGATTTTATTACAGGTTTACCAAAATCAGAAGGAAATAATGTCATCATGGTAGTAGTGTATCGAGTAACAAAGTATGCCCATTTTTTCTCTCTTTCTCATCCTTTTAAAGAAAGTACAGTAGCATCAAAATTCATTGAAATAGTTCAAAAACTACATGGAGTCCCCAAGATTATTGTAAGTGACAGAGACCCAATTTTCACGGGAGATTTTTAGACTGAATTATTTTCTTGTTTTCGTACTCAATTGGCTCATAGTTTATATTACCAACCTCAATATGATGGGAAAAATGATATTGTGAATACATGTCTAGAAGGATATCTTTGTTTCTTTGCATCTGATAAACATACATAATGGGTCAAGTGGTTTCCCTTAGCAGAATGGTGGTACAACACATCCTTCCATACTTCATAAAAAATGTCCCCATTTTTGGCACTTTATGGATATCATCCTCCATCCATTACATCACCCTTGAAAGGGAATAAAAAGGTTTAAGCAGTGGAGGACCACATAGGGAACCAACAAGAGGTCCTAAAACTATTGAAGGACAACTTGGTTATGGCACAAAATAGGATGTAACAACAAGCAGGTCAACATCGCAGGGAAATGGAATTTGAAGTGGGGGATTGGGTATTTCTAAGGCTACAACCATACAAACAAATGTCCCTCTTGAAACAAAATAAGGAAAATAAACTAGCACCCAAATATTAATGCCCCTATAAGGTTTTTCAAAGGATTGGAAGCATGGCTTACAAGCTAGAGTTGCCTCCATCTTCATGTGTACATACAATATTCCATGTTTCTTTCTTAAAGAATGTCATCGGCAACAAGATCCTAGTCTAAACAATTTTACTAGAGCTCAATGAAGAAGGGAAAATCATACTAGATCCAAAAACAATCCTTGAAATGAGAATTAAGCAGCTGATAAATCGAGCTATTACAAAGTACCTCGTAAAATGGAAGAACCTACTAGTAGAAGAGGTGACATGGGAAGATGAGTTCTTCATTCAGAAGCATCTATGGTTAGACAAGTGTTGAGGAAAACACTTGTTTGAAGGGGATGGGCATGTTAAGCCCTAGACAAAACCCCAAGATATGTATACAACCCCCTATTATGCCCTAGATATGGAATTATTACATTTCTAGTAGGTTGGATAGAACCCTTCCTTGCACCCTTTCATTATAATTGTAACCCTTTGTCTCCTATATATATCAAGGAGATATAGTATTAGGATCATATTATCTCATCTCAAAATTGGTCTGAAGTTTATATATTGTAAAGGAGGGTTTCCCCACGAAGTGAACTAAATTTTATTGATTTCTTATCATTTTTAAGACATTGGGTCGTAACATGCAGAGGGAGAAGATGGCTTCGGAGATTGTATAGACCCAGAGGGAGTCAAGATTTAGAGGGAGCATGAAAAATCAAAGTGAGTCTGATATCAAAGAGAGTAAGTTGACTCAGAGGAAGAGTTGATCATTTAGAGGGAGTTCCCCCTTAGATTCAGGTGGGAGAGAGACATATTCCAGAACTGACAGACATGTGTCATGAGTTGAGGAGGCCTCAAGGAAATGTGAGATATCTTGGGAGGATACACTTTTTTCAGTAGAATTTGCTACAATGACAAAGGATTCAACCAATCAGGAGGACTGAGATATGGATTTTGTCTTAGTCACAGAGGGAGAAGCCAGTGAGGTAGAATGGACAACATAACTTACTCCAGTGACAGAGGGTGTTGGCATCAGAGTTCGAGGTGGATGATCTTGAACAAATGTACTATTTATTGGGATTAGAGGTGTGACATAGATCAGATGATATCTTCCTAAGACAAGGGATACCGATAAGGTTCGATATGATGGAATGCAAGTCCATGGCTACACCTATGGAGATAAATATGAAGAAGTTGATTAATTATGCTTCAGATTAATATTTGGTGGATCCCATGATGTACAAGTAGTTGATTATATCCTTGATGTATCTGGTTAACACCATGACAAATATTTTCTTTGCAGTGAGCACCTTGAGCCAGTTTATGGTAGATCCGAGACACTACCATTGGGTTGCAACAAAGCATGTGTTGAGGTACCTGCATAGTACAGTTGGATATGGCCTCATAAATGTCTCAGGTGGTGAAGTGAGGTTGTAGGGATATACAAATTCTAATTGGGTAGGGAGTGCAGTAGACAGATTGAGCACCTTGGGATCAATTATGATTTCAGGAAAGCAGGTTTCTGTAGCACTCAATACAACATAGGTAGTGTATATCACATCCAGTATCACAAGTCATAAAGTAGTGTGGCTTAGGAATATTCTTGAAGGAATTTATCCAAGACATGATGCAAAAGGGAGCAATGAAGCTCTAGTACATATCCATAGATGAGCAGATTACAAATCATCCAAGACATGATACAAAAGGGAGCAGTGAAGCTCCAGTATCCAAAGATGAACTTGGTGTGATGCAAAATGTCTCCCTCACTGAGAGGGATTGTTGATAATTTGTAGCATCGAGAAGATATTCATAGGGGTGTATCCGTGGCCCAGGCATAGCCTTTGAAGGACATAAGACTTGAAGTTATTTTGTTTCTCCAAGAGGAAGCATCAGGCATCATTCTCCCAAGATTGGTGGTTTAAGCAGTGGAGAATGAAAAATTCACTTGCAGGGGTTTACCTGTAAGTGAAACTCACTCACAAGGGTGTACTTGTGGAGGTGAGTGGCCCAAGCATAGTCTTAAATATATAAGACTTGAGGTGCTAGTATTCCTCTAGCGTGTGGTTGCATCAGATATCATTCTCCTAGGTTTGGTGGTTTAAAGAGTGGAGAATGACATATTCACTTACAAGGATTTACCTATAAGTGACACTCACTCACAAGGGTCTACTTGTGGTGGTGAGTGCCCCTGGTAAGCATCGAGCAAACCTTCTCCTAGATTGGGCTGCAGACCAATGGAGATAGGATACCTTTATCACAAGGGTGTATTTGTGGCAAATGGGCCCAGACGTAGTCCTTAATTACAAGGGTTTACCTATGGAATCGAGGTGCTTGAGGTGATTCCACATGTCAGATAACATCGAACACCATTCACTGAGGATTGGTGGTTTAACCAATGAAGAATGGTAGATTCGCCCAAAGGGGTTTACCTATGGTGACATTCACTCAAAAGGGTGTAGTTGTGGAGGTCAATGGTCCAAGTGGAATTTTCTGTGAGACCCGAGGTGCTAAACATAGTTGTGTGGAGATGGATCATCAACATGGATCATGAAGAAACTTTTCTATGACAAAATAAATCCAAGTATGGAGAATGTCTCCCTCGTTGAGAGGGAGTGTCAAAGTTTTGCAACTTTGGGCAATGATTCTCCATAAGAAAATATAAGAGACCATTATAGAAGACCCTATAATGCACTAGAAAGAAATAGAAGACAAAAATACCAAGTCGGCTCCATTGAAGCATTGGATAAACACTTTTAAAAGAAACAAAAGAAATAAAATAAAGTTAAAAGACAAAAATGACAAGTCGACCCTGCCAGTAAATTAAGGTGACTTGACTAGTATAAATAAAGTCATATTCATTTCATTATTACACAACTCATCAACTCTCCTCTTCTAGTGCGCATTATCTAGTTGCAGTTGCAGTTTCCAGTTGCTAGTTGTGCTAGTTCTATGGTGCACTATCTTGTTCTAGTGATGCCCCATACTTGAAGGATCTTCCTCGCATTGCTTGGAACTCTTCATTTGTCTGGTAATGTATTCATGAACTTGGATTGAATTTATTCTAGAGAAAATTTAGCTGAGGTTTTCTCCCGAGTTCGGGTTTTCCCAAGATAAATATTGTGTTTATTGTGCATGGCTATTTCTCTGTGATTCTGTTAATTTCACTGCAATTTATTTCAGTTGTGATTTTCAGTGTGTAATTAATCTATGATAACAATGGCATTAAAATCTGTTTGAAATCATAAAGTAATAATTATCAGATTTGGAAATTAGAAAAATCAACATACTAGAGAGAAATGGACACGTGAACTTGACACAAACATGAAATTTTCACCCCATTAGGCCACTAGCTTTGTTTCTCAACCTCAAGCTTTAGAAACATTCATGTAAGTACCCATTTCTCCCCTATTTTCAACATTTTGTGTCCAATATTATCAAATGTTATCTACTACAATTGTTGCATTGTATTTCACGATCCACTATGCACCTCACTTAAACATGAATAAATGTTTTGTCTGACATAGATTCATTCACAAAAGACACTCACTTTTAATAGTACACAAAATAATCAAACCATCGTAAATTTCCTTAATCACAAAATAAATAAATTACTATCTATCTAGTCCATCTATTCACCACCCGGACAATGATTTCCACTAACAAAATTGTCAATGGTACCATCAATTTTCATGTCCTACTCTTTAGTTTGTTTAGGGTTCCAAGAAACCAAAGTGTCTTGCAATGCCTATTCATTACCTTAATCTTCTTCTACCTATTTTGTATTTTATGTAGTATTTGAACATAAAATTGACAACCTAAAAACATATATGAATGTAAATTAAATGGTAGCGAAACTATTTTTCCGTCATAATTTTTTTGTTTGATAGGTTAGTGTGAACAACCAATTTAGTATAACCAATTTAGTATTATCTAGAGTTATGATGGATTTACACTAATGTTTTTTTAACATTGTTTTTTTTCTTATATCAGAGATCAAGCATCAACATTTTTTTTTGTTTTACTTTATTTACATGACATAAGTGCCAGGCATGACACATGCATGAATCTCTACCATCTCAGGATGTAAGAGCATAATATTTTATATCTCACTTAAAAGTACATTTGATAGTGACATTATATCCATGCCTATCTTAGGAATGTCTCCCAAAAAATTATTTATTTAATACTATAGTCTCCCAAAAATTTCATCATTTACTACCACTTCAATTGAGATCATAGACTCTCTTTATAGATAAAAAAATATGTACAAAAGCCTTATCTCCTAGCAAACTAATAGTTATAGAACAATAAGATAGTTAAATTTCATTGTCAATGTGGTTGGTGCCTCTAGTGCAAGAACTTATACCAGAATTGGGTGCAACCTATTGATTCATAAAGATGAGGTGTATCAACTTGATTCATCTTGTGCCAACTCTACATCAATACCTATGCATTGGAATTTAACATCTCAAAACAAAGGGCTCAATAGTGACATATGTGACATTATTGGTTGACCGTGATGATAGGGATATGATTTTTCCTTCTTATCTTTTTTCCTTTATGTTTGTACTTGTTGGATGTGCTACTATGTGGGATAAATATCTTTCAAAACCCTTAATAGGATACTTCATTCAACACTTGTGAAACTTTTAGAATTTTTTGTGACTCTCATGCCTTTTCTGTCTTGTATTTTTGTATGTTGATAGATTTCTCTATGCCAACTTGCACAGGCACATACACTAATGAATTAGAGGTTCTTGATGTCATCTAAGGAATTTATTAATGAATGTAGAGGGTCTTGATGTCATCTAAGGAATTCATTAATGAATGTAGAGGGTCTTGATGTCATCTAAGGAATTCATTAATGAATGTAGAGGATCTTGATGTCATCTAAGGAATTCATTGATTCATTCCCACCTATGATTATGCCAAGCCATATGTAGGAATTATATTTCATTCCCAAAAGTTAGACTATGTTGATTGTTTCTTCACTATGCTTGTGTTGTGAGCACCTTTGAAGTGTCAGTTTAATATTTACCAAGTAATTTTCCAGTAAGGTGAGATATCAATGGACAATAATTGATTCACATTGATTATCTCCATGAATTAACTCAACAACTTTAGTTGTCCAAAATGGATGGCATGTATCATCATTACTAACAAAGACAACAATCTGGGTTCCAGCTATAAGATCTTTCAATGTTTGGGTTTACATGCTATGAAGGATTTCATGATGTTCTTGTGTGCTTCTCACACCTATGCACGCGCGCGCGCGCACACACACACACTTCTTCTTATAAACTAACACATTTGTAAACTTTATTCCAAAGCATTTTGATGAATCATATTGGGCCATTGAAATGGAGAGACATGTTATCCCTTCTCACCTAGGGGTAAATAGAGGAGATAATGTCTCATGTTCTACAATAAATATAGTGATACAAATGTATTGATGATCGACATTATCCATTAGATGCCTCCCTCCTCATAAACATAGCTCATCACACCTGATCACCATGGTTCATTGGAAGATGGTGGTCCAACACATTATGAGGTACATTAGTCTTTGTTTCAAATAAAGTGTCATATTTAATGAATTTGACATGTGAGTAAGGATCATGGGTTGAAGTTGGATAATGGATCATAAGCTCATAAGTTATTCCTTTTTCCTTGTTTCACCTTGGTGGCCATCATTGGTCTCCTAGTCCCGTGTTGTCACTCTTGGCGAGCAGGTGTACCACCAAAAGGATTTAATAAGGGTAACATATTGTTCCCCCCATACTTAACACTTTCCATCCCGGGGCTTTTCGCAATGTATTGAACTTCGATAATGGTTGTTACATGTACACCAAAGAGGCCTAAGGTTCATCCTCCTATGAGAAGAAGGGCTAGAATGCCAAGGTTGATGCAACTGCTAGATAAAATATGAAAAGAAAGAATGTTACAAAAGAAAGAAGAAATAATGGGATAATGAATGACCAAATTAAAAATCCAAAGGTCATATTGAGCTCTACCACTCACTATAATATGATCTCCCCTAGTCCTAATGCACCAAATGCATATCAATTAAAAGGATTTAATTTGAGTAAGAAAAGAAAAAGAAAGAATAAAGTGCTTGAAACCTGAAAAGGGGCCTTGCAATGCATAAAATGAATATCAAAAGGAAAGAAAGGGGTTTGGAATACACACATTATTGAGAAAAGGATATATCAATCAACAATCACTCCCTCTACAAAGACACCCATGGAAATGGACCAAGTATGGTACCTTGCATGTTAATGACTCATCACCATGAAGTGACCCCAACATGTTTTTTCACACCACACTTACACTCTGAGAGGTTTCTTGGGAAATATCTCTCTACCTTGGTACTTGCACAAGTAATAAGGCCTTTTGATGATCCTCCCATAACTAAACTTGTCAAATTGCATAGAGTCTTGAGCTAATGTGAAGTTTGAAGGGGATATATAATGTGAATTGCTCATGTGGATTTTGTATTAAGTGATGACTTACTTTGTATGATTCCAAGGACTCTCGTTCATTGTGATTATTGGTCTTCTTGATTCTATGACTTTGACTGACTTGGGCACACTTTCCATGGTTCTTTGGAGGATGTCCTCATGACTTCACCCATGATGTTGTGCATTATATATAGGACATAGCACGTGTGATGCATAACATTGGGTCATATGATGACTTGTCACATTCAACACATCCTGGACCATAGATGATGCACATATGATCTCTCATTTTGCAAATATGGTCATATTGGTTGACAAATGGGTAGGAATCCCACATCTTGAAAATTGCACCCAAAATATTGATAGGAATTGGATGGAGGAAGTTGCACTTGGACATGATTGGACACCCTTTAGAGAGACGATTCATCTTCATTCCACCTTGGACATTGGCCTTTTCACCTTTGATGTTGAGCATATGGATGATGACATCATGCATTGTGATGCTTTCATGATGATTGGGTCTTGTTTTCTACTGGGGCACCATTTTGATGATGAGTTGGGCTGTTTTGATGATGTGACATGACCTTTGATGAGGAGGTGTGACTTTCACCTTTCCTTACACCATTTCATGAATGGATGTGGCCTTTGGAGGCACCTTTTCACCTTTGGATCATGATGTCATGGCCTTTGGAGAATTTTACACTGCACATGTCACTTTTTGATGTGACCTTTTGTCACATTTTCATTGTATCTTTGCATGAGAAGCTATTTGAGGGGTTAACCTTGACCTATCTCACTTGTATCATGAGTATTTTTTATATTTAGGGCTTCGAGGGGTTATAGCGCTAGGTTTGCCTCATATAAAGAGGCAAGCACTACCTCAAGGCTAAGAAATAACTCACCACTCGTGGATAATCACTTTTATTTCTCTATTCTCCTCTTTTCTATCATGGAGAACTTGTGCACACTTCTTGGAGGATGATCTTGTGGATGCTTTCTTGGTTTTGATGGATGATTTGTGAAACTAGGATTTCCTCATGCATAGCAATTTGGATTAGTAATTGTTATGTTCCAAGTTTAAGTGTTTGTTCATGGTATATTTGGTGCATGCTCTAATTTTGTAAGAAACCCTAATGAAGGATTAAGATTGTTTATCCCCTTGCCTTATTTTTTCCATCTAATTTTTTTTTAAGCATTTAGGGCCAAGTTAGGGATTATAATTGCGTACTCCCCTAACCTTGTCTCTTCTCTTGGTTAAATTATAGAGTTTATGATTGTATAAACTTTAGGGTTTAACCTAGTTCACTTGATCCTCTTGCTATATGCTCTAGAAGAAGTAGGACGACACCTAGGATTTATGATGGTATAAAGTTAGGGTTTCCTTCCTATAATTTCATTCCTAGGCCTATGATGGTATAGTCCTAGGGTTTGATTTTCACATATTCTTATGATCCTAGCCTCCATTAAGTGTTGTTGCATATAATCCACTTTCCCAAGGAGAGAAAATAACACTAGTCTCTCTTATTTACAGGTGATACAAAATGGTATGTTAACTCTCTCTCCCTCCCTCTCTCTCTCTCCCCCAATGATTTTGAGATAATTTTAGGATATTTCATGTGCATCCTCATAGTCTAATGCTTTGCATCAAATGATTGGAATCACCTCTAACATGCTGGATTTTTTGCATTTTCAGCCATTAGGGCTTGCTAACTTGCATTTGATTAACATAGTTTCATGATTTGGTTTCATGCAATCATTGGTGAGTGGTTTACAATTATCTCCATTGTTATTTGGAATATTTTTCCATTGTCATATTGTTGATTTAGAGATAATATATTGCTACTGTTATAAAATTGTTATTGCTGAAGTATACTATCTTTTGTTTCAAGTTTTATTACAACAAATCTTCTTCTCTTTGATAGCTAGAATATCAACGTTCTTCTCTTTTCTTTTAGCTAGTTTTTTGGGGAATTTTACTTAATTTTCAATATACCTTATTGATTGTCACTTCATTCACAATGTACAATCTATTTGTCTTGTTTAATTCATCCTAACATTTCCCTTAACCTTGTACTAGCTAATTAAGTGACCAAGATAGGGGGCCATAGACTTGTCTTTATCTTGTTATAGGATCCCCCGAGGTTGATAGGGAAGCCTTCCTTTTGTTTGACTCTTATCCTTTAATAAAACAAGAAAATTACTTGCTTAACTGATAGTGGCAATTACTTCCATATGTTACACTGGTTTAGCATCTTGTGAAGGCTTTGCACAATTTCTAGATTGGGTGATAATAAGACCAACAACCTATCCTTTTTATTGAGGGATAACATTTATTTCTATTCACTAAAACAATATTTCCACCAAATTACATCTCCTTAATCAAAGTAAGCACAAGCTATGCTTATTATATACTCCTCTATTTTAGTCAAATGTATGGAGAAGTAATTAGAGCAATCATGTTTTATTGAAAATGTAGTATTTATGTTTATGGAAGTAAAGTGAATGGAAAAAATATATATTATATAGTTTGGAACATACCTTGAGAAGACTAAACTTGTAAATGGACCCCATTTGAAAAAATCACAAGTATGACTTATCCCAAAGAAGTGTCTTACCATGAACTTGTTTGATCAAAATGGTGTTGAAAGCTATGATGATTCAAAATTTAAATAAATCATATGAGATGTGAGAATCTCAATACAAAATACCTCATGTTAATGATAAATTTGTACTTTCTACTATTTTTCAAACATCACTAATTAAAATTTGAATCGCATCTAATATGTATTTTTTTTCCCAACAAATTTCTCTCTTTACCAAAGGGATTGGATACACTGGTGAGGTTTGAGTAGTTTTTCATTGGTGACAAAGGTTCAATTTCCATGAGGGAATATAACCCCTAATGTTTCCATAGGGGAACCCAGAGGTACTGATGGAATTTGTGAGGATTTCATTGCACTCCATCTGCATACATAAGTGGGTCAAATCTCGCCCTCTTGTCATCCTTAATACTATACACTCATTGTTATGACCATAACCATAATTTTAATTTAAAACATTTCACAAATAAATCCACAATTTATAATGAAGAAAGCAGTGATGGTTAGGATTTACCATAAATATTATGTTCCTATCCAATGTAGAGTACAACCCACCTTGCAAAATCCATCCATTTCTTCTTCTGCCAAAGATAGACCATTAGATGGGTAGTTTATGTGCCTTCAACTCGAATTTTAGCACCATGTTTTACGATAAATCATCTCGAAGTTGAAACTAGCTATGATGGAAAGATCATCTACCTAGATGGATTCAAAGGAGATGTTCTCTTCTAAGATTTAAGCATTGGAAATATTGGTTAACAAATTGAACTCATCCAAAGGATCTCGACCTGTGTGGGATAGGTTCATCAAACAACTAGACTCTATCCCCCAAATCAAACTCCTATTGGAATTTGATTGAGACCAAGATTCTCATACGATACCAACAAAATCTTTGTTGTAGTCTAGATGTGTTGGAATATTCAATCTTCCCAAAGGGAAGAAGATCTCACCCAAAGTGCAGGTAAGGGTTTAAAGATGAAATGAGACATAATAAGAATTTTTCAACCTCATTTAGGTTATTCTACCAACATGCATTCAACTTATAGTACCATAAAAAACTTTAAGTATAATAACCATACAATTAAACCATCATTGCATACTAATCACACATTACTTAGTATTCAAAAATAGCTAAAAAATATATCACATAACCATCTAACATCTATAATATGTGTGAACACAAAATTTTGAAATGGAGACTCCAAATACTTCTTTATCCATTCATTTGTAGAGCTTACAATAGGGTTTTGGAATAACATGGCAGACATATACCATCATACATTCGACCACACAACATGTATATTCGTGTAACCCTCTTTCTCTATAATTGAAGGGATTTTCTACAATATATAGTGCCCAAGGTTGACTGTATCAATATAGTTACAAAAGGATAATGTTGATTGTGTCAATACACTGCTTAGGTCAACTATTAATTGCATTCCTTAACTTGTAGCCTTTAGTAATCAACTTCCATCTTGTTCCTTCATGCTCTACCATGTATGTGCATTAATCGTGATGGCATTTTACGGTGCATCCTCAACCTTTCATCTTTCCATAACTCTCCAAAAATGAAGGAGCCGAAAAACCCTGACCACACTCATTGAATCACCCTTGAGTCAACCCTACCACTTTGCTTTCCTTTCAAATAAAGGGGCCAAATTTAGGACAAACTATAAATCCTAGCCATGAAATTATGAAAAATTATCCAACTGTGTGCACCACTTTCCTACAAGAATAAAGGCTCCAACAAGAAATTCTTGTGCCTTCTCACTATAAAGTTATGCAGGCTAAATTTGAGCAAGATTCTACCATTCTAAATAAAAAAAAGAATCTAAGTTTTGGAGGGCAAAATAAGTCGATTGTTCTTCTAGTTAGAACTCTTTCAATGCTTTCTTCCTTGCAAAGGTTTCCTCGTGGAATGAATCTAATTTATCATTAACAACCTCTATCTTTTGAAATTTGGTCTGCTTCTTCAAAGGGTTGATGATGGACCAAGATTTAATATTCATCTTCTTGATTTGGTCTCACAACTCTTTAATTGCCTTTTTGCATTGCTCAAGCAACTCCATCAAATCCTAGACAATGAAAAATATCTATTGGCTTTCGCTAGTGGCTTGGAACTACTATGTCTATGCAGTATTAGCCTCTCTAATCAATGGGACCATGTGAACTATAAATTATTTCTATAGATCAGTCCTTTGGGATTGAGCGTTGTCCAACTGAACTTGCAAATCCTCATTATGTTGATGCATCTGTCTCCATGAGGTGAAAACCAAATCAATACAGTTAATGGGTGGACACTCTCAAACAACCTCAAGCATACTTTGATCAATTACTCACAATTCTNACAATTCTAGCCACATATTCTACAAGCATGCTCAAGCATATTCTAAGTTTGCTTCTACTTTTTGTGGGCCTATTTTTGAATATTCCTGTTAGTGGCCACCTTTGTGAGTTGTTCTTACAATTGCAAATGAACTAGTTGCAATTATTCATGTCCATGATCCAATGTAGCTATCCATTGCCCCACTTCATCAATAGTCATCATCATCATCATCTATAGTAGATTATTGGTGGACCATTACTTTACATCTATAGCTTGGGTGGCTTGTCTTGTGGGTGGAATCCAACTAAGTGGCCGACCGCTTGCAATTGAGTCCTCGTAATGAGATGGCCTTTGTAACTATGTCTTAGTATGTTGTCGAGCTAACTGGAACACATGCACCACCCTTTCATGGGTAGCCTCTCTCAACACTAGTACAAAATGACAAATTTGTGACTAGAAAAAACAACTAAAACATGTATATAAACACCTATAATTGGGGAGGCAACCACTAGTGTTATATTTGCAATCATTTAAATTGTGACTAAATTTTAGCCATATTTAGCTTAGTGATTCACTATTTGATCTGATTCTTTAACTTGTAGTATATTTAGTAGTTTAATTTGTCGTTAATTATCGTCACCCTGTAGTATATTTACTAGTTTAATTAGTTATTAATTGTTGTCAATTTTTAATATATTTTCCAGTTTAATAAGTCATTAATTGTCATCAATTTATAATACATTTGCTAGTTTATTGCGTCATTAATTATCATCAATTTGTTGTATATTTCTAGTTTAATGAGTCATTAATTTGTAGTATATTTAATTAAGATAATTATTTTTACTAGTTTAGTAGTTACATAATCATTATATTTATCTATGATCTAATAATTGCATAATCATAATATTTGTTACTAATTTAATAATTTCATATTCATTTTATTCCATATAAATTTATATGACGTGAAAAAAAAATATGAAATACAATGAATTTATATAATAATACTACATGGTATTGATGTTCATTCAATGTCAATAAAACATACTTAAACAATAAATAATAATATCATACATATGAATATGAAGAATATTTAAAGTTTATACATATAAATTTACATTAAAACATAAAATCAATTAAATGTCACTTGCATTAAAGAATATTCTACATAAAATCAATTCTCAAAAAGTTTTAAAGCATATACAATATGTAAATTTGCATTAAAATATAAAGTCAACTGAAATGCCACTTGTATTAAAGAATATTATACATAAGTGTGAATGAGAAAGACATTAAATTATAAATAATAAACATCAAATTAAATATAAACACACATCATAATCTGAAAAAGTAAGTATATATATATATAAAGTTAAAGTATAATATTGAATTCTCAATTAATTCACTAATACATGATAAAAGCTCCCTAATTCATGCATTCAAGAACATCCAGGATTGTAATCTCCAACTAGTTAGCTATCCATTTTCCAAATATTTTAAAGGCCATTGTGTGAAAGATCATTCATTTTTCTTTGAAATGTCTACATTTACATCCATTTAGTTTATCTTCATAAGAAAAAAGATTTTTATTTGTGACCTTGTGAATATTGATGTTCTCACCTTCAAATCTTGGTTTCATTCCATGGATTATAGAAAGTGAATGAATCCATCCAATGCTAACAACAACACCATCATATGGATTCAACAATTTCACTTTATCATCTTCTTGGAGTTTATGATTTTTTTGTGAAAACAAAAAAGTATGCATAGATGTTAGAAAAATGTTATGGCAATTATATTCTAACTATATTATTGGAATAAAGTTGAATTCATTCACCAAGTCAACATTTGAAATATCATGGCCTAGTATTGATTGGAAAACATGTTCAACATCATTGTTGTCATCATTTAGTTCTTCCATGATGACAT
>ML794951.1:134806-157421 GCA_009831015.1 Picea engelmannii
TATACATATCTCCCTCATTTCTCATTTGTAAACATCTCATTCATATCTATTCAATTATTTATTTATATTGATTATTGTCCTTATGGATAAATTTATATTCCAAGTATTTTGGATATTTACATAGTGAATCGGGTTGGTTCACCACATTCCTTAATGTTGAGCATTCAACTTCCAGAACTTGGATTTTCCTTTACATTTATATCTCAGTAATCCTGTTTCTCTATCCCTGGAGGGATTTTATACAAAATATAATGGCTAAGGTTGATTGTATCATTCTAGTTACAAAATGATAATGATAATTGTGTCAATCCACTACTCATGTTGATTATTAATTGCATTCATTAACTAGTAGCTATTTGTAACTAACTTCCATCATGTTCCTTCACGCTCTACCATGTATGTGCATTGATATTGATGGTATTTTGTGGTGCATCCTCAACATTTCATCTTTCCATATCTCTCCAAAAATGAAGGGTTCAATAAATCCTGACCACACTCATTGACTCAACCTTGAGTCAACCCTACTACTCTGCTTTCCTTTCAAATAAAAGGGCTAACTTTGGGACAACCTATAAATCATAGGCACAAAATTCTGTAAATTGATCCAACTGTATGCACCACTTGCCTACAATAATATAGGCTCCAATAATAAATGCTTGGGATTTCTCACTATCACGATTCGTACACTGAATCTAAGAAAGATCTTGCCATTATGAATCAACAAAAGAATATATTTGTTGGAGGGAAAAGTAAGTAAATTTTACTTCTAGTCAGAACTCTCTCAATGCCTTATTCCCTTCCAAGGTTGCCTCATGGAGTGCATCTAATTTATCGTTGACAGGCTGCATCTTTTGAAATTTGTCCTATTGCTCCAAAGGGTTGATGATGGCTTGGGATTTTTCATTCATCTTCTTGATCCCATCCCACAATTCTTTAATTGGCTTGTTGCATTGCTCAAGAAGATCCATCAAATACTACACGGTGGAAAAGATATACTATCTTTCACCAATGGCTTGGAGCAACTATGTCTATGCATTATTAGCCTCCTTAACTAGTGGGACCATGTGACCCATCAAATATTGCTACCACTGAGTCCTTTGGGATTGAGCGTTGTCCAACTGAACCTGTAAATCCTCAATTCGTTGATGCATCTATCTCCGCAAGGTGCAAAAAAAATCAATACAGTCAATGGGTGGACACTCTCAAATAGCCTCAAGCATACTTTGATCAATTGCTCACAATTCTGGCCACATATTCTACAAGAATGCCCGAACATATTCTAAGTCTACTTCTACTTTTCGTGGGCCTGTTTTTGTATATTCCTGTTAGTGGCCAACCTCTATGAGTTGTTCTTACAATTGAAAATGAACCACATGTATTATTCATGTCCATGCTCCAATGTAGCTATCCATTGCTCCACTTCATCAATAGTCATCCTCATCATCTACAATAGATTATTGATGGACCATTGCTTTACATCTATGGCTTGGGTGGCCTATCTCACAGGTAGAAGCCAATTGAGTGGTTGACCACTTGCAATTGAGTCCTCATAATGAGATGGTGCTTGTACTTTTGCCTCAATATGCTATTTAGTTGATTGGAACACATGGACCACCCTTTCCTAGGTAGCCTTTGTCAACACTAGTACAAAATGACAAATTTGTGAGTAGAAAAAACAACTAAAACATGTATATAAACAACTATATTTGGGGAGGAAACCACTACTATTATATTTGTAGTCCTTTAAAACATGACTAAATTTTAATCATATTTAGCTTAGTCATTCATTGGTTGATCTGTTTCATTAACTTGTAGTATATTTAGTAGTTTAATTTGTCATTAATTATCGTCACCTTGTATTATATTTACTAGTTTAATTAGTCATTAATTATCGCCAATTTGTAGTATATTTGCTAGTTTAATGAGTAATTAATTGTCATCAATTTGTAATATATTTACTAGTTTAATGAGTCATTAATTATCATCGTAATATATTTACTAGTTTAATGAGTCATTAGTTTGTAGTATATTTAATCAAGATAATTATTACTACTATATATTTTATTACTAGTTTAGTAGTTGCATAATCATTATATTGATCTATAGTATAATAGTTGTATAATCATTATATTTATTATTAATTTAGTAGTTTAGTAGTTTCATATTCATTTTATAGAATATAAATTTATATGATGTGAAAAATTTATTAAATACAACAAATTTGTATAAAATAACTGTATGATATTGATGTTAATTCAATATCAATGAAACATACTTAAACAATAAATACTAATCACATACATATGAATCTATACATATAAACTTGCATTAAAATATAAAATAATAATCACATACATATGAATATGAAGGAGATTTAAATTCTATACATATAAACTTGGATTAAAATATAAAATAACGTGAGTATCACTTGCATTAAAGAATAATATACATAAAATCAACTAATTAATATAACACATGTGAATGAGAAAGAAATTAAATTATAAATAATAAGCTTGCATTTAATAATAATATACATCAAATAAAATATAAACACACATCTTCCACTTTGAATTCCATACTAACTTCCAAAGATAATAACCCAAAGATAATAACCCAAACCACGAAACACCAATACATTCACCTATCCCGAGAATCATGGATTCCCATATGAAAATTGAGAAAGTGACGACGGGATAAAGAAGAAAATATTCCACCCAATTCTCATATCTTCAATAAATGCTATCCTTCTTGCCAATGACCTAGGGCCCCACCTAAGCCCCAATTCCCAAACATTAATGAGGGATGGAATGCCTTACTTGCCCACACATCCCCAAGGAACGTGGGGCTACTCCAATGCCTCTATTTTCCATTTCATCTGCTTCCATGTTATTTCCTCTGAGAATGTGGAAAAATTGGACCAACAAATTAGAGAGGGAGAGCCTTATCCTTTCCACAAGGATTTGTAACTCCAAATCCTTTGGATTGGATCCACTTACAAAATATATTATGGTATTTTTTGAGTCACCTACTATATTTAGCTAGATAATTTGCTTCTAAAGCACTAGTTGTACCCCTTATACAACATATAGACTTCAGTCATATTGTTTGTAGTGACACCTATATTTCAAGAAAAATACAAATCTTTAATTCCTCGAGGCCCATACAACACACCCCCCCCTCCCCACACCTTCCTCCCCTTAGTGTATTCATCTAATGTTGACAACAACACCATCATACAGATTCAACAATTTTACTTTATCACCTTCTTGAAGTTTATGTTTTTTCTGTAAAAACAAAAAAGTATACATAGATGTTAGAAAATTGCTATTGTAATTATATTATAAGTATATTATTGGAATAAAATTGAGTGCATTCGGTAAGTCAACAATTGAAATATCACGGCCTAGTATTGATTGGACAACATGTTCAACATCATTGTTGTCATCGTTTAGGTCTTCCATGATGACATATTTTCCTTTGATGGTCTACATGTGCTTTTTTTTAATAGAAACATATAATATTGTCATTAGAAATAGGTTTTAGTTGAGTTGGATAATGTAATAATATCTAAAATAATTTGTCTCTTGAAAAAAACCAACATAAATATCAAGCAATATGTGTCTCGGATCCAAATCATCCTTTGCAGATGATTTCAAAGAGTTTTTGCTAGCATAGACTCTAAAAAAGACACCTAATATTAATATTGTTATACATAACATATGAAAAACTAATGAAAAAGATATTTTCTCTGGGCCTCATCTTGACTGATATTAGTGGGATGTGATTCATGATTTTCCAAGTCCATGCCTTCATTTGTAACGTACCCATCCACCCACAGGCTGACCACACTACTTCAAAACACACTTCAAAACTGATTTCAAAATTTTGATAACATCTAATTCATAAAGAAGCATAAAAGACTCACATGCAGTAATCAAGATTCATGTTACATCTTAAAAGAAATGAATATTATTCCATGCACAACAATAACCAACAAGCATGCATATTATAAATACGAATTTCAGAGATAATTATTAATACACAACAAAAATAAATATACAAGCAAAGGAAACCATGACAGAGAGCACTTATCTTGAACAATATCAATCACCAACTGGATGTAAACCAAGGATGTTCCAACCAACCAGAGACATTACTGTTCCAAGTCTAAAAAACAATGTCATCCTTGAGCCAGAGATATGAATCCACAAGGATGCATTCCAGGACGACACTCAACTTCCCAAACCAGTCATCACATAATCTCTCACAGTTTTCTCAACATACAACAATCCAAAGTACATCAATTCTCTTATCTAAAGCCTACACCACCCAAAGACAATGAATCCCCTTCACTGCCACATAGTCCCTTAGGCTGTCCACTTCTTTCCAGGGATCTAGTGCATCTGGTCAAGAATATCCATGCGAGGACTCTCAAGATTCGTAGTTGTGAACAAAACTTAACACATACCAATGCATCTCATACATGCAATAATTAATTCATGGATGGGATACCCCAATCATTATTACAACCAACAAACAATGGCTTTCTCCTCAACAATTCACCCCCATGTCCCAACCAAGAACAAGAATGAATGAGGAATGATAAATGAGCAACAATGGATGAAAGAGTGAATGGAGAAGAACCCCCAAACAACCCACAATATGGGTTTATATATTTACTTGGAAATCAAGAACCACGTGGCCTTTTCCCCAAGAAGCTCATGTAACCACTTTTCATAATTAAAACCAATATGGGTAAATAAAATAATAATAATAGACTTAGCTCCTTTATCCCCCTCTCTCATGGAATCATAGCCCCCTATAACTCTTTTCTTTATCCATCTAGTAGCCAACGATGTATTTTATTATTAATGATGATCACAACATTACATTTCCTAGGCACTCCGACCTATTTTAAATGTTTGGGCACTCTGGTCTTTCATAAAATAACAAAATACATTATTAATATGGTGACTCAAAACCGGGGTATTACATCATTCATTTGATGAACGGTTTCCTCTTCCTTGATATCATCATGAGCATAATTCACTAACATTATGTAGTTTGAGGAAACTGAGTGGGAACATTTTTTTGAGTTTACAAATCATATTCCTTAATGTTGATCATTTGGCTTCTAGAACTTGGATTTTCCTTTTTTTCTACAGCAAGGTGTCCATGACCACTACATTTTGGGATATGCATTGATGTTCATTCTCATGTACCTTATTTGTCACCAAGAATATAATAGTCCTATTATTGTTGATGAAATTCTTATGCCTACCCAATACTTTGTGCATTTCCTGAATTTTTATATAATCCATGTCCCAAATATTCCAGATATCCCTCAACAAAGAGTAGATAGTAAACCCCCAATGGATCCATTCCAAAAAGACAAGTTGGACCTTTCCAAATATTAAACACAAAAAGAACCCAATAGGTCAAAATACCAACCCAAGAGGGAAGATACACAACAAACACAAGATAATACATCACACATAGGAGATATACAAGCACAAAGTGGACACAGACAACTAGTCCAAGTTTTCCTTCTTGAAGTCATTCAAAACCTAGAAATTGGTATTCCAAACTTTCCTCAACAAGAGTTTAACTTGGTTCAAATGTAGGAACTCGAGACCCCTGTTTCCAATGTTGCAAACCGGGGGCTCCAAAAAAACACCACTGCACCAAATAAGGAAAATAATAGAGCTCCAAACAAACACCAACGTACAACACCTGACCATAATAGTAACCTTCAAAGATTGATCCAAAACCATTGTGAAAACACCAATTGCTAATAGAGTTCGAAAGGGATTGCTTACCCAAAATTCTAGTTGAACCAAAGTTGATCTCCATAGCCTCTCCTCACTGGATGGAACACCTACCCTTTGAGCCATAGTCACACCTTTATCTTATATATTAGTTCCGCTAGCTTCAAATTACTAGTTGAACATTAAGTCTAGAATGTGTGGGGATGTCATAAGGTTTATGCACATTACATCATGCATCCATATAGTTATATTATGATGGCTTGGTTGTGTTGAAATATGTTGTTCAATGAGTTTGATATATGACACCATGCATAATTGACATTGGTTGTGAACCTATGGGACAAATTGGAAAAAAATACCCTCATTTTCCTTAGGCTTCCCTCATTCAATCTTGAGGAGTTATTGGAAATGATGTTCACTTGACGATTTAGATCCCTTAGGAATTGGAAAAAGGCGATATCTTGAAACTAAAGATTCTCCTTTTTTATTCTAGATATGATGCATGATATCTTAGTTTCATATGGGATTTTCTTGTTGTTCATGAGATTGATAATTATATTTGAATCACCAACCGAAATCAATGTCTTCACTCTAGCTGTGTTTATATATAGAAGTACCTATAGGAGAACATACACCTCAACCTCATTGTTTATGGCTATCCCTAAACCCCATTCATAAGTTAGTTAGTTCTTGTTTCCCCTTGGGATCAAGGGTGATCCATCCCAACACCAACCACCCTTGTTCGCATGTGCTTTTATCATGCATAAATCAAATATATTTGAATAGAAATATTAAATATTTCATTGCAATGGAAATATGGCTATCAACAAAGGATTTAGGGGGGGGCTATATTAGAGTCATGGAGATATGGCGGCTAGATGGGGGGCCTATATTAGAATCATCTCTCTCAATGCAATATTTCTTCATGATGAGGAGGATGAGTTGGTTTGGACATGGAATAAGGCTTTGAGTATACTCATTTCCAAACTGGGATGTGAATCCCTTTCTTATAATCTAGTGGATGGTGATAGCAAGTGGTGGTGGTCATTAATTTGGAAATGGAAGAGTCCTCTAAAGATTTGAATCTTCACATGGTTGGCATTGTCAAATGCATTTTGACTTGGGACAATGGGAAAAAGAAAGGTTGGAAAGGTATGAACAAGTGTTATTTGCGTAGGGATGATGAAGAGTTGGTCAACCATCTCCTTGTTTCTTGTCTTTTCGTTGTGCAGGTGTCGTAGGATGTGCTTTAGATGTTGAATTGTATAGGTACTTGGGATTTTATCTCACTTGAGGAATGTTTGTGGAAATGGTTAAGGAACCTGATGACCATGTCTTTCAAAGATATTCCTAGCTATATTCTCTATGGAATATGGCTTCATAGAAATCAATCTATTTTCTATGGCATATAAGGGAATTCTAATTTAACTTCTCGTAAAGTCCTAGTCACTTTTAAAGAAATGAAGAAGGTACCTACATGTAAACTTGTAAGGCCATGGTTAGCACCTATTTTTAATCATTATGTTTCCTAGAGTTACTTTGATGGAACCTGTCAGGGGTCTCATGTTCACAGTTTACATTTAAGATTGCGTGCTAGCACTGGTACAAATAACCTAGTAGAACTATTAACTTCATGGGTTCTTTATATTTTTCCAGAGATAAAGGAATTCAACATTTTTAGATGGTTGGTGATTCCAAGTTAATTGATGATTGGTTTAAAGGAAAATATTAGTTGGATAGCATACTTTTGTCTTCTTGGAAACGTCCAAATGGGGAACTTCAAGAGTTGTATGAATCTGTATCTATATAACACATTTACTGAAATTTTAACCAATAGGATGATGCCCTTTCTAAGGAAGCAATTTCTCTTGACGAAGGCCTTTTGGTATGCAATGCATTTCTCTGTGAGGAGGCTCTTACAAAGATCCAAAGACATGTCTTTTGAAGGATGAATGTTAGTGTCAGGTTTTCCAGGTTACGACAATGGTCTTTATTCTTACCTCAGACAAAGGATAAGACAAGGTCTTTCTAGTTATGTTTTTGAGAATATTGATATATGGTCTTGGTAAAAAATACTAGTATATTCTAAAGGTTCCTTTTTGACAATTTTGGATAAAAGACTAAAAGGTCTCTCTGAGACAATCAAGGCTCTCTGTGGGTTGGACTATCTATGTATATTTTGATTTCTATATCAAATAGAAAATAATTTTTTTTTTCATGGAAAAATATCAATTTAAGTTTATTGTGATGGTATAATCCATGTAAATAACTTAGTGTAAAACTTGTAACATTCACACACAAGTAAACAACTTAGAGAGCCCAGTGGGTTATCTCAAGTGGATGGGTTTCTTTGTTTTCTTGAATAAGGTTTCAGGGTCGAATCCCTGGCCAGGAGCCTGTTTAGGGCCTCACTTGATGTCCCCACCAAGTTAGGCCCGTAATAAGGACAAACGGTTTACCTCCTTTACCATCCACGAAATGTGGGGAAGTACTCGGGGGTTTCTTGTGTTGTATTCCCAGGAAAAAAGAAAAGAAAAAAGTAAACAACACAGAGGTTTATCCTAGAGAAACCCAATGTAGGAAAACTCTATCTCTAAATTCAATTACATAACTCTTTATTAAATTTTAGGGAAAATAGATTACAAAGGTGCTTTATAATCTCCTTCATTGTGAAAATGACTCAAAATCTACAACAATATTACTTCCTTTATTCCATTTTCAACATATTCTACCAAACCTAGGATTCAATAGAATCACTATTTTGGTACCATCTCTTGAAACTCTTACTTTTCTACCAATTCTTCTTTGAACCATAGATCTCCACTCCCCTAAATGAACCATATGATCTCATGTTTTCTTGTACTTATTTTCCTTCGAAATCTCACTATTGGAATTTGGGCCTAGAACCCATTGCGTAAATATGCCACCTTCATATTCATTTTGAGCTCCATATTCCTTCATGCATGGGAAAGCTACTATCATTATGTTATGGAGGAGATAGGAGATACAAATAGAACCTCATTATAGGTTAAGTTCTTGTTGAGGTAGGGTTTCCAATCACATGTCCCACCATTTTCCATTACTTCTCCAAGGATTAGACATTCTGATATAGTTTGCTAACCACGAATATTCTCCTCTTGTCACTTGGAATCCTGATAATGGGTAGTGGGTTTTTTATAAGAGTCAAGGAGGAGTGACACCCAAAAACTACATTGAATCTAGAGCCATATAATCTTTAATTCACTAGGATATTGGGTGCAATACAATGGTATAACACCCTAGGAATTACCTAGAGAGTGCACCCACCTTTACTCTTTGATGAGATCTAACTATTCAAAACAAGTTCAAAGGTTCCATAAACTCTTCCATGAATTCTTGAAGGTTAGTAAGGTGACTCCACAAGTATTCAATAAATTTACTTCTCCCATGGTTTAAATTATGGTCATTACCTTCTTAGGCTATTCATATGCCCTTGAAAACTCCAATAACCAATACTCCAAGAGGTGGTATCTTTAAGTGAGTTAATCCTTTCCTTTACTACTCTGACATTCTTATAATTAGATCCTTAGATTATTTCAATGCTATCCATCTTCTATAATCCTTTCAGATAAAAAACAGCTTCATAACAGAATTTTAATGAGGTATTTGGGTGAGGATACATCCTAATTTGGATGTTGATAATGGAATTTTGATGTTGTGTGCTTCTTACACTCCTAGGTGAAGTTCAATTCTAAGTTCATTCCCAAGTAGGTTATTACCCTTATTAATTTTAGAGTCTTCTTATCATTAAATCATGGGGGTACCTACCATAGTTGCAAGATCTCAAATTGGTAGAGAATAAGTTAGGTTCTTTGTATTACTATTCTGAGATGGGTTATCCTTGCTTGATTTGGTTCAAGAGGAGCCAAACAATTATGGTGGAGTCACTAATTCCAACAATTCTAGACAAATTAAGCATGTGACATTGGGAGATACTTTCATAGTTTTCTCATTCTCATGTTTCCTTTTTTTTTTTTTTCCAACCCCCATGCAAAGGATCATCTTCTCCTCCTCATAAATAACATGGGGATAAATATGATTGTTTGATTTGATTTCATTATTACATGAGGGGCACGATGATGGCCTTGAAATTCCTCTTTTACATAGATTGATAGCTATAAATATTTTGTTTTTGATCAAGAGACAAATTAAGAAGTTAAAGGTTGGAATGCTAGACTTATCTTATATGTGTTTTCAAACCTTGTCATTTGTCTCTTCCTTTCTATTTAAATTGGTTATTTATTTGTAGCTAGCCTTCACAATGTAGGTTCTTTCTTTGTCCCCCCACATCCATCAATTTTTTTGGGATTTAATAATTTGGGTTTTCCCTATCAACCAAGTCTTGACCCTTGTCCCATATTCTTCTATCTGCTCTCACGAGGGTGTAGGGTATGACACCCTAAACAATTTCCCTCATTGTTATAGGAAGGTATGTTTGTAAGGGTTCTCATACCTTGGTGCTTGAGGAAATATAAAATTGCATGAAGATCCAATATCTCACCAAGTGCATTTCGAACCATAACTTTGTGCTTTCTTAGATGAGTATGAAGGCCATTTCCAAAGATCCAATACAAAATCTTGTTATGGTAGGGATGTATATGAAAATCTATAACTAGACTGGAGACCTCAATTTGGGATATTTTATTTCTTTAAACACCTTGATATCATTTTGTAATGAAAGTATTTTTATCTATACTTTGTTTCCACCATATGTATTCACCTTATATTAGATTCCATGTTATTTTTTCACTGAGAACCTTATTCATTCTTTTTGGTTCTTTGATGTCAATCCCTCCATCTAGTGGCATTAATATTCTTTCCCATTTGACCATGATGATAATTTTTTCTAGTCTATTTTACCCCCTTTCCATATGAACATTCCTAGAGAATTACTTATATCTTTTAGAATTGTAATGGAATTTGAGAAGGAGGAACATAAGTATATGGGAAAGGTAGCCATGAGAGTGCAATAGGAGTTCCTATATTTTTGAAGGTTCACTATTTCAACTCCCCCAGTAACCTTAGTTTCCTTGCTATTTTAGAATGTTTTGGGGCTGGGGTATTCCATCCATAGAGTTTACACTTAGCTTCACTAAATTTACCTCCTAATGCTTATGAGTAGTTGTCTAGATTTAAAAAAAAAAGCTACTGGATATTGTTAATGATACCACCCCAACTAGTCTATCATCTGCAAATTAGGAGTGTTTCAATGCCTACACATCTTGAGCCACTTCTATACCTAGTAGGATTATGTTTTTCCTTGCTTTAATTGATAGGGATCAACCGAGAGATTCCTCTATAATAATAAAGAGGGATGGCGATAAGAATTATTGTTTAAGCCCCCAAGAGTCCTTAAATAATTTTGTCAGCGTTCAATTTACAAGAGGGGATATCAAGGGGTTTGTATTGCAAGCTTATATCCATGAGATGGAGTCTTTTGAAAACCCAAATTTATGTAATACTTCATAGAGAAAGGAATGTCTTACTCTATCAAAGGCATTCACCATATCCAACTTGATGACCATTTTTCTCCTTTGTTATGATTTTCCTCATGTACCATTATAATGTTTTCACTAATTGTATCCTACATGATTATAATCCTTGCTTGTTAAAGATTATTCATCTTAGGAATGATTCGAGACTATTTGCAATTATTTTTGTCCAGAATTTGTAGTAGGTGTTACAAATATATATTTGGAAAAACTATCGAACCTATGGTTTTTCTTTATTTTTGTATTAGGGATAATAATGTTGTATTAATTCCTCCCTAAAATTTCAGTTTTGTTATGGATCATGTTCGACAACACAGGTATTCCAACAGAGGACGAACACCTTCAGTAACCACTCACATAACCAGATCAAAGATCAACACACCGATGTTTTCATGTGGTAAAACCCCTACGAGGAAACATCCATGGCCCCAGCCAACGTGGCCACTTGGAGAAGTTTATTAATGCAAAGAAAAATATTACATAGATATTTTACAAGATAGTTTCTCACAATCGATCATCGGCAAATGACCCTCCATGCTCTTTAAATAGAGATCATGGACCAATCGATTGTTTAAGCCACAGATCAATGGTCGTTAAGATCTAGGAGAGTATGAACCGTCAGATCACTCTATGTCAGAAACATATAAGGACCATTGGATTTCCTAACTACAAATGAAAACTAATGCATACTAAAGAAACACACTAGGAAACACACTTTTACCTAACGACACATTAGACCAAGTAGATCTTAATTAACTCCTAAGTGTCTAAATATCCTAACATCCCCCCTTAAGAACAACTTGGGATGGGATTGAAGGATTTACAATAGTGACACAATAGGAGAAGGAAGGAGGCATTAGAGCCTATCCCCCCTTAATGACAACTTTCTAAAATCCTAACATAGATCGAAGTTTGGAAAACTTCGCTTCTGTAAGAGACTTTGTGAAAATGTCTGCAACTTGATATTTTGCAGGACAAAAGAGCACTTCAATAACTTGATCATGAATGAGATTTTTGATGAAGTGCATGTGTATCTCGATGTGTTTTCTACACTGATGTTGAATTGGTTCTTTGGAGAGCTTGATGGCACTCTGATTGTCGCACCAAAAACTGGTCGGATGTTGCTGCTGGAATCCAAACTCTGAAAGGATCTATCGAAGCCACAAGGCTTCCTGACTTGCATTTACCGTTGCTCGATACTCTGCTTCTACTGAAGAAAGTGCAATAGCCTGTTGTTTCTTATAGGCCCAAGTGACAGTTCCTGAACCAAGGCTGAAAACATAACCTGCAGTAGACTTCCGATCATTAGGGTCACTAGACCAATCTGAATCAGTGAAACCAACCAATAAAGGAGTCTCCCCTAATCTGTAATGTATTCCGAACTAAACTGTACCACGGACATAACGAAGTATCCTTTTAGTTGCTTTCCAATGGATTTCATGGGGTGTTTGCATATACCAAGAAACGAGACCAACATCAAAGGAAATATCAGGACGGGTATGAGTCAAGTATAAGAGGCTACCAACTAACTGGCGGTACAAGGTGGCATCAACTTCAGGAGAAGTACATGTGGAAGTAAGCTTGAATCCAGACTAGAAGGGAGAAGGGGTTGGTTTACAATCATCCATGTGAAAGTGGCGAAGAAGGTCACAGACATACTTAGACTGGGAAAGAAAAATTCCTTCATTGGTTTGCAAAACTTGGAGTCCAAGGAAATAGTGAAAAAATCCTAAGTCTGTCATCTCAAATTTCTTCTTAAGGATTGTTTTCACATGATTTAAAAGTTTTGAGTCACTACCAGTAAGGATAAGGTCATCAACATAAAGGACACAGATTATGAGATGGATTCCTACTTTCTTGGTATAGACATTAGGATTAGAATGGAATCTAGAGAATCCAGTGGCAATAAGAAAGCTGTCCATTTTGGCATACCAAGCTTGGGGAGCTTGCTTGAGACCATAAAGAGATTTCTTGAGGCGAGAAACAAGGCTAGAGTCATTCTGGACAAATCTAGGAGGTTGTTCCATGTAGTTTTCTTCTTGCAAATCTCTGTGCAAGAAGGAAGATTTAACATCCATCTGATGGACCTCCCATTTATGTGAGGCAACAAGGGAAAGAACAAGTCAGATGGAATTCATTTTGGCTACAGGGGAAAAAGTTTCATTATAGTCAATTCCTTCAACTTGGGAAAATCCTTTGACAACTAACCGAGCCTTGTGTCTTTCAACACTTCCAACTGATGCATACTTAGTTTTGTAGACCCATTTTCATATAAAAAGTTTTCTTCCTTTTGGAAGAGGTACAAGATCCCAAGTATCATTAGCCATTAAAGAACAATACTCTTCATTCATTGTTGTATCCCAATCTGGATGACCTGAAGCTTATGCAAATGTCTCTGGATCATGAGTTTCTGAAACTTGAGCCAAAAGAGAAGAGGCTCGCTGGAACTGTGAACGTGTCCGGTGTTGATATGAAGAATCACAGACAAGATCACCAAGCTGCTTCTCGTGTTGAACAGACCCATCTAGGAAGTGGTGGAGCTGGTGCTGGTTCAGGTTCAAAGGACTCATCTTGAGCAGGTGGAGGTGGATTTTTATCCTCACTATCATCATCTGAAGAAGAAACCATATCATAAGAAGGCATAAACGTCGAAGATGGCTCACAAGCCAAAGAAGGCACAACCGTCGAATTAGGCTCGCGGGCCAAGAGATTTTCATCAAATTTAACATCTCTTCTAATAATAATTTCAGTACAATGTGATTGAAGAAGTCTGTGACCTTTGACATTTTCAGAATAACCAACAAGTATACACTTCTCACTTTTAGGCTGCAATGCTTTCCTTTTCTCATCAGGAATGTGAGCCCATGCTATACTACCAAATACACGGAAGTGACTTACATATGGTTTAATTTTAGTCCAATCTTCTTCCGATGTTATATTTTTAAGAGCCTTTATGGGAGTGAGATTTACTATGTAATTTTCACAGTTGATGGCTTCCGCCCAATACTTTAGACTTAATCCCTTAGATTGGATCATACAATTAGCCATTTCTTTTAATGTGCAATTATTTCTCTCAGAAGCACCATTTTGTTGTGGTGTATATGGAACAATTTGTTGCATTTGGATTCCCTATGTAGTGCAGTAACTTGTAAAATTATTGTTCACATATTCACCTCCATTATCTGTTCTTAACCTTTGAATTTGATGTCCAGATTGCTTTTCTACAAGGGCCTTGTAGGCCAAAAAATTGTCAAAAACTTCGCTCTTAAGTTTTAAGAAGTAAACCCAAGTACGTCTGGAAAAGTCATCAATGAAAGTTAAGAAATACTTGCACCCAGAAAAAGAAGGAGAAGAAATTGGACCACACAAATCACTGTGAACAAGCTACAAAGGACTCGAGGCGTGCCAAGAGGCACGTTTGTCAAAACTGTCCCGATGATGTTTGTCGAGAACACAATCGACACAAACACCATCTCTACATGAAATAAGAGGAAGATCAGTCACCATCTATTGATTACATAGTTGCTGCAATGAGCGATAGTTTAGATGACCAAACCGCTCATGCCATAGTTTTCTCAAGTCATCGCTATGAGCAACAAAAACTGATGAAAAAGATGATGACCCAAAGTTGTCAAATTTGTACAACTTGGTAATATAATCACTAATTCCATTTGCAAGAACATGCTTAGGATATTTTAGATCCTTGATTACAACTTGGTGAGGTGAAAACTCTATGGTTTTACCTTCACCTGAATGAGTGATCTGATATACTGATAGAAGGTTACAAGAAAGATTTGGAACACATAATACATCATTGAAATGACCATTTTCTACTTAAACTGTTCCATATCCTTCAACACTAAGAGATCTATCATCACCAACAAATATTTTCTAGTGTTACATTCATTTAGAGTGGAAAATATGGCTCTATGCCTAGCCATATGATAAGATGCTCCAGAATCAATAAGCCATTCATCAGAAATAGAAGTAGAAGTTGTATTAGAGGAGAAACTAGAAGTAGAAAGTGCATGTACATGAGAAGAAGAAGAAGAAGTAGAATCAATAATGATGTTGTGCTTCTTCATCACTGCTTCTAAAGCTGCCATCTTCTTGAAACATTTGGACTCATCATGACCATATTTATCACAAAAGTTGCAATGCCTGTTAGTATTCTTAATTTTATATTTTGCTTCTTTGTCACCATTAGGAGCAGAAGATGTCTGAGTGGGTTTGGGACCCTTATATTGCTCATTTTTGTGGCAAGGATGTTGCTTCTTGGTATTCTTGGGTTTATCTTTTTGATGGACAACTAAGGCTTTGTTGGAGGTACCTGCAGTGTTGATCACTCCAAGTTGTACAAGCTTATCTTGCTCTCTAATCAAAGCATCACAAAAGTTCTCAAGACTGGGTTTTGTATAAGCTTCCCCTAGACCCTCTTTCATGGCATAAAAGGTAGATACAAACACATAATATGCACTACCTAGATTAGAAAGTATAAGATAGATGCAATGATCTTCTTCTATCTTTATCTTACATTCTTCACATAAAAGTCTCAGTGTTTTAAACTTAGATAGATAGTCTTCAATGCAAGAAAAATCATTTGGACTTAAATTCAGTACTTGATTTTCTAACTGTTGTGCTCGAATAATATTGTGTTTACCAAACACAAATTCAATCTTGTCCCAAGCTTCTTTGGGTTGATCAAGTGATTGAAGGTGGAACCTTAAATTAGGAGAGATAGACATTTTGATTAATCCATGTGCTTTGTCATTCCTATTATCCCATTTGGATTTATTATTAGCATCAGTGGGTGTTGTTTCTTTTCATAAGGTAATCCGGTACAAGACTTTACTTCTTAATAAATCCTCCATATGGGATTTCCATTGGAAGTAGTTGGTGCTGGTAAGTAAGAGATTACTTGTAGAATCCATATTAAATATGCAGATAATTCAGATTTAAAAACTGAAATTGATGATCTGAAAGGAAAGAGATCGAAAATTTATGCGGTTTAAAAAAAAACGGCACTGAAAACGGACTTCGGATGTGAGAGTTATGCCATTTAAAAAAAAGGCATAAACGGTAACCAAAGGACCACGTGGTAGTGTAAGTTTCTTTATGAAGTGACCCACTTTTATAAAGATATGTGGGGCTCACTTTTACAAAGAAAAGTTGCATGCAAAATAAATAACTCTAAAATAACATATTAAAGCTACTTATAGTGATTCACTTTTATACTTGAAGTGAAATACACTTTACAATTTTAGCATGAACTTTTTCAAAAAAAGTAACAAAAGAGAGACTTGAACTCAAGACCTCTTACTTAATAAGGCAAATTTTAACTAAATGGTCTAGCAAAACATATTGTAATGTTTAGAAGGAGGATTGTTGTTGTTGTTGTAAAAAAAACTCTTTTCACACCAGGAAAAAAATTTGCTTCTCGATGACAACAAAGGTTAGATCTCGGTTAGCTTACCCAGAAGATGCACCTTTTCCTATCTATTTCTGATTTGTTGAGATCGCACAGGGCACGGGGCACATAGCATACACAAATCTAAAAGAGTAGCAACCCAGAAATAAAAAAATACAAAACCAAAATACTTCTCTGCAAAAAAACTAAAAAATGTGTATTCAAACTTTATACCTCCGGATCTGAGTGTAATGGTTGTATCTTGGGCAATCAAAAACCTTTTCGAGTGAAACAAAAAGTGTTCTTGAATGAAACGAGTGCTCTTGACGCAATGGAATAGTCCTCTCAATCCATAAATGTATGGAAATTACAGAAAATGGAGATGAGGCAACTCGGTTTCACGATCTCGATCTACAAGAGGATCGGGTCTTCAAACATGCTTTGATACCATGTTCGACAACACATGTATTCCAACAGAGGAAGAAACAATTCAGTAACCACTCGCATAACCAGATCAAAGATCAACACACCAATGTTTTCACGTGGTAAAACCCCTACAAGGAAACATCCACGGCCCCGGCCAACGTGACCACTTGGAGCAGTTTATTAATACAAAGAAAAAGATTACAGAGATATTTTACAAGAGAGTTTCTCACAATCGATCATCGACAAATGACCCTCCATGCGCTTTAAATAGAGATCATGGACCAATCAGGTGTTTAAGCCATGGATCAATGGCCGTTAAGATCAAGGAGAGTATGAACCGTCAGATCACTCTATGTCGGGAACATATCGTGACTGTCAGATTTCCTAACTACAAATTAAAACTAATGCATACTAAAGAAACACACTAGGAAACACACTTTTATCTAACGACACATCAGACCAAGTAGATCTTAACTAACTCCTAAGTGTCGAAATATCCTAACAGATCATGAGTTTAAAAAATGCAACACGTATTTTTTTTTAATTATTATTGAGAAGGCATTTCTATAAAAGTGCATAGAAAACCCATCTAGGCTTGGGGAATTTTTCTATATCCATTCTCCTGAATCCTTCCCATGCTTATTCTTTCAATATTCAAGTTAGGATATTATTATTTCATTCCTCTATTTATTATTTATGGTATGTTCTCAAGGAGCAGTGGGGAAGCATATAGATTCATAGAACGATCTTTTCTATATCGATTTTTGAAGTGGAGGTTAGATGAAGAGAGAAGATATTCGAAGATCTCCGATATGGATCCATTATAGCGAGGTATTTCTTCTATATTATTCCTTGATATCCTAGTTTTATGACCTCATTTTCTTTTGCATGCCACATTTAGGTGACTATTCCTAGAAGTGTCACAAGTTGACAATAAAGAAACATAATTGTGCTACCTCAAGGATACTTAATACCCTATGAAGTAATGTCAAACATTGAATTTAATACTTATTTTATCACACAACCGATCTTTCATTTAATTGGATGAGTTGCATGGGAAATTGTTTGATACCCATATGACCCTGCTAAAGTGGAATCCAATGACATTTGTGACACATTAATGGAAAATAGGCCTAGGTTAAATGGTTCTAGGTTGGTCTACCAAGAAAATTCAATCTCTTGGTTCCAAACTTATCACTTGTCACTTGGATGAGGAGCATTCACATTGGAACTAGTTCACCATTGGAGCTCCAATTACGTTATTAATGAACACCATGGGGTGAAATTTAAAATAAGAATAAGAAGAATTGCAAGGTTATGCTAGAGGAATGAACTTGGAGATCAATAATGTCTCTATTTTATATCTACCACCCATATCCCTCATGTTTTCTTGTGTTATTTCCTTAAGGAACCAATATTTCTTCATTCTTGCTTGTGTTCTTTCCTTAAGAAACTAATATTTCTTCATTCAACATAGTTAGAGAGAGATTTCAAGGAGTAAAAGGACCCATCCCATGTTTGATAAATAGGGGTATATTGACACATGTCAAACCCCTTAAGGTAAATTCTAAAAAAAATAGATCAAATATCAATACACTGGTGTATTACACGGTTAAATCCAAAAAGAGAAATAGTTCACAACCTAACCAACGTGGCCACTTGAGGAAATATATTAATGACAAAGAAAAATATTTTACATACATGAGTTTCTCATAGTGGCCATCATCAACAAATGATCCTCCATGCTCATTAAATGGAGATCCTGGAACAATCGATAGTAAATCCATATAAAAATAATTGCTAGTATCAAGGATAAGATGAACCATTAGATAAATTAATGTCTAGAACACAGTTGTGACCTTCAGATTAAATAATTACAAATACACACTAAAGAAACCATACTTTAACTAAAGACACATTAGATGAAATTGATCTTAACTATTTCAAAAGTGTCTAAGTATCCTAACCACCACCCCCCCCTTCCCCAATAACAATTTGGGATAGGATTGAAGGATTTACAAAGGTGACACAATAGGAGAAGGAAGGAGGCATTAGAGTCTATCCCCCCTTAACGACAACTTCCTTAACACCTAAGATAGATCAAATTTTGGAAATTTTTTCTTCTGTTATATTATTTGTGAAAGTGTCTACTACTTGATCTTGATCATTTGTAGGGAAATAAATCACTTTGAGAATGTGTTCTTGAAGAGGTTTTTTTATGAAGTGCATATGTATCTCAATGTGTTTTCTATGCATATGTTGAAGTGTATATTTGTCTAGCTAAATGCAACTCTAGTTATCACACTAGAGTCTACTTAGATGTTATTATTGTTAGAAAAACAAGACCGCGGAGCAATAAAACAAATGCAGAAACAAAACACATAAGATACACAATACAAGAGATGCACATATTTACGTGGTTCACCCAGTGTGGGCTACGTCCACCAGAGAAATTGCCAAGTCCTTTCTTTATTATTATCCATCAAAATGAAGGGATACAACCTATAGCTAACTTCCTCTTCTTTCTCTCACAGTCTCCTCTCTCAGAATACAATACTCGCCAACATACATAGCCGCAATACATTTCCCTCATAAAAGAGGGTTGCCTTCTAAGGCAAAAAACCCTAACATAATCTCTATCGTTAGATCTGCGAACTTATAATGAACGGTCCAGATTTACAATGAAATTACTATATACTTTTATAAGGCAATTTTTGCTTCGGGAGCTTCGCCCCCAAACCCCCGTTGGGGGCCCGCTTGCCCCCAGACCCCTCAGCCGGGGGGATAGCCCCCCCAGACCCCGCAGAGGGGGTACCCCCCCTCTGCACTCCCCCGCATGGAAGAGTGTACATACTTTTGGGGTGTAAATACTTCATGGGGTATAAACACGGCCGAAAGTAAAAGACCTCTAAATCAGGAAGATAATCAGGCTCCACAACCAACAATTATTGGAATTCAAACTCTGAAAGGATTTGTCAAAGCCAAAGAGATTCTTAACATGCACTAACTACTACTTGATACTCTGATTTTTCTAAAGAAAGAGAAAGGTCTTGTTTCTTCTTATAATTCCAAGTGACAAGTTTGGAACCAAGATTGAAAACATAACTTTCATTAGAATTCTAATCATCAAGGTTTTTATCCCAATTAGAATTAGTGAAACCAACCAAAAAAGGAGTCCCCCTTGAACTATAATGTATCCCAAACTAAACTATACCCTAAATATACCAAAGTATATTTTTTGGTTCTTTCCAGTGGATCTCATGGGGTGTTTTCCTATACTGGGCAACAATACCAACAACAAAGGAAATATCAATATAGGTATGATTCAAATACAAAATGCTACCAACTAATTGCTAATACAAAGTGGAATCTACTTCAAGTGTAGTAGAAGTGGCAACAAATTTGAATCCAAACTGAAAGGGAGATGGGTTAGTTTATAATATTCCATGTGAAAGTGATGAAGAAGGTCACATTTATGATTAGACTAGGAAAGCAAAAATTTTCCTTGGTTTGCAAGGCCTAGAGGCCAAGATAATAATGTAGATGTCCTAAGTCTATCATTTCAAATTTCTTTCTCTCATTGGTTAAAATTTTGGGGTCACTACTAGTGAGTATAAGTCCATAAACATAAATAAAAAGTATTATGATATGGTTACCTACTTTCTTGGTATAGATGTTGGGGTTAGAATGACATCTATAAAGACTGGCGTTAGGAAGAAAGTTGTCCATTTTAGTAGACCAATCCCAAGGAGCTTACTTAACACCATAGAGAGATTTATTAAGGCACAAACAAGATTGGAGTCATTTTGAACATATCCAAGAGTTTGTTCCATGTAAATGTATTCTTGTAAACCCCCATGAAATAAGGTAGATTTAACATCCATTTAATAGACCTCCCATTTATATGAAGTTGCAAGGACTAACACAAGAAAGATGGAATTCATTTTTTCTATAGGGGTAAAGTTTTCATTATAGTCAATCCCTTCTACTTGAGAAAATCCTTTGGAAACTAATCCAACATTATGTCTTGCAACATTTCAATATAATTCATAATTAGTTTTATACTCCCATTTACATCTAACAAGTTTTCTTTCTTTTGGAAGAGGTGTGATATCCCAAGTATCATTCACCATTAAGGAACAATATTCTTCATTTATTATCACATCCAAATATGGATGGTCAAAAGATTCTACAAATGTTTATGGATCATGAGTCTATGAAACTTGAACCAAACGAGAGGATCCTTGTTGGAATTGTGAACATGTACGACAATAATTTGAAGGATCACCAACCACTTCTTGTGTTGTACAAAGTCATCTAGGAAGTTGTGTTGGTCCAGGTTCATGTTCAACGGACCCAACTGGAGGAAGGTGAGCAGGAGAAGGCTGATTTACATCCTCACTATCATCATCTGAAGAAGAAACTAGAATAGAAGCAATAGTAGAAAAGTTGGGAATAGAATATGGAATAATAATTGAAGATGGCTTGTAGGATAAATATGGCACATACGTCGAATTAGTTCACAGGTCGAGATATCTTCATCAAACTTCACATCTCTCCTAATAATAATTTCATTGGAATGAAGTTGAATAAGTACATAACCTTTTACATCTTATGAATATCCATAAAAATACACTTCTCACTTTTAGGTTGTGTTATCACCCCATAAATTATGGGAATCAGTCTTCTGACTAATATGTATCTATTTGGCATCTCTCCGGGTGACGAAGTATAGCTCAGGTGATTCTGTCTCCTCCCTCCACTCTTGTCGCTCAGTCCTCCATCACCTTCTGCATCCTTCATCCGCTGCATCCTCTCCCCCTTGTCTTTCGCCAGCCTCCATTATCCCGCCTCTCCATCCCTGCACAAACGGACTTAGGATGAACCAAAAAAGTTAGCAGTAAGGTTAGTTTAGGTTAATTTTGACTAATAAATTACTATTTAATAATTGATTAATTATTAATTAATTATTAATTAATTAATTATTAAATTAGTTAAAAAACTAGATTAGTAATTAGTTAGTGATTAGTTAGTAATCTAGGTTAAAAGTTAGGTTAATTTTAAAAATTAAATAAAAACAATTAAAACATATATGAAAACAAAAAATTAAATAATATTAAAAAATAACAAAAAGTAAATAAACATTAAAACATTAAAAAAATATTAAGAAGCTAAAATCAATAAAATATAATAAAACATTTTAATAAAACATAAAAAGAAATAAAACAAAATAAAAATTGAATAAATAACTAAAATATTAAAAAACATTAAAAAGTAAAAAATAATAAAAAGTATTTACAATTAAAAATATAAAAGAATAAAAACAAAGCATTAAATAATAAAAAACATAAAACAAAAACAAAAATTTAAAAACTAATCCTAAGTCCCATAACTACCCACGTACCTTTCTACCCTACGTACCCCCCTACCCCACTCATCGTACCTCACTCCACTCATCCCCTCCTCCACGTACTCATTCCCCC
>ML794951.1:162949-202893 GCA_009831015.1 Picea engelmannii
TAATATCATTTTCAAACAAAGCTATATTAGACAGAGAGATCCCTCTCTGAGTCTTGGAGGGCTAGATCCAAGACTCGAAGCGGTTCTGATGTTGCCTCAGTGATTGCCTTTTCAGCCTTGGGCAAAATTACAGAGTGCTAACAGGTTGTAATGCTTTCCTTTCCTCATTAGCAATGTGAAGCCATGCTTCATTAACAAACACATGAAAGTGTATTACATTTGGTTTAATTTTACTCCATGCTTATTTGAACATTTTTTATTCTAAATCCTTTGTGGGAGTGTGAATAAATATGCAATTTGCACAATTAATGAATTCTGCCAAAAAATGAGGACTTAATCCCTTAGACTGGATCATACAATTTTCCATTTATTTTAATGTGTGATTTTTTCTCTCAACAACCATTTTTCTATGGTGTGTATGGAACATTATGCTGCATCTGAATGCTATGCATAGTGTAATAAGTTGTAAATTTGTGGTTAAAATATTAGCCTCCATTATATGTTCTTAACTTATGAAATTGATGTCCAGTGTAGTAAAGCTTAATATATATATAAGAGATAATATAACCTTTAAATTCATAAATAAAACCTTAAACTTCAGAAATATCAAATGCCTTCATACCATAAATAACATGAGATTATAGAGAAGAACCCTTAAGTTAGGGTAACTAGAAGGAATCACTCCACAAGCCATGTTTGTTACAAAATAATAATTCACACATATCAAATACATTGATACTCATGTGTATTTATACTTTCTCATGCGTATTCCTAGGGATCTATGCCAACTATCCCTTATTATTATATTATTTCCTCTTAAATACTCAGTGGGCCTATTTAATTCCCATCAACTACTAAGTGGACATATTCCATTAATTAATCCCTTGGGTACCTCCCTAGGTACCCCATATTTTGATGCAATCTGGTATTGGAATTGAGTTTTTGCATTCAAAGTGTTTTTTTGTTGTTGGTCAATTAACCCCTTTATAAAATTGATTTATGGAATGTGCTCGATGCATTCATCGAACATATTTCAAAGTTACATCTTTCAAATGTTCCCAATGCACTGATTGAGAATCTTTGAAAGTTGCATCTTTTGAATTGGCCTGATGGTTCATCAGACACATCCAAAGATATATCTTTTGAAAATTACCAACAGTTCATCGAGCCAGCATAAACATTCCATATTTCGATCTTTCCAATTCACCTAATATTCTATTGGTATCTTTTCAAATATGTTCTTTCAAATGATCCCAATGGTTCTTCAGGTGACTTTCAAAGAAGCATTTTCCCTTCTTTCAAATCCAACTGACATTTCATCAAGATCTTTTGAAATATATTTTTTCAAAAGAACCCAATAGTTCATTGGACATATTTTAAAGTTACATATTTCTAATGTTCTCGATGGTCCATCAAGGTTCCTTTGAATATGTTTTTCAAATCCTCCTAATACATTGATTGGTTCTTTCTTGACGCAAACCCCCTTCCCTCCAAATGGATGCTCGACCTCCCGGTCTTGGATCGTTTGAAATACTGAGTCAGAGCGACTCCTTGGGTCTCTACGAGCACCCAAAATTACTCTACCCACACACACAGGTTTCTTCCGCAAGTGACCACTGTTATGACCGTGGGCTTACTTCTTCCTGGTTAGGACTTCGGGGATATCCTGAATCCTTCCCTCAAATCTCTTCGAAGCACTCTTCTCCGAGGTTCCGAATTTCTGCCACGCGTCTCCTTAGATTCGCCAGCCCCACTAGGGTTCGAACTTCGTGACTTTGCGAAACTCTAGGCCTTCCACCCACAAATATCCTATCTTCTGATTCCCTAACTCCTTAATCTGTTTCCATGTTCTCTTATGTGATCAACGATCAAGATTGAATCGTGACTTCGGAATTCACGATTTTGCTTCTGCCAAGTTTCCAAACTTGTTGAACTTTGAAGTACCAAAACACTTCACAGTTATCTCCTTCGTAGCTTTACCAGATCTGATGGTCTGGAATCATTCGCCTCCCTCCAAGAACGAATCTCTCATTCATTGATTCTCAGTGAAGACTTCAGGGACTTATCTCCTTGAAGAATTCCATTGCTCTCCCTCCTGATCTTTCCTTCTTCAGTTATTCCTTTGTTCCTCTGAACAATCTCTTCGACACTTAGTCGAGATTTCGATCTGTGCACGCCTTGCAACATATTTCCTCCACGCTCAAATTCTCCTTGTGGATGGCTTCGCACTCCCGATGACTATTCTCCAACTGCTTATGTCTCCCATGACTGAAATCACACTATCCTTCCTGAGCTTTCAAGTCTAAAACTCGATCACGCACTCCTTGCAGATGTTGATGCACTCTTTGCATACATATGTGTTTCACTATCTCTTTTGAGCTTTTGAGTCGAAACAGACTCGGTCACGCACTCCTTGCGGACACCATGCACACCTTGCACTCTCTCAGTGAAAAGATACGATCGAAACTTATCTACCCCTCAAAATGACTCATACATTCAACAAAGAAAATGCAGTCATAGGTCTAAGACCATAAATAACAGAGTATTGAAAAATAACAAAAACTCTACCATTCATTCAGATAGACACATAATCAACACACATTTCGGAGAATATAGTTCTATTATATTCATCCAACTGAAACTTGTATATCTACATACATACATTGTTCTTCACTACTCCTTAACCTATACAATATAGATTCAACTATTGCTCGGTTCTCCTTTATCCGCAACAACAACGATTATCAACAACAACCTCTACTTAGACAATATTACAAATCTTTATACAAAGAGGTGCTCTTCGATACTTCCCTCCAACTATTCTATGCTATCTTAATAGAATTGAATGCTATCAACTACTTAGCACGTATTACAATAAATATCGAGTCAGACAAATAAGAGCGCAAGCTCCAAATCTGTATTGTGATCCTTCACATTAAAGCATAATACATTCCCCTTCAATCTTATGTGATGTCTCAGCCTCCGATCATTAAATGAATTCATAACTCAAAACATTTGTCAGATATTACATTAATACATTGATCTTTTAAAATTTAAAATGTTTCAAAATATGCGTTAGTGCGCCCAACTGTTTTCCACACTTGTGCTTTACTAGTGATGCTCCTTCATCATACTCCCTTGGATGAAAAATTCATGGACTCCTGTCCATCAACTCCTGCACCGATTTTCCATGCTTCTGGATCTTTGCTTCACCAACCCATCTGGCATCTTCTACTGGTTGTCTTTTCCACTTTACCAAGTATTCAAAATACATCTTCCTTCTGGTCTTCTTACCAACACGCCGATCTATGATCTTTTCCATCTGCGCCTTCTCTGCTATAGGCATCTATTTCTCCCATTGGATCCTCCCTTGATATTTATATCTTTAAGCTCCATCCTCCCTGTAAGGATACAGATCTGCAATGTTGAATATGGGAGATATACTCACATCTTCTAGTAGTTCTAATTCATAAGCATTCTCGCCAAACCTCCTCAGGATTTTACACGACCCTATATTTTTCAATTTTAGCTTATTGTATGTTCCCCTCGAGAATCTTTCTTTCCTTAAATGTGCTATAACTTGATCCCCAACTTCAAATTCAAGCTTTCTCCTGTGTTGATCTTCTCTGCACTTGTATTCACTGCTGCTCTTCTTCAATTTCCCCTTGATCTGATTTTGAAGTTCCTGCATTTATGCAGCGAAATCTTCGGATCCCGTGCTTCTAAACTCACTTTGCTTCAGATCTATTAACTCCAACACTCCTCTCGGATTCATCCCATAAACTGTTTGAAATTGAATCTTCCCAGTGCTCCTGTTCACTGAGTCATTATATGCAAACTCAGCTTGTGCTAGAATTTGATCCCACTAACTATGGTGTTCAGTGACCAAACTCCTCAGCAAATAAACTAGGCTCCTATTCACCACTTCAGTCTATCCATTCGTTTGTGGATGATATAAATCATGTGTGAATTGGCTAATTTACCAAATTAATCAACAACTTCTATTGTTGCAACCTCCTCATCACCAATGTCAAATGCCTCAAGTGTTCCTCCCTAGTCTTGCTAAATACCAATATATCATCCAAATATACAATCACGAACTTACCAATGAAATCCTTCAACACTTCATTCATCAACCTCATAAAAGTACTCAGGGAATTTGTTAATACAAACGACATAGCAAGCCATTCATACAACCCCTCATTCATCTTGAATGTTGTTTTCCACTCATCACCCTCTCTCATCTTGATCTGGTGATATCCACTTTTCAAATCTATTTTTGAAAAATAGTTGGCTCAACTCAAGCAATCCATCAAGTCATCCATCCTTGGCAGTGGGAATCTGTATCTGATGGTGATATTTTTTATGGCTCTCGAGTCCGTACAAATTCTCCACCCTCCATCTTTATTTGGGCTTAATACAGTTGGTACTGCACAATGACTCAATATTTCTCTGACCAATCCTTTGTTTAATAGATCCTGAAACTGTCACTTCACCTCCTCATTCTCTTGAGGTGTCAACCTATATGCTTCTTTATTCAGTAGGCTTTCTCGTGGTATCAAGTCAATGTCATGATTGATGCTTATGATAGGTGGTAATGAGTTTGACAACTCATCCACTACAATATCAACAAAATTCTCTAACAGCTCCTGGACTTCCTCGGGAAAATATTCTAGTGAAGTACTGGTAAGGATAACTCTTTGTTTCCTCACTATAAAAAACTACATTTCTTTCTCCTTCCTTACTTCATTAAGGAGTTCCTTCCCACTCATGAGAAGTATGCTCGCGCTTTCTTCCTCTTTCACCTTCTTTTCCTCAATTGGCAGCAACATGTGTGCTCTATCGTTCTTCTCTAAGGTGTATGTATTTATCCTCCCATCATGAATAACATTTATGTCATATTTCCAGGGTCTCCCCCAAAAAACATGACAAACATCCATAGGAATCACATCACATAAAATCTCATCCCTCTATCCTCCTATTTTGAAATTAACCAAGCATTGTTTAGTAACTGTTACCTGATGACCTTTTTGCAACCATGAGACCTTATATGGCGTCGGATGTGTAGTTGTATCCATCTCTAGATTCTCCACCATTTCTGTGGATACTAAGTTGTCATAGCTCCCACAGTCAATTATCACCTTGTAAACTCTGTCCTTTATTGTGCAAGTTGTCCTGAACAAATTTTTCCTTTGTATTGGTTTTTCAGTCTCTGTCTCTTGCTTGAAAATAACCTTCTTCATCATAAAGGATCTTCCATCCTCTGCACCTTTTGTCTCAACATCTTGCTTTTGTTCTTATGATATGTGAGCTTCACCTCCTTTCTTTCTCCCAGGACAATCCCAAGACATATCTCTTGTCTTTCCACATGCATAACATCTCACTTCTCCTCCTCTGCCTCTTCCTCTTGCTCTGGGAAAAGAACTTCTACCACCACTCTGCCTTCCTCGAGAAATTCCTCCTCTCTCAGAGTGACTATGTGGTTTCTCCGCCTCATCCTTAGTCTTTTGTGATTTTTCTTGGGAAACTCCCTTGCCTCTGTTCAAACTTTGACCTCTATTCTGTTGACTCTGCTTCCTAGCCAACTTTTCTTCTTCCTTTAGTGCCATCTGATACACATCCTCTACTATTCTAACTGTCACAATATTGATTTCATCTTGGATATCATACCTTCGGCCATTAATGTATTTGGAAAATGTCTCTTCATCTCTTTCTCTTTGTCTAGCTCTAATGTTCAACTTATAGAACTCTTATGTGTACTCTTTCATAGTCAATCCTCTCTGTCTAAGGTTCTACATCCTCCTGAAAAGATTTATCTGGTAATACTTGGGCATGAATTTCGCCTTCAAATTGGCTACCATTCGATCCCAACTCTTGATCTTTTGCTTTCCTTTGCTCCTCATGTCGATCTGCAGTTCATCCCACCATAGCGTTGCATGTCCTTTTAATCTAGTGACAACATGTTTTACCTTTTTCTCCTATTCGACATCCTCATAGCCGAAATAATTATCCATTGCTCGTATCCAGTCAAGCAATTCTTTTGTGTATAAATTTCCTTCATACATAGGGATGTCAATCTTCGCTTTGGCACCCAATTTGACAACCTCATTCAACAAGTGTTCTTCCGCTGCATCCTTAGCTATAGCTTCTTCGACTTCAACTTCTTCATTTTCTTCCTCACTGACATCTCCAACATCAGGCATTCTCCTTTATTTTGTTTACATGGCGTCCAGCCTCGCACGTAATTCTCTCATTTCCCTTTCCATAGATCTATTGGCTACATGTGGATATGCACGTCTTCTAGGTGATATTTTGTTCATGCTCCTGATATCTCTCATCGATATCAGTTTACTCCTCTTCCTACAAAAGTCAATTATGTACTTGCTCTGATACCACTCTGATGCAAACCCCCTTCCCTCCAAATGGATGCTCGACCTCCCGGTCTTGTATCATTTGAAATACTGAGTCGAAGTGAATCCTTGGGTCTCTACGAGAACTCGAAATTACTCTACCCACACACACATGTTTCTTCCGCAAGTGACCACGGCTATGACCATGGGCTTACTTCTTCACGGTTCGAACTTCAGGGATATCTCGAATCCTTCCCTCAAATCTCTCCGAGGTTCTGAACTTATGAAACATGTCTCCTCAGATTCGTCGACCCCACTAGGGTTCGGACTTCGCAACTTTATGAAACTCCAAGCCTTCCGCCCACAAATCTTTGATCTTCTGATTCCCGAACTCCTTAATTCGTTGCCACATGCTCTTCTGCGATCAACGGTCAAGATTGAATCATGAATTTGGACTTCGCGATTCCGCTTCCACCAAGTTTCCAAAATTGCCGAACTCTGAAGTATCGAAACACTTCACAACTATCTCTTTCATAGATTTACTAGATTTGATGGTCTAGAATCATTCGCCTCCCTCCGAGAGAAAATTTCTAATTCACTGATTTTCAGGGAAGACTTCAAGGACTTCTCTCCTTGAAGAATTCCTCCGCTCTCCCTCCTGATATTTACTTCTTTGGTTTTTCCTTTGTTCCTCTTAACAATCTCTTCGGCACTTAGTCGATATTTCGATCTATGCAGGCCTTGCAATAGATTTCATCCACGCTCAACTTCTCCTTGTGGATGGCTTCACACTTCCGATGATTGTTCTCCAACTGTTTCTGTGTCCCATGAGTGAAATCACACTATCCTTCCTGAGATTTCGAGTCTGAAACTCGATCACGCACTCCTTGCGGACGTCGATGCACTCCTTTCATACATATGAGTTTCACTATCTCTTCTGATATTTCGCGTCGAAACAGACTCGGTCATGCACTCCTTGCGGACACCATGCACACCTTGCACTCGCTCAGTGAAAATATACGATTGAAACTTATCTACCCCTCACAATGACTCATACATTCAACAAAGAAAATGCAGTCATAGATCAAAGAACATAAATAACAGAGTATTGAAAAATAACAGAAACTCTACCATTCATTCAGATAGACACATAATCAACACGCATTTGGGAAAATATAGTTCTATTATATTCATCCAACTGAAACTTGTATATCTACATACATCCACTATTTTTCACTGCTCATTAACCTATACAAGATAGATTCAGCTATTGCTCGGTTCGCCTTTATCTGCAACAACAATGATTATCAACAACAACCTCTACTTGGACAATATTACAAAGCTTTATACAAAGACGTTCTCTTCGAGCCTTCCCTCCAACTATTCTATGCTATCTTAATGGAATTGAATGCTATCAACTACTTATCACTTATTACAATAAATATCAAGTCAGACAGATAAGAGTGCAAGCTCCAAATCTGTACTGTGATCCTTCACATTAAAGAAAAATACATTCCCCTTCGATCTTACGTGATGGCTCAACCTCTGATCATTAAAGACATTCATAACTCAAAATTTTTGTCAAATATTACATTAATACATTGATCTTTTGAAATTCAAAATGTTTCAAAATATGCGTTAGTGCACCCAACTGTCTTCCACACTTGTGATTTTCTAGCGATGCTCCTACATCATACTCTGTTGGCTGAAAAATTCATGGACTCCTATCCATGAGCTCCTGCACCGATTTTCCATGCTTTTGGATCTCTGCTTCACCAACCCAACTAGCATATTATACTGGTCGTCCTTTCCACTTTACCAAGTATTCAAAATACGTCTTTCTTCTGGTCTTCTTACCAACTAGGTGATCTATGATCTTTTCCATTTATGGATTCTTTGCTATAGGCATTCGTTTATCCCATTGGATACTCCCTTAATCTTCAGATGTTTCAGCTCCATCCTCCTTGTAAGGATACAGGTCTACAATGTTGAATATGGGCGATATACCCACAACTTATGATAGTTCTAATTCATAAGCGTTCTCGCCAAACCTCTTGAAGATTTTACACGGCCCTATCTTTTTCAATTTTAGCTTATTGTATGTTACCCTCAGGAATATTTCTTAGCTTAAATGTGCTATAACTTGATCCCAACTTCAAATTCAATATCTCTCCTAGGTTGATCCGTTCTGTGCTTGTATTCATTGTTTCTCTTCTTCAATTTCCCCTTGATCTGATTGTGAAGTTCCTGCATTTCTACAGCGAAATCTTCGGCTCGCGCGCTTCTAAACTCACTTTTCTTCAAATATCTTAACTCTGACACTCCTCTTGGATTCATCCCATAAACTATTTGAAATGGACTCTTCCCGGTGCTCCTATTCACTGAGTCATTATAAGCAAACTCGGCTTGTGCTAGAATATGATCCCACTGACTATGGTGTTCAGTGACCAAACTCCTCAGCAAATATCCTAGGCTCCTATTCATCACTTCGGTCTGTCCATCCATTTTTGGATGATATGCAGAACTAAAAGATATCTTTGTCCCCAAATTTTTCCACAATATCCTCCAGAAATTACCAACAAATTTTCTATCCCTGTCCGAAACTATACTCTTGGGCAACCCATGGAGTCTCGCAACTTATTTGAAAAACAAATTTGCAACATGTGTTGCATCACTGGTCTTCTGAAATAGGATAAAGTGGGCCATATTCGAAAATCTTTCCACCACCACAAATATGGAATCACTTCATCTTTGTGTTCTTGGCAATCCCAACACAAAATCCATGCTTATTGTGTTCTTGGCAAGACCTCTCTGGAATAGGAAATGGATGATACAACCCAGTGTTCTGCTTCTTTCCCTTAGCATGCTGACAAATCTTGCAGTTACTCACAAATTTATTCACCTTCGCTCTCATACCCAACCAATAATATAAACTAGCTAATTGACCAAATGTTTTTTCATTTCCTAAGTGTCGGGCTAGACCTCCACTATGCCTTTCCTTTAGCAAATTCTCCCTCATCGAGCATCTTGGTATGCACAAATGGCATCCTTTGAACATCAACCTATCCTTAATAAGATATTTAGCCCACTGGCTTCTGTCTCTGAGCACATGATTCACACATGCTTCATATGCTTCTCCAAAGTCCAAATCACTGTGGTACATTTCTTTAAGGTGGTCGAACCCCAAGGTCTTGACTTGAAATTACCGCAGAATCAGAATTATCCTACTCAATGCATCAACTACCTTGTTAGCATTTCTAGAAATGTGTTTAATGACAAAAGTGAAATTTTTCATAAACTCTATCCACTTAGCATGTCTCCGGTTTAACTTCTCCTTTCTGGTTATGAATTGTAAGGCGTGATTATAGCTATACAAAACAAACTCCTTCGGTATGAGATAATGTCTCCATTTATTCAAGGCTTGAATTATGGCATAGAACTCCTTGTCATATGTGGAGTACTTCCTTTTGGCTTCATTCAACTTCCCTCTGAAATATGCAACAGGTCTGTTGTCTTGGCTTAAGACCACTCCAATTGCAACTCCACTCGCATCGCATATTACCTGAAACGTCTTTCCAAAATCCAGAAAAACTAGAATCGGTTGTTCAGTTATCTTCTCCTTCAATATGTTGAAGCTCCTCTCAGCCTCTTTTGTCCATTTGAAATACTTGTGTCTTTTCTTCATGGTATCCATCATTTGAGCACTAATCCCACTAAAATTTCTGATGAACTTCTGATAGAAACTTTCTAACCCATGGAAGCTTCTTACCTCAAAGTTATTCTTTGGTGACAACCATTCTTTGATTGCTCTCACCTTTTCGGGATCCATATTCAACTCATTTGAAGAAATGACAAAACCCAAGTAAATGAGTTATGACTTCATGAAAGAGGACTTTTTTCAGATTAATCAACAACTTCTCTTGCTGCAGCCTCCTCATCACCAATGTCAAATGTCTCAAGTGTTCCTCCTTAGTCTTGCTAAATACCGGTATATCATCCATATATACAGTCACAAACTTACCAATGAAATCCTTCAACACTTCATTCATCAACCTCATAAAAGTGCTCGGGGCATTTGTTAAGCCAAATGGCATAACAATCCATTCATACAACCCCTCATTCATCTTGAATGTTGTTTTCCACTCATCACCCTCTCTCATCCTGATCTGGTGATATCCACTTTTCAAATCTATTTTTGAAAAATAGTTGGATCCACTCAAGCAATCCATCAAGTCATCCATCCTTGGCAATGGGAATATGTATCTAATGGTGATCTTGTTTATGGCTCTCGAGTCCGTACACATTCTCCACCCTCCATCTTTCTTTGGGATTAATACAGTTGGTATTGCACATGGACTCAAGATTTCTCTGAGCAATCCTTTGTCTAACAGATCCTGAAACTGTCTCTTCACCTCCTCATTCTCTGGAGGTGTCAACCTGTACGCTGCTTTATTCGACATGATTTCTCCTAGTATCAATTCAATGTGATGACTGAGGCTTCTGATAGGTGGTAATGAGTTTGGAAACTCATCCACTACAATATCAGCAAAATTCTCTAACAGCTCCTGAACTTCCTCAGGAAAATATTCTAGTGAAGTACTGGTAAGGATAACTCTCAGTTTCCTCACTATAGAAAACTGCATCTCTTGCTCCTTCCTTACTTCATTCAAGATTTCCTTCCCACTCATGAGAAGTATGCTTGCGCAGGCTTCCTCTTTCACCTTCATTTCCTCAATTGGCAGCAACATGTGTGTTCTACCATTCTTCTCTAAGGTGTATGTATTTATCCTCACATCATGAATAACATTTCTGTCATATTTCAGGGGTCTCCCCAAAAAAACATGACAAACATCCATAGGAATCACATCACATATAATCTCATCCCTATATCCTCCTATTTTGAAATTAACCATGCATTGTTTAGTAATTGTTACTTGATGACCTTTTTGCAACCATGAGACCTTATACGACATTGGAAATGTAGTCGTCTCCAGCCCTAGCTTCTCCACCATTTCTGTGGATACTAAGTTGTCAGTGCTCCCACAATCAATTATCACCTTGCAAACTCTGTCCTTTGTTTTACAAGTTGTCCTAAACAAATTTTTCATTTGTATTGGTTTTTCAATCTCTGGCTCTTGCTTCAAAAGAACCTTCTTCATCATCAAGGATCTTCTATCCTCTGCACATTCTGTCTCAACATCTCGCTTATGTGCTTCTGATATGTGAAATTCACCTCCTTTCTTTCTCTCAGGACAATCCCAAGACATGTCTTGTATTTCCACAGGAATAACATCTCAGTTCTCCTCCTCTGCCTCTTCCTCTTCCTCTGGGAAAAGAAATTCTACCACCACTCTGCCTTCCTCGGGAACTTCCTCCTCTCTCAGAATGACTATGTAGTTTCTCCACTTCGTCCTTAGGCTTTTGTGTTTTCTCTTGGGCAACCGCCTTGCCTCTGTTCAAACTTTGACCTCTATTCTGTTGACTCTCTTCCTAGCCAACTTCTCTTATTCCTTCAACGCCATCTAATACACATACTCTACTATTCTAATTGTCGCCATACTGATTTCATCCTAGATATCACACCTTAGGACATTAATGTATCTTGCAACTTTCTCTTGATCTCTTTCTCTTTGTCCAGCTCTAATGTTCAACTTATAGAACTCTTCTGTGTACTCTTTCACTATCAATCCTCTCTGTCTCAGGTTTTGCATCCTCCTGAATAGATTTATCTGGTAATCCTTGGGCATGAATTTCAACTTCAAATTGGATACCATTCGATCCCAACTCTTGATATTTTTCTTGCCTTTGCTCCTCATGTCGGCCTGCAGTTCATCCCACCATAGTGATGCATGTCCTTTTAATCTAGTGACATCATGTCTTATCGTTTTATTCTATTCGACATCCTCATAGTCGAAATACTTATCCATTTCTCGTATCCAGTCAAGCAATTCTTATGTGTCTAAATTTCCTTCATACATAGAGATGCCAATGTTCACTCTGGCACCCAATTTGACAACCTCTTTCAGCAAGCGTTCTTCCAATGCATCCTCAACTACAACTTCTTTGACTTCGATTTCTTAATTTTCTTCTTCATTGACATCTCCAACATTAGGCGCTCTCCTTTGTGTTGTTTCCATGGCATCCATCCTTGCACATAATTATCTCATTTCCCTTTCCATAGCTCTATTGGCTATAGGTGGATCTGTACGTCTTCTAGGTGGCATTGTGTTGATGCTCTTGATATATCTCGTTGATATTAGTTTACTTCTCTTCCTACAAAAGTCAATTCTATACTTTCTCTGATACCACTCTAACGCAAACCCACTTCCCTCCAAAGGGCTGCTCAACCTCCCGGTCTTGGATCGTTTGAAATACTGAGTCGGAGCGACTCCTTGGGTCTCTATGAGCACCTGAAATTACTCTACCCACACACAAAGTTTTCTTCTACAAGTGACCACGGGTATGACCGTGGGATTACTTCTTCGTGGTTTGAACTTCGGGGATATCCCAAATACTTCCCTCAACTCTCTCTGAGGCACTCTTCTTCGAGGTTCCGAACTTCCGCCACGCGTCTCCTCAGATCCACCAGCCCCACTAGGGTTCGGAATTCACGACTTCGCGAAACTCCAGGCCTTTCGCCCACAAATATATGATATTATGATTCCCGAACTCCTTAATCCTTTTCCACGTACTCTTTTGAGATCAACAGTCAAGATTGAATTGCAACTTCGGACTTTGTGATTCCGCTTCCACCAAGTTTCCAAACTTGTCGAACTTCGAAGTACCGAAACACTTCACAGCTATCTCCTTCATAGCTTTACCAGATCTGATGGTCTGGAATCGTTCGCCTCCCTCGAAGAGTGAATCTCTCATTCATTGATTCTCAATGAAGACTTTAGGGACTTATCTCCTTGAATAATTCCGCTGCTCTCCCTCCTGAGCTTTCCTTTTTCGGTTTTTCCTTTGTTCCTTTAAACAATATCTTCGACGCTTAGTCGAGATTTTGATCTATGCACGCCTTGCAACGGATTTTCTCCACACTCAAGTTCTCCTTGTCGATAGATTCACACTCCCGACGACTGTTCTCCAACTTCTTCTATCTCCCATGACTAAAATCATTCTATCCTTCCTGAGCTTTCGATTCTAAAACTCGATCATGCACTCCTTGCGAACGTCGATGCACTCCTTGCATACATATGAGTTTCACTATCTCGTCTGAGATTTCGAGTTGAAACAGACTCGATCATGCACTCCTCGCAGACACCATGCACACCTTGCACTCGCTCAGTGAAAATATACGATTGAAACTTATCTACCCCTCACAATGACTCATACATTCAACAAAGAAAATGCAGTCATAGATCTAAGAACATAAATAAGAGAGTATTGAAAAATAATAGAAACACTACCATTCATTTAGATAGACACATAATCAACACACATTTGGGACAATATAGTTCTGTTATATTCATCCAATTGAAATTTGTATATCTACATACATACATTGTTCTTCACTACTCCTTAACCTATACAAGATAGATTCAGCTATTGCTCGGTTCTTCTTTATCCACAACAACAATGATTATCAACAACAACCTCTACTTGGACAATATTACAAAGATTTATACAAAAAGGTTCTCTTCGAGCCTTCCCTCCAACTATTCTACATTATCTTAATGGAATTGAATGCTATCAACTACTTATCACTTATTAGAATAAATAACAAGTCAGGAAGATAAGAGCGCAAGCTCCAAATCTGTACTGCAATCCTTCACATTAAAGCAAAATACATTCCCCTTTGATATTACGAGATGGCTCAGTCTCCGATCATTAAAGACATTCATAACTCAAATTTTTTGTCAGATATTACGTTAATACATTGATCTTTTGAAATTAAAAATGTTTCAAAAAATGTGCTAGTGTGCCCAGCTGTCTTCCATGCTTGTGCTTTGCTAGCGATGCTCTTGCATCATACTCCCTTGGCTGAAAAATTCATGGACTCATGTCGATGAGCTCCTGCACCGATTTTCCATGCTTTTGGATCTCTGCTTCACCAACCCAACTGACATCTTCTATTGGTTGTCCTTTCCACTTTACCAAGTATTCAAAATATGTATTCCTTCTGGTCTTCTTACCAACACACCGATCTATGATCTTTTCCATTTGCGGATTCTCTGCTATAGGCATTTGTTTCTCCTACTGGATCCTCCCTTGATCTTCAGATCTTTCAGCTCCATCCTCCCTTTAAGGATACAGGTCTGCAATGTTGAATATGGGCGATATACCCACATCTTTTGGTAGTTCTAATTCATAAGTATTCTCTCCAAACCTCCTCGAGATTTTACACAGGTCTATCTTTTTAAATTTTAGCTTATTGTATGTTCCTCTTAGGAATCTTTATTTCCTTAAATGTGTTAGAACTTGATCCCTAACTTCAAATTCAAGCTTTCTCCCGTGTTTATCCGCTCTGCGCTTGTATTCACTATTGCTCTTCTTCAATTTCCCTTGATCTGATTGTGAAGTACCTGCATTTTTGCAGCTAAATCTTCGGCTCCCACGCTTTAAACTTAATTTGATTTAGATCTATTAACTTCGACCCTCCTCTCGGATTCATCCCATAAACTATTGGAAATGGACTCTTCGTAGTGCTCCTGTTCACTGAGTCATTATATGCTAACTCAACTTGTGCTAGAATATGATCTCATTGACTATGGTGTTCAGTGACCAAACTCCTCAACAAATCTCCTAGGCTCCTATTCACCACTTCGGTCAATCCATCCGTCTGTGGATGATATGTAGAACTAAAATATAGCTTTGTCCCCAACTATTTCCACAATTTCCTCCAGAAATGACCAACAAATTTGGTATCCCTGTTCGAAAGTATACTCCTGGGAAACCCATGGAGTCTCACAACTTCTTTGAAAAAACAATTTGCAACATGCGTTGCATCAATGGTCTTCTGACATGGGATAAAGTGGGCCATATTCGAAAATTTGTCCACCACCACAAATATGGAATCACTTCCTCTTTGTGTTCTTGGAAATCCCAACACAAAATCCATTCTTATTGCATCCCAAGGCCTTTTTGGAATAGGTAATGGCTAATACAACCCATTGTTCTGCTTCTTCCCCTTGGCATACTGACAAATCTTGCAGTTCCTCACAAATTTCTTCACTTCCTCTCTCATACCCGACCAATAATATGAACTAGCTAATTGACCAAATGTTTTTTCATTGCCGAAGTGTCCGGCTAGACCTCCACTATGCTTTTCCTTTAGCAAATTCTCCCTCATCGAGCATCTGTATGCACAACTGGCATCCTTTGAACAACAACCCATCATGAATAAGATATTCAGCCCACTGGCTTCTGTCTCTGAGCACATGATTCACACATGCTTCATATGCTTCTCCCAAGTCCGGATCACTATGGTACATTTACTTAAGGTGGTCGAACCCCAAGGTCTTGACTTGAAATTCCTGCAAAATCAGAATTATCTTGCTCAATGCATCATCAACATTGTTAGCATTTCCATAAATATGTTTAATGACAAAAGTGAAATTTTGCATAAACTCTATCCACTTAGCATGTCTCTGGTTTAACTTCTCCTATCTGGTTATGAATTGTAAGGCATGATTATTGCTATACAAAACAAACTCCTTCGGTAGGAGATAATGTCTCCATTTATTCAAGGCTTGAATTATGGCATAGAACTCCTTGTCATATGTGGAGTACTTCATTTTGGCTTAATTCAGCTTCTCGCTGAAATGTGCAACAGGTCTATTGTCTTGGCTTAAGACCGTTCCAATTGTCTTCACTTAAGACCGCTCCAATTACAACTCCACTCACATCGCATCTTACCTGAACATCTTTCCGAAATCTGGCAAAACATAATCGGTTGTTAAATTATCTTCTCCTTCAATACGTTGAAGCTCCTCTCAGCCTCTTCTGTCCATTTGAAAGACTTGTGTGTTTTCTTCACTGTATCCATCATTTGAGCACTAATCCTACTAAAAGTTTTGATGAACTTACGATAGAAACTTGCTAACCCATGGAAGCTTCTTACCTCAAAGATATTCTTTGGTGACAACCATTCTTTGATTGCTCTCACCTTTTCAGGATCCATCTTCAGCTCATTTGAAGAAATGACAAAACCCAAGTAAATGAGTTATGACTTCATGAAAGAGGATTTTTTTAGATTAATCAACACCTTCTCTTGCTGCAACCTCCTCATCACCAATGAAAAATGTCTCAAGTGTTCCTCCTTAGTCTTGCTAAATACCAGTATATCATCCAGATATACAATCATGAACTTACCAATGAAATCCTTCAACACTTCATTCATCAATCTCATAAAAGTAATTAGGACATTTATTAATCCAAATGACATAACAAGCCATTTATACAACCTCTCATTTGTCTTGAATGTTGTTTTCCACTCATCACCCTCTCTCATCCTGATATGGTGATATCCACTTTTCAAATCTATTTTTGAAAAATAGTTGGCTCCACTCAAGCAATCCATCAAGTCATCCATCCTTGGCAATGGGAATTTGTATCTGATGGTGGTCTTGTTTATGGCTCTCGAGTCTGTACACATTCTCCACCCTCCATCTTTCTTTGGGCTTAATACAGTTGGTACTGCACATGAACTCAATCTTTCTCTGACCAATCCTTTGTCTAACAGATCCTGAACCTGTCTCTTCACCTTATCATTCTCTTGAGGTGTCAACCTGTACACTTATTTATTCAACAGGCTTGCTCCTGGTTTCCAGTCAATGTGATGATTGATGCTTCTGATAGGTGGTAATGAGTTTGGCAACTCATCCACTACAATATCAACAAAATTCTCTAACAGCTCCTGAACTTCCTCAGTAAAATCTTCTAGTGAAATACTGGTAAGGATAACTCTTGGTTTCCTCACTATAGAAAACTGCATCTCTTTCTCCTTCCTTACTTCATTTAGGAGTTCCTTCCCACTCATGAGAATTATTCTCGCGTTGGCTTCCTCTCTCACCTTATTTTCCTCAATTGGCAGCAACATGTGTGTTCTATCGTTCTTCTCTAAGGTGTATGTATTTCTCCTCCCATCAAGAATAAAATTTCTGTCATATTGTTAGGGTCTCCCCAAAAAAACATGACAAACATCCATAGGAATCACATCACATAGAATCTCATCCCTATATCCTCCTATTTTGAAATTAATCAGGCATTGTTTAGTAACTGTTACCTGATGACCTTTTTAGAAATATGAGACCTTATACAACGTCAGATGTGTTGTCGTCCCTAGCTCTAGCTTCTCCACCATTTCTATGGATACTAAGTTGTCAGTTCTCCTAGTGTCAATTATCACCTTGCAAACTCTGTCCTTTGTTTTGCAAGCTGTTCTGAACAAATTGTTCCTTTGTATTGGTTTTTCAGTCTCTATCTCTTGATTCAAAAGAACCTTCTTCATCATCAAGGATCTTCCATCCTCTGCACCTTCTGTCTCAGCATCTTGCTTATGTGCTTCTGAGATGTGAGCCTCACCTCCTTTCTTTCTCTCAGGACAATCCCAAGACATATGTCTTGTATTTCCACAGGCATAACATATCACTTCTTCTCCTCTGCCTCTTCCTCTTCCTCTGGGAAAATAACTTCTACCACAACTTTTCCTTCCTCGGGAACTTCCTCCTCTCTCAGAGTGACTATGTGGTTTCTCTGCCTCATCCTTAGGCTTTTGTGATTTCTCTAGGGAAACTCCCTTGCCTCTGTTAAAACTTCGACCTTTGTTATGTTGAATCTGCTTCCTAGCCATCTTATCTTCTGGCTTCAGTGCCATCTGATATGCATCCTCTACTGTTCTAACGTTCGCCATATTGATTTCATCCTGGATATCATACCTTAGGTCATTAATGTATCTTGCAACTTTCTCTTCATCTCTTTCTCTTTGTCCAACTCGAATTTTCAAGTTATATAACTCTTATGTGTACTCTTTCACAGTCAATCCTCTCTGTCTCAGGTTCCGCATCCTCCTGAACATGTTTATCTAGTAATCCTTGGGCATGAATTTTTCCTTCAACTTGGCTACCATTCAATCCAAACTCTTTATATTTTGCTTGCCTTTGCTCCTCTTGTCGGCCTGCAATTCATCCCACCATAGCGTTGCATGTACTTTTAATCTAGTGACAACATGTCATACATTTTTCTCCTCTTCGACATCCTCATAGTCAAAATACTTATCCATTCCTCGTATCCATTCAAGAAATTACATCCTCCATACATAGGGATGTCAATCTTCGCTCTGGCACCCAATTTGACAACCTTTTTCAACAAGTGTTCTTTCACTGCATACTCAGCTACAACTTCTTTGAATTCTTCATTGTCTACCTCGCTGACATCTCCAACATCAGGTTCTCTCCTTTGTGTTGTTTCCATGGCATCCATCCTTGCACGTAATTCTCTCATTTCCCTTTCCATAGCTCTATTGGCTACAGGTGGATCTGCACGTCTTCTAGGTGGAATTGTGTTGACGCTACTCATATCTGTCGTCGATATCATTTTACTCCTCTTCCTACAGAAGTCAATTATGTACTCTCTCTAATACCACTCTGACGTAAACCCCCTTCCCTCTAAAGGGTTTCTTGACCTCCCGGTCTTTGATCGTTTGAAATACTGAGTTGGAGCAACTGCTTGGGTCTCTACGTGCACCCGAAATTACTCTACCCACACACACAGGTTTCTTCCACAAGTGACCATGGCTATGACCGTGGGCTTACTTCTTCGTGGTTCAGATTTCGGGGATATCTCGAATCCTTCCCTGAACTCTCTTCGAAGCACTCTTCTCCAAGGTTCCGAACTTTTGCCAAACGTCTCCTCAAATACGTCGGCCCCACTAGGTTTCAGAATTCGCGACTTCGCGAAACTTCAAGCCTTTTGCCCACAAATCTCTGATCTTCTGATTCCCGAACTCCTTAATCCATTGCCACATGCTCTTTTGCGATCAACGGTCAAGATTGAATCACGACTTCACTACTCCTTAACCTATACAAGATAGAGTCAGCTATTGCTCGGTTCTCCTTTATCCGCAACAACAAAGATTATCGACAACAACCTCTACTTGGACAATATTACAAAGATTTATACAAAGAGGTGCTCTTCAATCCTTCCCTCCAACTATTCTACGCTATCTTAATGGAATTGAATGCTATCAACTACTTAGCACTTATTACAATAAATATCTAGTCAGACAGATAAGAGTGCAAGCTCCAAATTTGTACTGCGATCCTTCACATTAAAGAAAAATATATTCCCCTTCAATCTTACATGATGTCTCAGCCTCCGATCATTAAATACATTCATAACTCAAAACTTTTGTCATATATTACATTAATACATTGATCTTTTTAAATTCAAAATGTTTCAAAATATGTGCTAGTGCACCCAGCTGTCTTCCATGCTTGTTCTTTGCTAACGATTCTCCTGCATCATTTCCCCTTCATTCTTTACAAGTCATCTTTCTAATTGATCTACTTGACTTGCCAATGAGTGACAGTTTTAAAACAATTTTTGTTATCCTTTACATTGGCCCAATAGATCTATTATGGATCCTACGAAAGTGTTCTTTCGAATGTCTTTGATGCAGGCTCATTGGGCCTAATAAAAACTTTTGAATGACACTTATTTTGTAAGGCCCAAATGGTTCATCAAACCACAAGGAACTTTCAAATGATTGCATCTTTTGACTTGGATTGATGGTCCCTTAGGCCACCTTGAATTTTTTAGTGATTCCATATTTTGAATATTCCTGACATTTCATCAAGTCATTTCCAAAGATATTCTTTTGAATGTCACCGATGACCCATTGGGATCCTTTCAAAGATCTTGTTTCGAATAAACCCAACATCTTGTTGGGGTATTTTGTAGTTAATGTGATCAATAGTTCATCGAGGGATTTTTAAAGGTAATATTATTTGATTTCAAATGTTATTGATAGTACATTGGGGTGAGTTTGAACATTTGAATAATGCATATTTCAAAATGGCCTGATGAGTGGCTTGATGCACTCATCGGGCCATTTTCAACTTTCATGCTCCATGTATTTCGAAAGTCCCCAACAGACCATCAGAAGGTTGTGAAGGTTTGGCTAACATATTTAAGAATACCCCAATGGCCTTCCCATTAGGGGGTTTCTAAATATCTATCAACATATTTAAAAGGGCCCCGATGGAAATCCATCAAGCCTATTTTAAAATTTAAATTTGTCGAAAGTATATTTATTTTTTCTTTTACAAATATAAAACAATCCATGATGAATTATAAAAAAATTATAAAAGTAATGATCTATATATATTAAATGCCTTTCCAACCATATAAGGCACTCCCAAAATAGAGGTTAAGATCAAAATTTATGGAAAAAATCAACATATTCTTTTTCATGTCAAAAATTTCCCCATAGTTGTAATTTGAAAACAATGAAAAATTTGTGAGGAATTAGAACTCTTACAATAGAAAGGTTTTAGATATTTTCAATTCCTTTCTACTAGTATAAAGAGTTCCCAAAATGTAGTTTGGCATCAAACGTTATGAAAATAATGATAAAATATTCCCATTTTTTCTTAAATAGGATATATTTTGAGCTTGGTCACTATTTATGAAGCATCAAGACAAGGCCTAGTGATAGAAAAGTGAGCTAATTCCATTGTGTATGTCCATCATGAAATAAACAAGGGTCATCCATACACCATGCACCCCACATCACTTGAAGCACCCCCAATCATGTGTAAACACTTTCGGAGTTACCCAAAAAGCTAACACAATAGCTATATCCACTACTTCTCAATATGTCTTTGAATTATTCTAGTGGACCTATGTCTGAAGGTCCATCTAGAGGTTGGATATGAACCAATCCATACAAAGAGATTCAGGGAAAGTGTAGTTTAATTGTTATAAGAGTTATTTTAGTTTTGTATCATATATTTGAACATGTTCTCCTTTTTGTTGGCAGATTCAACTTAACTTTGTCAAGGATGATCTTTTGGTTTTGGGGTATCCACACTCATCCCAAAATTTTTATCATGTCATCTTAGCACTAAAAATTTCATTGTTCATCAATTATTTGAAATACCTCATAATTTTCCTTTACATTGGGTCCATTTGATTAGATTACCTAGTTCTCATGCACCCTCCAAGCGGGTGTTCAAGGTGAATAAATGGTTTTTTTTTTTTATCCAAGTGCCACCAAAGGTCAAAAGTTTAGAAATGTTAGTTATGTGATTTTTTTGATGGATGATCCACTAGTGTTGTTTGGCATAAAACATGCTTTTATAGAGATAGTGGAATGGGTCATGATAAGCATCGTCTCACTCTTTCTTCTTCAGAGTCTTTGTTGATTTATTAGACTTCTTGGAGAAATCATGTAAGGATTCATGTTCCTCTTCCACATTCTCCCTTTCAAATTCTAGAGGATCCTCATCTTTATAGTCCATCACAGGTGGTTATTGATTGACCACCTCCAATTGGGTAACCTTGGATTCTCTTAGCTTCTTCTTGTGAATCATTCAATATTTATAAATCCTCAAATTGACTGTCGATGTTTCCCATAGAACCCTATCTAGGTTTCACTATCAATTTTAATCTCACTTCAAGATCCATTTGAGCATGCAATGCCCCTCAAATTTGGACCTAAACTAAACCTAACTTGTAAAAATGGGAAAACAATACATTTCCCAATTAACATATATTTTAAATCATACAAAACTTAAATAAGACACATTAACATAGACATTGATATTGAATAAACAATGTCTTTTTTCTTACTTACAATCTTGGTATACTGAAAAACAATAAAGTAATAATAATAATAATAATCTATTTTTAAGGTCACGACCAATCTAGACACCAAATTGGTGTATGAGACCCCCTCCGCCCAATGATTTTGACTGGTAAAGTCTACGGAGGTATACATACCCTACCCCCTCTGGATTTGAATTTGTGACCTCTTATGAGGAGACACATGTTCTTAACCATTAGGCCCACTCAGGATGTATTCAACCATACATGTAAAATAGTAAAATGTATTCAACCATACATCGAATTAACTACTTATATATTGATGAATAAACAAACCATTCAACGCCCAGTAGACATAGGTTTACGTGGGAAACAACCCAACCCAACGATTGAGAGGTAAACCCATGAAATAAAGTAATAAACAATGCATTTTTTCTTACCTACAATCTTGGTATAATGAAAAATTATAAAGTAATAAAATAGTAAAATGTATTCAACAATACATTGAATTAACTAATTATATATGTTAGAATATGATGGATGTGCTTGTTTTACCATAGACCATATCACTATTGTCACCCAACCATAGGCTGAAGCCACCCTCCGAGCACCTTAACCTTGAGAGAGAATCACTCCGAAAGCAAAACCTAGGCTAGATAGCCAAACAAAGGGTAGCGCACCTTTCTCCAAGGATAGCGCACCAAACAAGAGCTGATTAGATAGTCCAAATCATAATCAAGAGATAGTCCAAGCCAAAACGTAATTTGCTAGCTGCAACAGCTACAACGATAACTTCTCCTCCAAACTTACGCACAAACTGGCTAACTACAGTGCACACAAGTGAGCTCTGCAGTTCCGAGAATGCCTACCAGAATGAAGACTGGCCTCCTATATTTATACTAATTCTAGCTAACTACCTGGGACGACTTCTCATTCTGGGTACCTATTTACTCAGTATATATTATTTCTTCTGATCGACTTCTTCTCTTGGAGGCTAATAACCTAATACAAATGATCCTCTTGAGCCGACTTGTCTTCTAGGGTTATTATCCAACTCATTAGGGTTTCTTCTTGCTTCTTGGAATATTCTATTCTTGTCAGGTTTACACGAGGAGGTAAATACCTCCCACAACAACCACAATATCAACACTCCCTCCTAGCTAGGGAGGTATTGAAGACAATGGTCTTGAGCACAAACATACCATTGAATCAGTAGCATCATCATAGTCGTACATACTATCTCGAAATTAGATCATGATCACCATCATCACTATCAATATCATCAACTGCATCATCTCTCGAAACCATACTCCATCTGAGTAATCAAACATGATGTTGGATAAGTCACTCACTCCATAGAGTGACACAAGAACCATTCTTATAATCCGTACATATGTCCTAGAAGAATAAATGTCCTGCACCATTTTTCGTTTGGGAAATCTTTGTCCATTGATCATCCATCTAGTTGATAATCATTTCCAACATTGATGATAGTCTTCAAGGAAATTGGAACAATATCATTCAATAGAGCACAACTGTGTCTATTCATAGTAGTACACAACTACAATCCAGTGGTACACTACCACACCAAGTAGCACACAGATACTTGATCTGTGACGTATAGTCACAATTAGTGGAACACATCCACCATAGTAGCATATATCTACTGTCTAGAGGCATACAGTCTCCATAACAATCATCTGATATCAACCTGCACAGACAACATTGTTATGATACAAACTGAATCATCTGGGCCATTCTTCCACTCACATCTGTGAGATTTGGAAGAGCATCTTCCCTCAGAAGGTAAAACATCATTTATGAGCTATATGGACTATTCATCTCAAGCAAGGAAGAATAGTTGTCCTGATTTCTGAGCCTGGACCATTCCTCCGACACTAAACAAAGTGCAAACTGGAGAGAATGAGTCTGCCCTAGGGAATGCCTGTCCTTGATTGTTGAACCTGAACCATTCCCCACCCCGAGCCATTCCTCTGGCACTAAACAAAGTATAAACTTGGAGAGAATGAATCTTCCCTAAGGAATGACTGTCTGGACCATTTCCTAAGGAAATTATTGTCCTGCACCAACCTCCAAAGCGGACCATTCTTTGAAACTGCTTACAACTGTGAGCTTCGAAAGAATGATTGTCCGGCGAGGCGAGCTATTCTTCTTGAGTAACCCTCAAGAAGAGAGGCTTCCCTAGACCATTCCCCATGTTAACCACAATGGGAAATCGATTTCTATGGTACATCAACAATACATCAAACCATTTTCATTACGAAAATGACCGTTTGATCTGGACCATTTTCCGAATTGGAAAATTCTTGTCTGTCAGAAATATCAAACCACTTTCCGAACTGGAAAGGAAATTCTCATCCTGGACCATTTTTCGAACTGAAAAATGTTTGTCCATAAATGAATAACACATCAGTGCTCCCTCCCAACCTGGGAGTCATCTCTTCCTTTTTCAATAAGGAAGTCATCTCCACGAGCTCTAGCTTGAGTACGCAAACTTTTTCATCTTGGACAGAAGCTTTACCAAAATGTTTTCTTATCTGCTTATCTGTGGAGATATATATTGGAGAACCACTTTCTCCTTTCTGGGCTTCATCACAGACAATGTAATGCTTGATCTCAAATGTACTTCATTTTTTCTGGAACACTGGTTTTCTCTGAAGGCTTCATATAGCTCTGATCAATAAAGTATATCATTGTTGGATTCCTCTTTGGTTCCTGCTAACTCACAACATCATGGCAAGGGTCAAACTGGAACATATCCAAGTGGTACTTCTTCGACCATCATGAGAGTTTCTCATGGATTAGCGATCCATCATCCTGAGCTTCTGAGTAACCATTCTGATGCAATATCTCTGTTATAGAAAGTCTTCATCATGCTTTTGCTATGCATTGGAGGTTCTCCACCAAGTTGTCTTCTTCCATCTGCATACAAGGGTCTCTTTCTAGTATACCTCAAAGTCTTGAGGTTTCTCTTCATACGGTCTTTGTTCAATTTCTCTGGAGAACAGTCTTTGCATTCATCTGATGTAGAAATCCAACCCATGGATATTGCGAATGATATAATGACTCATGTAGAGGTATGTCTGGTTTACTGGAACAAGTAATCATCATAGTCTTCTCCCTCCATCTGGGAGAACCTCTAGTTCTGGATCTTGCAATGCTTGCATTCATATACATTGTTCTTCATCACAACTTTCATTTCCTTTGCTTGATTTCTTTTAGTGAGTTCATATCAGGCTGGTAATCTTGTGATTCTTGATACAATGACTGGTTGTTCTGGCTTCTCTTTCTTTCTTGGAATCTTCATGTTCTTCCTCATGTTTTTATTTAGCTCTTGGGTCCATGGAGTTTCTTATATATTCCATGCCCTAAAGATTCCACTTCTTTGTTTCATCATAGGATCACGGATGTGGATGAACAACCAGGGATACTTTAAGGCTTCTTTTCGAAGAAGACTTCTTCTAAGGTCGAATTGAACACATACTGCTTTTCATGGAAGCTACCATGGATATATACTTCATGATATTCAATGGATGATAGGATTAGCTCCCTCCTAATCCTTGCTTCATGTATGAATGCGTGCTTTTCTTTATATAATCGGCTCCCTCCATCTAACAGAGTCCATGTTTCCGTCTGCATCCTTATTTCCTTCTTCAAGGTGTCATAAGTCTTTCTCCAATTTCTTCTTGATTGTTGATTTCAGCTTATCTTGCAACTTGTTACTTATCTAATAACTTCCACATGATTTGTTTGATGTACTTCATCCTTCCATGTGTTTTGTATGACTTGTAGTCATAATGATAGCAATCCTTATCTTGTTGTTCTTCCTTAGGTATAGTTCTTTTTGGAACATATTATCTTCAAAGAGATAGAAATACAATATATGTACAGAGATTATGCAAACAATATATGTACAGAATTATGAAGAATATTGTTACCTTGTCTTTAGAAGAAGAAGTATGCTTTATCCTGCTTGGTTTTTCTTGAGGGTTTCCTTTCTTTGGCAAATGATTCTTCGTGTTTCTCCTTCCTTTTATTTATCTCGAGACAATGATTCTTGTAGTGACCATATTTTCGACAGTCGAATCATTGTATTTCTGACATGTTCTTCTTTTGATTTGGCTTCCTTTCAAACTTCCTTTTGTTCCTGAAATTCTTGAATCTTGCTGTGAAGGCTTGATCATCATACTTCTTTTGAGGTTTCTCTTTTGCACTGATCCTTGATTATTATTGAGCACAACAAGTCCAAAGTTCTTCAAATGTAGGATACTCCTTCCTTGTGTTCATGCTTGCGGCAAATGCATCCCATGTCTTGGGAATACCATTGAGTGCTATGTTTACTAATTCCTTCTCTGAAATGTTCTCTTCAATAGATTGTAGTTGATCTCTTAACTGAGAGATTTTCACAATTTATGATGTTATGCTGTCATCATCATTCATCTTCATGTCACGGAGCTCATTCCTCAGACTCATTACTTGTCCAATGTTTCTGACTGAGAAGAGGTTTGTTAGGGCATCATACATCTTCTTCGATGAGTCAAGATGGGATATGTAGGGTGTCAAGTGGTATTTTATAGAGTCCACTACGATACTCATGGCATTGATATCACCGTCTTTGAACTTCTCCATAACTGCAACATTCTGCGGTTCCTTCTCTTTTCCTTTTTCAAACTCTAGTTCCACGATCTTTCCTTTCACGATATCCAACACTTTATTCTTGGAAAGGATGAGGTCAATCCTTGTCTTCCACGCTTTGAAGTTAGAAACTCCATCTAACTTGTTTTCTGACTTCATAGAGTAAGTCATGGATGCTTTGATTGGGTCAACCCTAGATTTGACCAAAAACTCAAACTTGACGTCTTAGCTTGTTGAGAGTACCAGGAGATGCGTTAGGCTAGGGCGCACTGGTCTATCCAGAAATTAGGTCAATCCCTTCACTTAAGGTGCCTCAATGAGAGGATTAGAGTTTCTGCAACTGCACCTGCTAGTAACCCTAGCGACGGTGCTTTGGTGACTGCTCCTGCTAGAAACCCTAGCGAAAGTTCTTTAACAAGCTCAATATCCTTATGGCTATGCTCCCTTCCAGTGGTTAGACTGAATGAAGGAGGTGTGGGCCCATAACCTGTTAGAATATGATGGATGTGCTAGTTTTACCATAGACAATATCATTATTGTCACCCAACCATAGGCCGAAGCCACCCTCTGAGCACCTTAACCTTGACAGAGAATCACTCTGGAAGCAAACCCTAGGCTAGATAGCCAAACAAAGGGTAGTGCACCTTTCTCCAAGGATAGTGCACCAAACAAGAGCTGATCAGATAGTCCAAACCATAACCAAGAGATAGTCCAAGACAAAACATAATTTGCTAGCTGCAGCAGTTGCAATGACAAATTACCTCCAAACTTGCGCACAAACTGGCTAACTGCAGTGCGCACAAGTGAGATCTACAGTTCTGAGAATGCCTGCTAGAATGAAGACTGGCCTCTTGTATTTATACTAATTCTGGCTAACTGCCTGGGCTGACTTCTCATTCTGGGTACCTATTTACTCAGTATATATTATTTCTTCTGGCCGACTTCTTCTCTTGGAGGCTAATAACCTAATACAAATTATCCTCTTGAGCCGACTTGTCTTCTAGGGTTATTATCCAACTCATTAGGGTTTCTTCTTGCTTCTTGAAATATTCTATTCTCGTTAGGTTTACATGTGGAGGTAAATACCTCTCGCAGCTACCACAATATCAACAATATCTCGATGAATAAAAAAAATATTGATCATCCATTAGACACAGATTTATGTGGGAAAAATCCCAACTCAACATTTGAGAGGAAAACCTAAGAAGATATGAGAGTAGATCGATTTTATTATTTGCAAGAGAAAAAATCAAATCGATACAATCATACAACAATTGAAGGTAACCCTCTATTTGACTTAGTCGATATCATTTATAGCATGGGTAGTGTGTGAAATCAACATTTATTAGTGCCCCTTAGACATCCAATGACTTGATCTGGTCAAAATTGATCAATGTGTTATAAATTTACAAGGATTTTTCGATAATCACAACATGTGTTTAAAATGGGGTGTGTTCACACCAAATAGGGTAGAGGCCTTTTGATGAGCATTGAGAAGAGTTTTCCTAATGCAAAAATCCAAACTTGCATCATTGGTCAACGCCAAGATAGCAAGGCCACATCAAAATTGTTCTCCTTTGCTAATTTTACTCAACAAAATAAAGAATATGTTGCTAGGTACAATTGATCAATCCTTCAAAAATTTAATTTAATTTAATTTTTAATTAATGTGATATGGCATTATGCATAATATTTCGATTCTTAACCCCTTACCACTTTCTATGTCTTTGGTGGCAAAACATTTCTAGTTACATGCTAGGACTTAAGAGAATTGCCATCTGAATCTTAAGTTGTACTTGCAATGTTTTCAATTCCAAGTGAAATTGGAGTATGTTTAAGAAGATTCCTCTAGAAAAGAAACTATTTAACACAAAAGTACTTGAATGACCTTGTATTTGTCCACTATCTTCAACCTGGCAAAATTAAGATACAAGATGAAAAATTTAAACTTTATTTTAGTTTATAATTTATCTAATCTTTTGTTTTTTTAAATATATTTTGAATTTTAATTTTATTAATTCAATACTAAAATATAAAATGTTCAAATTGCATGATGAATATTATGCAACAATGAAATTCAATATGTAGATCCAATATCAAATTGGATAGTCAAGGATGCAACTCCTCTTTCTCAACCCAAGGACTTAGATCTCCTTCACGTTGAGGAAGCCCAAGGAACAAGACAAGCATATGCTTCCTATTTTTTATCATTTCATAAGTCATAACTCATATGATATTTTAAAATATCATTTTTTGGAGATATATTTTACATTTTATGGTCATGGATTTATTTAATGTTAATGGAAATTTATTTTTTAATTGGAAAATGATTACTTTTTTATATTTTTGTACCGATTGAGTTTTTGTCAAGTTTTCCTAAGCTGAGACAAACTCTTGAAACTTTTGACTTGATGATTCTTTTTCGTGGTGAATTTGGTGATTATGTGAGCAACCATGTAGAAATTTCATACAAAATAATTGTAAGAGACTATTAATTCCTAAAATCTCCAACATTGGTTGAGGGTTGTGTCCATTGTACACTCATGAATGGTTAATATTAGAAAATAAATTGGCACCATGTAGTTCATCCATACAAATAATCAATGCAAGGAATGCACAATTTATGCAACATAAGGTCTCTTACCAGGAGTTTTAATCATGTTGTTCAAGACTTCCTCCATAAACCTTTTAATCTTAGCCATATCAATGAGGATGAACCACAAATGGGTATTTTGTAGGGTCTAACTCAATTACATGTTTCATACCCTTGTTACGTGGAAATTATGCGAGCATCTCCTGAAAGACTACTTTATATTTTTGGAGTAGGATAGAGAGACATGGATTATGGGTTTACTAAGAAATAATTGCCTCAACCATGTAATACAAATGAGCCATGAAGCTAAAGTGTCCCTTCTTTAAAATTTTGACATCTATTTGGAGTTAATTGTTTGGATATTTTAGGTGGAAGGCATTTAATAGTGATTTCACAACTATTTTGATGAAAAGAAAGGAATTTCTCTAAGTAGTTAATCTAGTAGGTCCCTATAACCTATAATAAATAAAGATAAAATAAAGTATAATGTAATATAAAAATAGAATAAAATAAGTGACAATAACCCTATCATTTAAAATATGATGCAGCGTTTTCTAAATAGTTAAGATGCACAACTCTTCTTGAAGATAATGTGTTACATGTACTTATACAAGGGGCCTTCATCATTGTAATCATATTATCAATAATCCAATATATAATATATTTTATAGAATGTTTGTATCAATTGTGTATAAGCACTTTTATTCCTATTACAATCCCTATGGAAATAAACCATTGATCCCCAAAACAATATCAACTCCTTTAATGTTCATCGCATAAGAATCATCCCTGAGAGTGTAGTTTTCCACTATAAGTTGAACCTTGTGTACCACACCTTCAGATTGAATATGTTTATGACTTAGGACACTGACGAGGGAGTGTTCAAATATATCAAGGCAAAAGTCCAATTTCTTAACTTTTTTTTTTATCAAGGATGTTTAAGGCAATTCAAGAATCAACAAGAAAAAAGAGCCTTTGGTTTTAATATAGACATAAATATTGAAGGTATCAAGACTACACAACCCATTGATTGTGGCAAGGGATACCAAAGGTTCTCTTGTTTCTAATGGTGGAGGGGATTGTTCTTGTGTCTTAGAGTCATTTTGTAGTTTTTCAGGAAGAGAATCACTCTCAGGTTTAGATTACGAGTTTGAGAGGCACTTATCTTCAGTTAGAAAGAGTTTATGAGGGTTGTATTGATGTCCTTTGGACTAGGGTTGAGAGAATTTACAACAAAGGTTTGGGGTTGAAGGATTAGATCTTTGGACAAACTGGTGGATAAGAATTCAGGGTTAAGACATTTCAAACTATCCCTTTTCCTTGACCTTACGATCATATCCATAACCCCTTTTACTAGAGCCAATAACCTTTTTCTTTATAACTTCAACGTGACTCTTTTCTCTTCTAGCTACAAGAATGATGTTTTTCCAAAAAATTGGGTTCAAACATTCTTAACTTAATTCAAATTTCTAAACTCAAATTTGAAATGTAGATATTTTGCACCAAATCTATGGAAAAATTTGGCCTTTGACTCCAAGACTTGAAACGTCTTGGTGTACTCTTTTATTTCCATGCCATTTTGAAACAAGTGCATGAATTGAATTCCATATGACTCATCCCATTTACAATTCACTCTTTGAGTAAATACATATACAACCTCGCTAAAGTCTTTCTAGGATTTTTAGCAATCTATATTCTCCCAAAGAATGGGTTTCCCCATCCAAATGTTGTAGGGACACAATTAAATTATGTTCCTAGTTGTGCATGTGTTGCACCTTAATTCTAAGTCGATATTGCTTAACCATGTATGCACTTCCACTTCACTACCAAAGTTGCATTGTGGGATCTTCATTTTAAGGTTGAAAGTAGGTTTGTGAGAATTAGGTGTCATTGACAAGCTTAGAGGCGTGTCACTTTTTGTTCCCCAACAGTTTGCATCCTCCTCTTCCTATGAAGGTATTTTATGGTTGTGGATTGACATATTTGACTCAAGTTCTATGTCTCCTTTTCCTAGGGCTTGTTTCCACACTAATTGGATCATTTCTTTTGAAAACTTCATTAAGATTCCTTCCAAATATTCTTTTGTGATATTGGGCTTTACTCCTCAATTTTTTTTTGAAAACACACAACATGAATGAAAATTAACAAAATCTCTAAATACCAACTTGTGGTGTTCTTGTATTCAAAATGGAACCATGTATCTTTCATTTCTAAAAACTCCAGTAAAGGGATCAGTAACCATAATGCTGGCTTCCAATTTTTTCTCCTCAGAGACCAAATCCCCATCATAATAGTGATTTCATCTTCCCAAGGGAAAACATAATTCAATAAAATGCATGTGAAAGTGTGAAAATTAAAATTCAAAGTAAATAACAACCACATTCACACACAACATGCAATATACATGATTTTTATAACAAAAAACAAACATAAATTTTACATATTCATAGACAATGATAAGGCACTCATTTTTTAATTGAAGAATGTTCAATAGACTAGCTATGTAAGAACAATTTTCCACCAATCTATAGATATTTGTTGCAGATACTACCCTCAAGCTTGGCTATGATGCCACCAGGGTGAAGGGAACAACTACATGCTTCTCTCTCTTAGCCCGACACATTCATTCTCATGCTTAGCCAATTTGTTGACCACAAAGCATTACATGCACCCCATCCAACCATTGACAACCAGGGAACTCTCTTCCACTACCCCACGCAACACAAGACCTACCCTTTCTTTTCTCAACAATACCTAAGAGTGCATGTCCCTTACAATTCTCTTCGAAGTGTGCAAAAAGAATCCAATGTATTGTACAGTTTCTGAGAATTGCTTGCCAAAACACAACTTGGCTCTAAAAAATTCAAAGAGAAAAAAAGGTACAATGGGTGAAGGTTCCTAACTTTACTAGCCTCTATTCTCATATACAACCACCACTCTTTCATCTAAAATATGATTTTTTTCTCTGAATAGTGTTAATTACATTCAATTTCCATATTTCTCATGGATAGAAAAATAACACATCATAAATAGTATGAACAACCTTGAGAGTGCATGTGAGTGTTGGAATGAGTGCTTAGTCGATGAAAGGAGATAATTGTTGAAATGATGGTTGACATTACTTATGACTTTAAGAATGTAGGACATTTACAATTCCCATAATGATGGTACTCAATCCCATGCTTCCATAACTACATAAGAGGACTTTTCTACCAAGCTCTCACATGCATTCAATGATTGGTTTTAACAAGTCAAAGAAGCTAGAAAACTTGATTTAAGAAAAATGGAAAAAAAGATGAATTTTAAGGTTGACACTTGGAAATGAAGGATTTACTTTTCCCATATCCCCCCACCCCCCCCCGCTTCCTCTTCCCCTCTATTGGAAGCATAGCCCCTCTTATCCTCTACACAACCATCTTTGACCATTATATTATATTCCAACATTCATATTTACTTGGTGTTATTATACCAAGGAAATCCTAACAGTTGGTCCATATATATATGCCTAGCCATTCACTAGTCAAATCTTGGCCTTGAGCTCCACATTAGGAATCCATGCATATTTACAACATTTACATAATTTGAGTTAATATATGCCAAGGGTCAATGCTAGGGTATTGCAAACTACTACAACAATTATTTATCTTACACTAAGAGTATGTACTTGAGCTTCATATCTTATATGACGTTTTCAGTTGTCAAAAATTTAATGATTGTGGATTTGATTTTCAGCTATCATTGTCTTCATGATTTGGTAATTTACAACACTTATATGTATTATTGATTTGACATAAGTTGTGGTTGAAATTATTAAGGGTTTAACATTGATATTAAAGATGTCAAGATAGCATTTATTGTTGTGATTATTGTTGGACATGTTCTGCATGAGGGACATGTCTAGTTTGAGGTGATCACTCACTTGATTTTCATATCTGATCTATGCATGATAAACATTATCCTCGAGGGCTGAAACTTGTGGCATATTTTTTGGTATCTTTTCTCTTGAATTGCCTAGTGCACTATGTTGACCCTTTTTGTGGTCAACATACCTGTGATCGCAAATTCTTGCATCAAATGTATAAATTGGTGAATTTTGAACTACCACCCTAACCGCTTGACACAACCTTCGTTTAACCATCTCACCAATAATGTCCTAGATACGCTACTAATTCCCACCATGCTAGTGTTTTTATGGAGTAATAAGGATTCCATGGTTATTGCAATTTCGTGTGTTATGAAGACGTGTTCAAATTTGTTTCAAGCTCTCTCTTCTTTCATATGGATTGTGGTTACGATTATTTCATGTTGTGTCTATAACTTGATTGGTTGATTATATGGAACCATGTTTTCATTTTTATATGAACATGATGAAAACAAATAGTTTTAGTTTTAGGTTGTTTATCCAAAGGTTATATTTTATGGATGTGATTGACCATGGTTAATTTGGTTTCATTGTGATTAGTCGTATCTACCTCTATTTTTGTTTAGACATGGTACATGCAAAACAAAGTTTGGTGGTATTGTTAGTAATTGAATGTGGTGTGTGCACAAAGTGATTAACACTAATTATGGTATAACCCTACTAGACCTAGACCTATACTCCTACCATGATGCATACACAACAACATAGGCCTAGAATTATGCAAATGAACCAAACTATATACATATATCATGGTATAATATTATGAAGTTACTTCTCATAGCTAGGTTACTAGGAGATTGAAACAATAGTTTTGACCCCCATACAATACCAAGCATTGGCATAACAACCAAAATTTGGATTTAATATGTGAATTAGGCATATGATTAGAGGCCCACCACCAAAGCTTTTTCTTGTGATACATGTGCCAAAATATGTTACTAAGTTTTTCCAATTGTCCAGATGGTACCAAACATTTAAAACCTAGAATAAATATAGTTGGGTTGTGTGTGTGATGTGTCAGTCAATCACCACCATTTGTTTTGATTGAATGATCAACATGTGTGTTTATTGTTTAATGGTGATTAAACCTACCATTTATGGATCATTATTTTGTTTTCTTTGGCACTCTATTGCAGTTCTATATCCGTGAATATGTGAGTTTGCAGGTTGAGAGAGCACATCCTACTCACAAATTTTCACATGGTCTGTAAATGATAGTTTAACCTAAAACACTATCTCGTTCCATCAATACCAACTCTCCTTATCTCTTTGGTTGTGGGTCAAGCTTGTTCAAATGATTGAATCTTTCATTTGTTAGTTGGTTTTTGTGGGAAGTATTGCATGAGGCTTAATTGTTATGGCAATAGTTGATTTTCAAGCCCAAAGGCATCATGGACAAACCACCACATCCCATCGTTGGTAAGGTAAGCTCTAATACATGAATTGACTTGCGTTTTTCACTATGTTTGTATCTATTTCATGAGGTCATGTTCTAGCTTGAGTGTCCCCTTTTTCATTCTCTTAGCCTTCATGAAGATTTTTCTTGCATGCACAACTCATATTCAAAAAAACTACTAATTATCATTATTGTTTGGATTGCTAGTTTGGCATGAAATAACCAAGCTATGTTTGTCCATTTTCATCACAGATCCTTTCAATAGTGTAGTTCCATATCTCTGTTTTTTTTAATTATGGTTGAATTGTCTAGCTCAAATCACTGACCATTTACGTTGCTTACTAAGGATCTTGTGCAATCACTCATTGTTTTTCCCTCCTTGGTCAATCTATTTGTTGGATTTATACGTTGATGAAATAGTTGAGCTTGAAGGTTGGCTTGTACTCATTCTAACATTGTTCATATCCATTCCTTTGTTCTTCTAGTAGACCTCCAATCAATAATTTGTTGTATATGAGTTAGTGTTTGTTGTTGAAAATTTATCTCTTTCATTTGGTAGTTTTGAAGGTTATATGCAATGATTGAATGATATGCAAAATCCCTTTCATAACTCGGGATTTGGGTTTTACATTGAGCCGAATCTATTATATTGTGATGGAACTTGGCCTCATGGTCTAAAGTTGGGGGTTAGGAAAAGTTTTGTTGAACATTGTATATTTGAAATTGCAATTACAATTAGCTATTAATACATATTTGTCAACTTCTAGTTATGATTATAAGGATCTAAGCCTATTATATTGGTTTGTTTCCATTATTAGAGTGAGAGGTTGGGCGTGTGGTTTTACCATGATTGCACTGGCCATGGTTCAAATCATTTACAGGCATATGTCCATTGGTGCACACACAATGTGGTCATGTTCTTACATCCCACATTATTAATGCATGATTGAATGATATATGTGTACCCTAGTTATTTAATATAGCATGTTGTTGTTTATAATTATTATGCAATGCATATATGCTTTCTATGGGTGGTTGTTGGTTGCGCTCTCCTTCATTGTCATAACCTTGCATGCATATTGAGTTGTATTTTGTTGTTGTAGTAGGCCTATACCTATGTGTGGATGATAAAGGAATTATATATTAAATGGATTAAGCGCTCTTAGTGTCTTTGCGTGATGAATATGCATACTCAGTTTTGATTTCATGAGTTAATGTTCATAACAAAAAGTCATATTTGGCATGATGGGTTCATTGTTAGACTATATTGAATCTGCTACAGTCAAATATGGCATGTTTTGAAATAAATTGTATATATCATTATATGGTGCATATTTAGATTGCAGAACATTGTATGATACCTTGATCCCATCAGGTATATGTGTGGGTATGATATAGATTTTACATTTGTATTTAGATGATATTGTTGCATATGACAACCACGTTTTAATGGACAATATTTACTTGATGGATCTAACTAGCAATTGATATCATATTTGGCATGCAGATTAATGGATATGCATGTTGTTATTTTGAGTGGATTACCAACACAATATATTCTTGCATGCTCACTTATTTCCATCCACTTACCTTATCTTACACTCTGTTTCAACCTCTTATACACCCTTGGATGTGATTGACCTGGTGCATGCATACATTCATATGTGTTGAATTATGCATGGTTCAAGTTAATTTTGCATGAGCTTGTTGTTGATTATGACTCTTAAGTGAATAACCGAGATATAGATCTTCCAACTTTAGTTACTTATCAACTAAATGAAATGAATGGATTAGTCGCTAAAGAAGTTCCACCTTTTGAGAATGATGTTCCTGAGTGGGCATGTATTTTATTTTGTAATGATAACTTTTATTCTCAATAAAGTTGCTTTTTTTGTTGAGTTTTATGAGTTTTAAGTTTGAGCAACCAAAAACTTGTATATTGGAGTTACAAATATTTTTGAAGATTACATGATAATAGTGATTTGACACAGACACACATGGATGATTAATGATGATGAAATTGATAGTTTCTTTTGTTGTTAATTTTTTTTCTATTATATGCATGGAATTTATGGAGTTGCATGATGATGGAAATTTATTTTTTAATAATCTCTAGGACTTTATTGTTGTTTTTTTCAATGCTAAAGAAAAACATACACCAGTATTAGGTTGGTGCCCTTAGGTTTCCTAAGATCACTACCTATTTCGCCCAAGTGAATTTCTAAGTTCTATCCATCTAAAAGATGAACAAAATTCTCTAAAAAATAGTTTTTGAGAGGGAATTCAGGGGGAAGATATGATCATTCACTTGCCAGCCTATCCCTATATAAAAGGAGAGGAGGATACCTGAACAAGGGGGGAGGAAAGAATATGCATGTTTTTGTTATACTTTTGCAATTTAACATCCATGTTATTTTAAATTATATTTGTACCAACAACATCCTATGATGGAGGAACGAATTAGTACAAGGGTCCAATGTTATGGTGAAAACAAGTTCTATGATCCGAAAATTGTTAGATGTCAAATTACTCTTTAAACACATATCAACATCTAACATAATTCAAAAATTATGATTGTCTTTGACTATTTGCAAAACACATGTGAATCCCCTTACTTATCCAAAACTTCATTTGATTGACGATTAACTTGTGGAAATATGAGAGATAACACAACAAAAAATAAAAGAATGAATAAACAAGAGTTGTTAACGAAGTTCACCCATCTTGGGCTACGTCTCCGGGTCCACTTCCAAACAGTGAGACCGCTCTATATTGCTCAAATACCAAAATTACAATGAATGGATTACAATTTGAAGATACCCTTCAAATATGTTTCTCAACCCCATAAACAAAGTTTACCACTGGATTCCTCTCAAAATTCTGAGAAGAATGAGTATAAACTCGACTATGTTTTGAACATGTTCTCAATGACTCTCTTTTACATGCAAAATGAGACTATGGATCTCATACATGGAAATTTGAACCGAGGATTCCGTAAACAATGCTTTAGCACAAAAATGACATCACCATCATACTACTCTTGGAAGACTGAGAAAAATGAGTATAAACTTGCCCATATTTGGACATAGTGCTCAAAGACCCTTCTTAGCACACAAAACGATGCACTAACAAAATATTAGTACCCTTGGCATGAATTTGAATGCATCCCTCTTACAACTGGGCACAAAAATCGATCACTATCGTATCGGTCCAGGTGTCGGTTTAAATAGAGGAGGTTGGGGGGTCGAGTCCCACCCAACTCCCTATATACACAGATTGGCATCAATCAAACTTAAATGTAATTTGTTTGGAAGGTCTAATGAATAATGCATGTTGGCACATTGGTTGGAGTTTTATGTTAATATTGTTGGGGTCAGTCTAGAGGTCGTGGGGTCGACCATGGCCGACACCCCTTTATGGCATATTACATTTAATATAAACATAAATATATTGAAGCTCATTGGAATATTCGATGAAGTTGTTAGCCAGGTTGGTTAGTCCATTGGAACCATATGCCAGAGGTCACATGTTTGATTCCCGTCGGCCTCAACTAATTTGTGATACCATTAGCCAACATTGGCCAATCAAAGAGTCCCACGTGGCACTCTGTGATTGGTCCACATCACTGCCACTGTACATATCTGCCACGTCAATTGATGACTGTACCTATATGGATATGCCACCTGTCAGTGCCACATCACTATATGATATTCCACATGTCACCCTTTTAGTGGTGCCATCTGGACTGTACAGTTGCCATGTCATCTGTATGGATGAAACGTGGCCACTTTTTACTAGTCCAACTGGGTGTCAGTTTGTCCATTTTCGGATGACACGTGGCAGCCTATCATGCTTCCACGTCAGCATGATGACATCATCATGACATCACCCTGTGCCAATTCAACTATACATATGGTATACATTTCAGCTCGTGGGCCTACTACGTTGCATCCCCATTTTTTCCTTCTTCCCTATTTTTGCCGAAACTTTGAAAATCCATAACTTTCTCATACGACGTCTGTTTGAGGTGATTCATGCGTCGTTGGAAAGATATCATTTAGATATACTCACTAAATTCATTTTCATTAGCATTTGAGATGATTAATTATTTAGCATTTTGGATCCTCCTGGATCACAACTCCTCACTGAAGAACTTATGTACCTCCAAGAGTATGGATTACTCATCAACTTAGTGATGCTAAAGCCTCCTCACTCTTCCACCTTACTAAAATTCACTTCATGGATTATTCAACAACTTAGTGATGATAAATATTCCTCACTCTTCCACCTTGTTGAAATGCACTTCATGGATTATTCAACAACTTAGTGATGATAAAGCTTCCTCACTCTTCCACCTTGCTGAAATTCACTTTTCACTGATATCCATCTTGGAATTGATCTCCGTCTTGAATCTCCACTTGGGACCTGTTATCCCCGATTTCTAGGGATAACTAGGAGATCATGTCTCGAGGCCCATAGGTCCTAGACATGGAGTACCGAGAGTAGGATTGACTTGAGCATGGCCCAGGAAGGCCCATCCTTCTCCTCCTTCATCAGACCTGTCCTGTCAGCAGCAACAACATCCATCACCTTCGGCTTGGACTTGCATCAGAGAAGACTCTTGCTCCATGAGGTAATTGGTCCAGGTATCATGGTATGTGTCATGTTTGATCATTATAACTTTCAGATATATGCATCAGGGTCTTTACATTTCTGACAACTGCTTGGATCTTACACTAACCCACTTGACCATGGTTGGGGAGATTAATGGGGTGCCCTAGCAAGCTTGTATCCATAGGTTTTGGTTAGCCACCAAGGGGGATTTTGAAGAGACATCGTCCGCTCCCACCATATTATCATTTTACATCTTATCTCCCATTCATCTATCCCATTCCCCTAGTTTGGGCATTAGGATGACCTATTTGTGGGGTTACACTTTATCCTGTGGGAAGAAGGGGTTAAAGGCCCAGGGGGTAAGAGCAACTGGTAAAAGATAAAAGCCATAGAAAATAAAACCTAGAGATGCCTCGCCCAAGGATCCCCGAGAAGGCAATAAAAATCCTCCCGATAAGAAACAAGAGGGACCCGAAGAAAAATAACAAAAAAAAGACAATACCTAGCCAAGAGGATGGGGGGTCTCATCACGAGCCAACCCATTATGTTCATAGGTACCTAACAGTATGACATTGCCATTATCTGGTTACCACACCAGGGTAGTGACCTTTGGTTGCATGGCCAAGGGAAAGGGGGTCTCATCAC
>ML794952.1:0-12472 GCA_009831015.1 Picea engelmannii
TGTTATTTACATATTTGGAGCATGATGGTGCTCTGAAATTTTTAAAAGACATGCATTCAAGACCATTTAGTGTCGATTTTTCAGCTAATGCTACTATTCATAAAACTCCAAGGGGTGGATATCATTGGACTACCTTATTTAGATATATTTATACTTCCCTGCTTGTCGTTCTTTTCAACTTCATTAAGAAAAACAATAAATGTTGTTTTTCCTTTACAACTAGTGATTGTAGATCAATCATTCGATGAATGGGGTTTTGATTTAATTAGGGCCATCAATTCTAATTTCAAAAAGCAACAAAAATATATTTTGACAGATTACTACATATAGTGAGTGGAATCCATCCCAACTAAAAAAGCCACTACTAAGGTACTTATTTAATTTTTATAACATATCATTACAAAATTTGGTATGCCTTTAGCTTTGGTTTTGGATAATGCATGTTCTTTCTTATTTGATGCATTAAACTAGTTTTCCTTTGAGAAAGAGATTGTTTTAAATATTCATCTAATGGTGAGGGAATGGAGTGGTAGAATCGTTATAATTATTAAAAAAAAAACTATAATGGAAAACCAATGACATTGGAATATTATCTTAACATAGGTTTTATGGGTACAATGGATTATTTCCAAGGTAACCCTTCATATGCTTCCTTATGTTTTAATTTATGGAAAACGGGTTACTATACATGTACAATTGACAGTATCTTGATTACAATTTTCTCAAAAGGTCTTACATGTGAAAAATCAAAGAATTTAAACAAGAATAGACATCCAGTTGGAATTAGAAGAAAAGGGGAGAATGCCCAATAAATATATGTGGGACATTAGAATTATGTCAAGTAATGTCTTTCTAAGAAAGACACATTAAGGGACACCCAAGGGGAATATCTAGGCCTAATGTGGGGCAAAATACATGAGAAAAAAAGAAAAACAAGCCAATTTAAATCCTCTAGATTGTGTCCATAACAAATTCATAAGACATTGGGAAAGAATATTTTTTTCGAGTGTCATTCATTCCCACTCTCACCCTTATATTTGAAAGCATGCCTTGTAAATAATTAGGTTGGGTTTATTTATTTTTATTTTCAATTTTTTTTGCCCACTACATTTTTCGATTTTCATTCAGCATGGATTTTTACTTCTTGAAGAGATAAAATGTTGAGGTACAATATCCATATATCATGTAATAGCCTAATATTTGAACTATTTTTCAATTCCTCCTAGAAAAATTGTTTTCCTAATGAGAGACTAACTCAACATTATACATTTAGTCTTATATCTTTTCAAAATTCTTATCAAATCCTTTACTTTTTATTTTGTCTTTTACAAAGGCTTCTCTTACATGGATAAGAAATTTTGCATTCACCTAATTTTTTCAGTTTCATCATTCACAAGGAAATTATACACTATTATGGTTTTCAATATATTATCATATACATGGGGGGAATTCCTTAAAGCATGAGTTGAAATACGAGGATTAAAATGAGTTGAAATACCAGGATTGAAATGTTGAGGGTGACACAAATAATTCTTATTAAGGCTATGGACTCATGATTGTCCAAAAGGTGATATTTTTTGTAGACCATGGTGACTCAATTGGACCTATAGATGCCTCAAGTGTAGTGGAGCTACACTAATTAAAGGAAAATTCCTAATATTTGAACTATTTTTCAATGCCTTCTAGAAAAATTGTATTCCTAATGAGAGATTAACTCAACATTACACATTTAGTCAAGGATATTTTTTATCTGTATTTAGGAGCAAAACAAACTGATTAACAAACTGAATACCATAAACACAGAGATATGAAGAATAACACAAATATCCAGTGAACAATATCTTCTATTAAATAATGAAATAGGTTGAAACTGTAAAACTGCAAAACTGAAACACTTGCTCGAATGGTGGTAGTTATCTCTGAGAAGAGATGTGGTTGTTATGTGCATCTGTCTGAGTAGAATGGATTACAATGAGGCTCCAGAGGCCTTTTTGATATTACTCATGAATGCAAAAACCCTATACATCCAAAAAACCTAACCCTAGAACGTGAAACGCCAAAAGTCATGTGGGCCCTATGGGTAAGTTGGTGTAATTTGGTACCTCAACTTCCAAGGGTCGTAACTTTTGCATACGACCTATGTTTTAGGTGCGTGATAGCCCGTTGGAAAGGTCTTTCAGAGAGCTACACATTACGCCATCTAACTTTAATTTCTTCTACAATTTGACTATGGCGAGCCAAAAAAAACAACGTTTAGGGCCCCAAAACGGCCCTGGAAGTACAACAAGATGTGTTGACATGAAAACATACAAAATAAGCCAGTTGGATTAGGCGAGAGGCCACCTGTATCCACTTGGAGGATGTGTGAGGCTTCAAACAGCCCCAGAAGTGTACAACCCACAATTACAACGCAGTACAAAAGAACATGTTGAATAAAAAATAGACACGAGGAGCCAGTTGGAATAGGTGGGTGGCCACCAATATCCACCTGGATCAATCCTTGCCCCTTAGGAAGCAATGGTCTCCATTGCGTTGAGTTCCCACATCAGGTGAGGAAACTTCTATTGGATTTGGCCCCGATTGATCCACTTTCCTTGGTGTAGGAGTTTCCCTGCCTTGACAACCCGATAAAGTTGGATTCACTATTGGCGAGTGCCCTTGATCTATGTGTCCACTATTTGATCAGTGGATGCTTGTCCCATGCAGTCAGGGCTGATATATGTTGGTGTCAGTTGTTCTGTGATCTTGGGGGTGTCCAATAATGGGGGAAAATATGGTCGAAGGAGGTCCACATTGAATACTAGATTTAGACCAAGGAAGGGTGGAGTATTGAGCTCAAAAGCATTTCTACCCACAACCTTGGTGATAGTGTAAGGCCCATAACGAAGTGGGCAAAGCTTCTGATGGGGCTTGGTGAGACGCTCCTTCTACAAATGTAACCAAAGTTTGTTTCCAACCTGAAATTAGTGTGGTACCTTGTGTTGATCATGGCATTTCTTGTACTTAGTATTAGATTTATGCAAAATCCCATGGACCTGTTGGCAGATGTGTTGAATACGCTCGATGAATCTGGTGGCTTTGTCGATCACAGACTGATCAGGGGAAGAGTTTGTCTGTGTGATGGCAAGAAGAAGTGCAACATCAATGGGTCCCAAGGGTTGGAATCCCAGACCCACCTGAAATGGGCTATGGTCGGTGGAACTATGGAGAGCCCTATTATAACTATGTTGGACATGTGGGTGACTCTTGTCCCATGTACGTGGATGCTTAAAATTGTACATGCGCAGGATGTCACAATCATCTGATTGACGACCTATGTTTGGCCATCGGTTTGGGGGTGGAAAGTAGTGGATTTTGTGAGCTTGGTGTCCAACAGAGACCAGAGACTTGACCAAAAGGTGTTGAGGAACCTGTTGTCTCCATCGGAGATGATGGCCTGTGGTATCCCAAAGTGGACCCACACTCGTTCGAAGAAGATCTTAGCAGTATCTGTCTTCGTGACATTCTTCTTACAGGTTGTGAGGATGTCCATCTGCGAAAACTGATCAACGACCACAAACACACGGTCATTTCCTTGCTTGTTGGAAGACAATCCAGACATGTAATCCATTGAGATGGATTCCCAAGGCTTCTCAGAAATAGGAAGAGGGGTGTATAAGCCTTTCTTCTTGATGGTTGGCTTGGCAATGGCACAGGCAGTGCAAGATCTGATATACTTGCTAATGTCCTGTCGAATTTTTGGCCAATAAAAATGTTTCTAATGAACGACCACAGTTTTCCCCACGCCAAAATGTATTTCCACCCAACTATAGTGGGCTTCCTGAATCATCTTTTCACACTCGCTTGTAGGAACACATAGATGGCACAGGTGGCATAAGAGTTCATCCTGAATGTAAAAATCAATGACAGTTGCACCTGTACCCAAGAGTTGATAGGTGGTGACGAAGTCTGGATCTTGATGATAAAGTTGGGGCCACTTAGATGCTTCATGTCCATAGGAATGGAGCACAGTGGTGAGTGCAGCAACATGAGGCCGACAGAGGCAGTCAACGACACAAGGCCGACTGAGGCAGTCAACAACATGATTGGAGATACATGTCTTATACTTTATGTTGAGATGGAATTGTTCCAGGTAGGTGGACCATTTCTGATGGCGGTCGTTTTGCAATTTCCCTTGTGTCTATATGAACTAAAAAGGCTTGTGATCAGTGTGTATGATCGTCTCTTTTCCCAGAATGTAATGTTTCCATTGATGACATGTTTGTACAATGGAATGCATTTCCTTTTCATAGGTGGGGTATTTTCAGACAATATCGGAGTGTGTCTCACTATGGTATGCCACCGGATGCCCGTGCTGAGTGAGAATTGTGCCCACAACATAGTCAAATGCATTAGCCTCAATCTCGAATGGTTGTTGCAGACTGGGCAAGGAGAGTACTAGAGTTGAGAATAAGCAATGCTTCAGATCATCGAATGTTTGTTGTTTCTCCTTCCCCCACACAAACTTGGCCTTACCACCACCCTTAGTCACTTGGTTGAGGGCCCATGCAATATGCAAGAATCCCAACACAAACCATTAGTAGAAGTTGGCTAGTCCCAAAAAGCTTCGAATCTCAGTCAGTGTGGTCGGGGCTGGCCAATCACGGATGACTTGGATCTCAGTTGGATCAACATGTACCCCATGCTCATCATCAATGTAGCCCAAGTATTGGACCATGTTCATGCCAAAAGAGAATTTTTCCAAGTTGGCATAAAGCTTGTGTTGTCGCAGAGTGCTCAAAACCTGATGAATATGTCGCATGTGCTCCTCCCACGTTCTGCTGAAGATGAGGATGTCATCCAAACATAATACCACAAAGGAGTTGGTGAAGGGTTTGAATACATCATCCATCAACCTCATGACAATGGTTGGTGCATTTGTTAATCCAAAGGGCATGACTAGCCATTCGTAGAGACCTTCTTTAGACTTGAAGGTTGTCTTCCATACATCAGTTTGTTCGATGGGAACATGGTGGTAGCCAGACTTCATGTCAATCTTGTTGAAGAACTTTTCCCCCTTGATTTGGTCAAGAAGGTCATCAATCCTGGGAATGGGGTAGCGGCTCTTGATTGTGATTTTGTTTAAGGATCTGTAATCAATGCAGAGTCGCAAAGTCTCGTCCTTCTTCTGCACCAGTACAATCAGGCTTTCACAAGGGCATGATTTGGGTCTGATGTGCTCCTTTTGAAGAAGCTCTCGAATATGACGTCTAATTTTGTCATTCTCCATCAACAAGCACCTATAGACTGGTCCATTAGGTAGAGGTGCGTAAGGGGTCAGATCAATTGGATGCTTGACTTGGTAGTGTGTCGGTACCCCTATAGGTGATGAGAAGAAGTCTTTGTATTCTTCCATGATCCCGTCCACTTCCTTCTACTGCAAATAGAGGCATTGTGTAGAATCCATGGATGTGGCAGTGACCTTCTACTTACTATGAGCATGGATCACAAAAAAGACGAATTTCCCAGTCTGTGAAATGACCTTACTGCATTACTTAGCAGAGATTAAAGAAATAGCAGTAGGCGGCGCTACCTCTAGGATCCTGTACAATTGTCTACCCAAAGTAATAATAACATTGTTGGGTCTAGAATCATACACAACATGATGCTTCCACAAATATGGTTGTCCTAAAAGAACATCACAAAATTCAAGGGGAGAAATATCACACAGTACCTCATCTTTGAAAGGCTTGATGTTGTAGAGTAGAAGACGGTGTTGGCTGACACGAAGATCTCGTCCTTGGTGAAGCCAGCCGATGGTGTAGGGTTGTGGGTGCAGTGTCATTGGCAGGTCCAGCCGCTTGATGACCTCTGCTGAAATCAAGTTCTTATGACTACCACTATCGACAATGAAATGAAGCGGAGCCCCCTTGACCCACATCTGCGAGTGAAAGAGTCGTTCCCCTTCCTATGGTTCTTCTTGTTTACTTGATCTAACTTTGGTGGTAGCGACAATGGCACTAGGTTCAACATCGATAATTTGCTTCCCTCCTTCAAGATTTGACTCGAAATCAGAATCAACCTCTGACTCATAAGACTTCAGCTCAACCATGAGGGACTGCTTGGAGCAACATTCTTCAGTATTGTGCCAAGGAATTTTATGGTACTCACACCATTTTCCCGTGTCCGTCTTCGTCTTCTCATTGTCCTTCTTGTGTTGCGGCTTGGACTGGTTGTCTTGAGGGAAACCATCTCGACTTGGTCCCTTGCTGTGTGGGTTGGTGTTTCCTTTTCCCTACTTTGACTGTGAGGGGTTTGCAGATCCAAACTCTCGCCTTTTTTGTTTAAATTTCTACTCGATCTTGACAGCGTATCTATAAGTCATGCCCAATGAGGCGATGTCCATGAACTCTATTTATGTTTGAATGTATCTATGCAAATAGTCATAGTATTTGAGCACCAGATGACACTCAGAGTATTTGATACCCAATTTGGTGCGTAGGGTATGGAAAATATTGGTGAAATATGGTATTGTTTGGTCCATTTCTTGATGTAGGGTGGTCCATCTGGTGTATTGGTCCCCGTAGCTTCCAACAAGGTAGTATTATTCTTTAATGGCATCCCAGAAGGAATCCCATGTAGGGGCCACCACAAACATTGTATATTACTCCATGGCCCTTTGCTTCAAGTAAGTATCCCACCAGTCTTTAACATGGGGAACGACCTTGAGAAGTTCAAAAGTGATCTTTTTCCTATCAAAAAAATTGTGGACCGGAAAATGTCCTTTGAGCAGATTCAACCATTTATCTACAAAATCTGCATCTATCAATCCTTCAAATAATGGAATATCAAAATTTACCTGTACCATGAAGGGGGTTGCATGGCCGCTTGATGAAGATGCTTCTCCTGTGGGAAGTTGTCGAAGGATCTGCGCGAAGTTGTCCATCATTTCATTCCTTTGTTACACGAGGGCTTCCTCGAGCAACATTTTAATAGGATCTCCTGCTTCATCATCTTTCTTTCCGCCCCCCATGGGTTTTTGTTGGGTTCGGCACGACCAATATTGTAATGGCTCGATTGGTTTGAGTCCCAACTTCTTGTACCCAGACCTTATCAGGGACATGCACAAAGAAAAATAAATGAAGAGCAGATGGATCTGATACCGCTGATCCGGATTTAGGAGCAGAACAAACTAATTAACAGACTGAATTCCATAAACACGGAGATATGAATAATAAAACAAATATCCAGTGAACAATATCTTATATTAAATAATGAAATAGGTTGAAATTTTAAAACTACAAAAGTGAAACACTTGCTCGAATGGTGGTAGTTATCTCTGAGAAGAGATGTGGCTACTACGTGCATCCGTCTGAGAAGAGTGGATTACAATGAGGCTCCAAAGGCCTTTTTGATATTACTAATGAATGCCAAAACTCTAGACATCCAAAAAACCTAACCCTAGAAGGTGAAATTCCAAAAGTCATGTGGGCCCTATAGGTAAGTTGGTGTAATTTGGTACCTCAACTTCCAAGGGTCGTTACTTTTGCATATGACTTCCATTTTAGGTGTGTGATAGCTCATTGGAAAGGTCTTTTAGAGAGCTACACATTCCACCATCAAACTCTGACTCCATCAAATTTGACAGTGGCGAGCCAAAAAAACAACGTTTAGGGCCCCAAAACAGCCTAGAAGTACAACAAGATGTGCTAACATGAAAACATACAAAATAAGCCAATTGGAGTAGGCAGGAGGCCACATGTACCCACCTGGAGGATGTGTGGGGATTCAGACAACCCAAAAAGTGTAGAACCCACAATTACAGCATAGTACAGAAGAACGTGCTGATCAAAAAACAGACACGAGAAACCAGTTGGAATAGGTGGGTGGCCACCGATATCCACCTAGATCACTTTTCAAAATTCTTATCAAATCCTTTACTTTTTATTTTTTCTTTTACAAAGGCTTCTCTTAGTTGGATAAGAAATTTTGCATTCACCTAATTTTTTCAGTTTCATCATTAACAAGGAAATTATAGACTATTATGGTTTTCAATATATAATCATATATATGGGAGGAATTCCCTACAACATGAGTTGAAATACCAAGATTAAAATGTTGAAGGTGACGCAAATAATCCCTATTAAAGCTATGGACTCATGATTGTTCAAAAGGTGACGTTTGTAGTAAACCATGGTGACTCAATTGGACCTATAGATTCCTCAAGTGTAGTGGAGCTACACTCATTAAAGGAAAATTTATTGTTATCGAGATCATGTATTAATGACTATATCTTTAAATTAAAAAATATTGAAGTTTGAATTATTTGATGACGTATTATTCTTGCATGATGAGTTGAATCTATTTTGTTCTAAATTTAGATTAGCGTTAATTGCAAAGATTTATCAATCTCTATTGTGGATGCATTTTGATTTAATTCCATATTGTAGATTATCATCATTGAGTTATTTGAGGAAACATAATTGACCTCATTATCTAGATTATAACTCGTAATTAATAATAATAATAATAATAATAATAATAATCTATTTTTAAGGTCACAGCCAAGACAACACACCAAATTGGTGTATGAGACCCCCTTCTTTGTGGGACAAGGGACCCCCCTCCGCCCAGCAATTTGATTGGTAAAGTCTACGAAGGTATACATACCCTACCCCCCTCTGGATTTGAACATGTGACCTCTTAAGAGGAAACACATGTTCTTAACCATTAGGCCCACTCAAGTTGTATTACATCTATGACATGATTGCACTGGAAGGGATTAGTTTACTAATGTTAAGTTACTTTACTACCAAACTGACACGTATAATATATGGAAAAAAAAATTCTCCTAACTTAAGTCTAACTTGTAGGTCATGAAAGATCCAATGATAAGAGCGTCACTGAATTTTTGTTCCAATAGATCACTTGTGCTCCAATATGAAACAAGGGAGGGCCTTGATAGTTTCTAAGATGTCGACTCTCGACCCTCTATTTCCACTCGTCTTCTTCTTTTCTTCCTTCAGATTGATCGTTTGATGTGCAGGCTCTCGGAGATCTACCCTCTCAAACACTTTGACCATGAAGTTGAAAAGGAAGGAGGAGTTGCCTTTATACCAGACCGATCCCTGCACTGGATTCTTCATGGCATTCCTTCAAAGAAGAAGATACATAAGCATATTCATAACAGAAAGAATTCAATCAATATGTTCTCATGGCAATATTGGCGTAAATACTCCAACAAACAACAAAATTTCTAGTATGAAACATCATGGCAGTTTTTAAAGCCAATAAAAAAGAATAAAATGTTGAATGGCCTAGGCCAGTCTTCACTTAGTCTCTACATCAAATAATTCTCATGTTATAATCAACTTATGTCTGATATCTAAAGAACATAATTCTTCTTCGTCGGATCTCTGAAGGTAATGTCATATGTTCTCGTGTTTTTTTAACTATTTTTAATTCCAATTGTGTAATATTATTTGTGCAGTAAGAAATATATTTACCTCTTGCAAGTTCAAATAGCAGTTGCAGGATATGATTTTTTCCCTATGGCCAAAGTCCTCATCCCAACAGAGTATATAAGGACCTTACACCTAAATACCTTAACACCTGCATTTCTACCAAAGATATTAATTATTTCAGTTGTTTGAGAAATGTTCCTACCTATATGTTGTAACTCCATAGAAAATGTAAAGAAGTCTCGTGTTCACAAAAACTAAACAGAAGAAAACATGGTCCTGAAAGGTCTTACCTGACTTAGTTCTATTAAGGTAATCACTATGCTTCTTCAAATGGAATACATCTCATAAGGACAAGGGTCTAGTGCTTCCTTCACTTGTTGCATCATCCTTATCCTTCTTGCTCCTAAGTCTGTGAGGGGAGTGATTCTCATACCATTGTTCTCTATCGTTGTCGTTGGGTACACACCAGAGAACATATTTTGTGTATTACATTTTGCAACCAACAAAGCATTCTATCAACATTTAATTACACATTTGATCAACTGAAGTGAAAGGAACTTAATATTCAAACTTTGTGAGTTTGGTACAAGGCTAAGAGTTGTTCACAATGATGAGAGTAGATTTTGTGAACCTGTTAAATCCCTTGTATCGTCAATATTAAAATATTGCATTTTGTTGCAATCAAATATGTGAATTTGTTATGTTGGTGTCGGCAAGCATGTCATTGACAAATTCCAAAATTTAAATAATTCATATCTATGAAATCAAAGATGTTTGTGATTGTAACAAAGATTTATTTGCATTAAAACAAGGACTTCAATCTGGTCCCATAAATGGAAGAGTGCAAGCTTATTAAGTTTGGAAGGGAGTGAATATATCAATCAGGGTGGAGGTCGAGAAGGCGATGGAATGGTTGTTGTTATGAACCCTTGGAACAAGCACTCGTATTCCGCCAACTACTATGAAATCCTCAACAAAAGAAAAACCCCACCGGTGTGGCTGCAACACCATGACTTCCTTGACATGCTTGAAAAATCTGAAACTTTAATTTTGGTCAGAGAGACCGATAGCGGCAAGACCACAAAGAGACGAGGATCATCTTCAGTGTTCACATCCCTCACCCATCACAGGAAGGGACCGACATGATTCAGAAGCCTTGATTATAGCAAGTGCAATGGCTACATCAAGGAAATCATGACAGATGTCTTGCATGATCGCATTCACGGCATTCCCCTCTGTAAGGTGACCTTTAGGCACACATTCTACCACATGCATCAAAAGGAGCTCTTTGTAGCGACCAAGGGTTTGTACTCAGGACAATTTGTTTACTGCGGAAAGAATGAGGGAGGCTCCAACATGCTATCTGGAGAGAGAGAACTAGCCATTCGGGGTTGGATCAAGGTTGAGGAGAGACTACAGGCACGGAAAGATCTGAACCCTAACCTTCATAGTCACCTGGATCTAGAGTATGGGCACCTTCCAACTATCAGAGATCTCAAGGATTTTCAACCCTCGTGGGATTTTCAACCCTCGGGGTATCTTCAGACCTCGCTCTGTTATGGGAATCAAGTTAAGAGTGATGCAAGATTGAGGCTTTCTTCTGAATATCGTGACGAGGCCAGCTCCGAGACTGTGACAGGATTCCCCCTTCTTATAAATACCATTGTCGGATCTTATCTCTGCTTACATGCTCAGGATTCAGACTCCGTTTTTTAGCTCAAAACCCAAATCCACCAAGCTACGTGCATTTTGCCTTGCTTTCAACAACTAATATTTGAAGGACGACAACTTGTGGATGGCTCTCTAATACTAAGTTATGGGAATCTAAATAACGCAACCATTTCTCTCGATTATCGGTTGCATGGAGGTGATCCATCCTCCACTCATCTAATCTCTTCCAAGCATGTCGTGAAAACATGGATTTTTGTTCCTTCGGGGTCCAAGGCTGAAAATTTCGGAGCAAAGGAGATTTTTGGCTCCACCTTCATTGTGGAGCATGTTAGGATATTTAGACACTTAGGAGTTAGTTAAGATCTACTTGGTCTAATATGTCGTTAGGTAAAAGTGTGTTTCTTTAGTATGCATTAGTATGCATTTGTAGTTAGGAAATCTGACGGTCGCGATATGTTCTCAACATAGAGTGATCTAACGGTTCATACTCTCCTCGATCTTAACGACCATTGATTTGTGGCTTAACACCCGATTGGTCCATGATCTCTATTTAAAGAGCATCGAGGGTCATTTGTCGATGATCGATTGTGAGAAACTCTCTTGTAAAATCTCTCTGTAATCTTTTTCTTTGCATTAATAAACTGCTCCAAGTGGCCGCGTTGGCTGGGGTCGTGGATGTTTCCCCGTAGGGGTTTTACCATGTGAAAAAATCGGTGTGTTGATCTTTGATCTGGTTATGTGAGTGGTTACTGAAGGTGTTCGTCCTCTTTTGGAATACCTATGTTGTCAAACATGGTATCAGATCATGTTTGAAGACCCGCTCCTGTTGTAGATCGAGATCGTGAAGCCGAGTTGCCTCATCTCCATTTTCTGGCATTTTTGTACATTTCTGGGCTGAGAGGACTGTTCCATTGCATCTGGAGCACTTGTTTCATTCAAGAACACTTTTCATTTCACTCGAAAAGGTTTCTGTTTGCCCAAGATACGGCCATTACAGTCAGATCCGGAGGTATAAAGTCTGAATACGCATTTTTTTAAAAAATTTTGTAAAGTTTTGATTTTATTTCGGTTTGTATTTTTTATTTCCGGGCTGCTACTCTTTTGGATCTGTGTATGCTCTTTGCCCCACGCCTTGTGCGATCTCAGAAAATCAGAAACAGATAGGAAAATGTGCATCTTCTGGGTAAGCTAACCGAGATCTAACCCTTCTTGTCATCGAGAAGCGAAATTTTTTTCTTCTGTGAAAAGAGTTTTTTTTTAGCATGCTCTCCAAGGTCGTCTTCCACAACAACAACAACACCCCCAATCCTCCTTCTGAACATTACAATATGTTTTGTTAGACCATTTGGATAAAACTT
>ML794952.1:17197-40671 GCA_009831015.1 Picea engelmannii
TCTAAATAAGGTAGTCCAATGATATCCACCCCTTGGAGTTTTATGAATAGTAGCATTAGCTGAAAAATCGACACTAAATGGTCTTGAATGCATGTCTTTTAAAAATTTCAGAGCACCATCATGCTCCAAATATGTAAATAACACACCATCATAAATTTTGTTTTAAGAGTACTTCGTTAATAACAATATATTTGATTTCTTTTAATCTTAAGGCTCTCCTCTTATTTATCACAACAACTTTTGTTTTCTAAATAAATTTTTAGGTTATTTCACAAAGAGTTAATTATAATATAATAAGGACATAAAGGGTTTCTTGGTTCATGGATGCTTCATTCTCCCATCAATGTTTCTCAATATAATCTTAAATCACAAACCAATATGCACAAACCTTGACATCTTACAATATTTCACAAACCAATATGCACTCTCAATATAATCTTAAATCACAAACCAATATGCACAAACCTTGACATCTTACAATATTTCACAAACCAATATGCTCAAACCTTGACATCTTACAATATTTCACAAACCAATATGCACAAACCTTGACATCTTACAATATTTCACAAACCAATATGCACAAACCTTGACATCTTACAATATTTCACAAACCAATATGCACAAACCTTGACATCTTACAATATTTCATGATGTTATGTCAAGGTCATATTCTTGAATTATTACCACCCAATTTCCTCTCCTCACCCAACACTCTTTGAGTAAATAGTGATATAACTACTAGGTCACCAGACAATAAAATGTCTTTTAAGAATATAAAATATGAACTTATTTAGTGTCTTTATTAGAACATACTTTTGTTTTCCTAAGTAGGATACTTTTTCTTTACATCTTTGGGATTGAGCTCACTTTTCTAATTATTTTTCTAAGGACAATCACATTTTGAATGATCCTAAATTTTTTTATATAAAAAAAATATTTATTATACTCCAAACATTGAAGATTGGGTGGAATTATATATATATATATATATATATATATATATATATATATATATATATATATATATATATATTAAATCTGTCCTTAAATGGTTAGTCCCATTTGAATTCATCATTTTTTTTTATTTAGTATGTCATTCAAGGGTTTGACAATCTCTGTAAGATCATAAATAAATTTTGTACAACGTTAATATTTCCAACAAAAGATTGTATACTCTTTTACTTCAAGGCAACAAGATCTACAAAATAGATTTCACTTTATCTTAATCTACTTGAATCTCATTCTTATAAATAACATCTTCTATAAGATAACATTTTGTTACTGCAAAGATGCTCTTTTTACGGTTTAGACAAATACTATAATTTCTACAATGTTTGAATATTTGTGTGAAATGAGAGAGGTGTTTATCTCCCTTCTTTGATTAAATTGTGATGTCATCCATATAGATGATTGTGCAGTTATTATCATCCCTTGGAATGTGATATACATTGCCCTCTAGGATGTAGCACTTGTACTGATCAAGCCAAATGACATCTTATTATACACAAAGGTGCCCCACTTAATAATGAAGGTTCTTTTGTCTATGTCTTCATTTGCTACTACAACTTAGTTATAATCTAAAAACTTATATAGTAGAGAAATTTAAAAACTAGTTACAATTGGAAACAATGATCCATTGATATAAGAGAGTAATTATCTTTTTAAAAGGCCTTATATTAATTCCTAGTCATTTTTAAAAGACCTTATATTAATTCCATTTTCAAACCAAATTCAAGTTGGCAACTTAGGTAGAGTGCCTAATTCGAAAAGTCATTTTGGCATCAAGTAGCTCTTTAAGTTTCTTCTAAATAGTTGGCTCTAGGATTGGGTGAACATGCCTTTGTTTATACTTTAAAGATATAGCCCTTGGTTTTAAAGGTTTTGTATTTTGAATAATTTTGGTATTATATACCTCTAATTCCTTGTAATTCCAAGTAAAAACATCTCAATACTCCTGTACAAATATATATTTTTCTTCGAGGGTATAACATAACCCAAATTTGACTTGTTTTAGGTCTTGTTCCATGCTTATAGCTCATATTGCTTAACCAAACACTTAGTTTTGAGATTGGAATTATATTCTTTCAATTTTTCTTTGATATCAAACAACTTTTGCAAAGAGAAAAAACCCTTCATAATCTTGTTAGTTTTCAAGTCGATTAAACCATGCTAATCTTATATCATATTTTTAGTATGTTCCTCATTGCCAATGGATTTTTTTTATAAATTCTTGGTATTGTATAGAAATTACATAAGATGAGATTCATCATCAAAGACATGCCATTGTGCAATGTTTTTATTTTTATTTTTAATTAAAGCTTCCTTTCATTATTAATATTTGCTATGTGTAAAAGGATTTAATAAAAAAATAAGATTGTGCATGCAAGGCTCCATAGGCATAGATCCAAAGGAAAAAAAAAGGTATAAGATGGCTTAATCCAACTTGCCCACAATTAAAATTTGAAAAAAATAAGAACAATTGGAATTAAGCCAGAACACTCGGAATCACAAGGGTGCCAACTATCCAAAACCAAAGACATGAAAGCATAAAATACACACGGTAGAAGCCATGGTATAAAGAACTAAGAATAGACCATGCCAATCATTGGGGGAGGGGGGTCATGGTTTTCCCAGGGTGGGCTCCATCCAATTACTGAAGTATCATAATCATTGAACTACATAGGCTCCCATCCATCACAAATAGGCCCAAGGGACTTGGGCCCTTAAGAGATCCCTAAGGTTAGTGTTGAAAGTGGTTGTCATTGTATGGCGGCATTGGGGAGAATTCCTTCCATGCTTGTGGCACTCTCAAACCTATCTACCAACACAGTGGCAGGGCATATTGTCTTTAGTGTTTGAGCCAATAGAAGTGCCAATTTATGATGTTATTGGGCATAGAAGGCCTAAACACCATCTTACAAAAATATTTCTCAAGTATTTTTCAATAACCTTTATGCAATGATAGAAATTAACATTGCACCCACAAATACTTACCTTTTATAGGTATTGTTTCAATGTTAAATGATCAAAACCCTTTATATATTTTTCTACTTTTGAAAATTCAATGATTTACATTGACATGAACTCTTACCATGATTAATGACAAAATGAGTATCTCCCCCAAAAAAAAATCTTATACACATGATTTTATGGTCAATATCCATTTTTAGACTTAACCAACATTTTATATTTAATAATATTGTTAGTATAGGATATGTTTTTTATTTTTTTATTAACAAAATTAAAACATGTGACAAACCATGCAACTACTAGACTATGAATTGCAACTACACTATTTTTAAAACTATCCATACATCCAAACATAACAAATATGTTTGTTCAAAACCAAAAAGTCCCATAGATAATACCTAGTTGAGTTGGGAAGAAACAATTGATAGTGGGTTAACAACCACAATATTGGCAACCTAAAAGTTCTCAAAGTCTCCCTAACAAAAGAGACCAAACTAAGATAGCTTCACAAAGTTTTTGGTCTTGATCTTGCCACATGCTCTATATATGGCTTGTTATTAAATCGCTTCAATCACCATAAGGCCAAGAGAATTAATGTTTCTCTCAGATAAATCAACCTAACAATCTCTTGGTTGTGATGTTACAACATGAAAAATTGAGGATATTGAGTAATAGAATTGAAGGAAAGCAAAGAATGATCACGAGATTGATATTTTCCAACACATCAAATTTCCTAACAAATATACATTGTCAATGTAATCAACAACCTTAGTTTAAGGATGATTTACTTCTTTATTAACTCACATACTACCCATATCAATGACACAACAATTAGCATCAATGATGATAAATGAGATATGATATCAAGTATAAACACTTAAGTGCCAAAGTCCAGGCATTATGTTATCAATTTCAAAGGAGGTTAAAACTTAATTTAAACCCTTAGAAACCCTAAGATACATGTCAACTAGTCAAAGTTAAATTTGTAATGTTCAAAGTGATACCTTGATACCATTCATGCCATGCATTCACTATAATTAAATCATATATACTCTAATATTCACAAACCAATGAAATATTAGGACATGTACAACATTATATTGATAATTGAACAATATATGTCACATGATGACCAATCATCAACCATACATGTATATCAATTAAAGTATATTGATCTATCAAATGCTAAGAATTATGTAAATCATAATTAACCATTCAAATTTGGAGTTGATAATATGAATTCTTTTAACTTAATCAATCATACCTAATTACCACTATATGCCTACAAATTTTTATTATAAGAAACATGTGCTTTAAGATTATCAATTGAAGATTAAATCAATTAAACCAATCACACTTTTCCCTAACTTAAACTTAGTTATTTAAACATTAACCATGTATACCATAGCATGCAAATTAATTAATCACATTTCTTCCTAATAAATATATAACTAAACCGAAGACTAAACCACTTTATTGGATGTTTCACTACATGTAGCACAAATTCACTATTTCATATTGAACCATGGGTAATCTATTTGAACAAAATTTCAATGTCACTCTTACCATTAGAGTCATGAAATGGAATGTTTGGTGACCTAGAAATCATTCTGAAGTTATATATATATAGTCGGGTACTAAAGGAAATTAATGACTTTAATTATTCTTTCGAACCTATGACTAGGATATCTATTCAATAGCTATGAAATATGGTCATATTTATTTAAGAACCTAATCTAGGTAACGTGATGAACTATGTCCCCTCAAATAATCCCATTAACATCATCAACAAAATAATAAAAAATGTATAGTGAAGCGTGATCCATATGCAAAAGGGGATATGAGGTAGAATATCATGAAAACTAGGAATTAGATAAACCCAAAGGCAAATAGCACTCGAAATAAAGATTGATAAGACTTTGCAACCAATCTCAATCCAAATTCAAAACAAAATAGTTTCAATCAAGCATGTGATAGTCATATATAATCAAAATAACCCGATGAAGATCTCATCAAAACTCTTAAAAGTGGCCCCAAAATTAAATATTTTGGGTACAACACAATGCTACAACCAACTTGTACATTTATGTGGCTGGATTTTTTTTTATCATTGTCTTAATGTCTTGGTTGAGCCATATTGTGTCCCCATGATCCATTTGGCATTTTCAACAAACTTGAAGAATTGTGTCGATTAAAGAGGGTGAATATGATTGTATTCAAGAAAAAAAATTGAAGAAGTCATATGTGAACTACTTTTTGTCCCTTAAGATTTAGGGCAAGGTGTTCCAAGGTAAGGGCATGTTGTATATCTAAATGCAACAATTTTATTATGCAAATAAATTTGTGTGTATAAGCAAGTTTGCATGTAAACCCATAGCATAGTTTTGTAATAATTTTTAGTCTTTTTATATTGTGTATAAGGTCACTTAGAATAAAGTCTTAAATAGATAATTATAGTGCTAAATATTTATTAGATAAATAGAATTTTAATCATCTCTTTTGTAAATTGGGTCAAAAGTTAAAGCTTTAGTGTTTCTTTCATATAAATAGGGGTTTTCATTCTCTATTGTGATTTATAATGTTCAGAATTCTTTGTCCAAATCACTAAGGAATCACTCTATGTATAATGTATCATCTCTTCTCAAAGATTCCTCTTCCCCAACCAAAAATCCAAATGAAGAGAAAGGGCGAGTTAAGAGGAATATGAGGTTTTGTTCTCTTTTATTTATCATCTTTCCTCTCATATCTCCTCACATATGTTTACGTTAACCATGAGACAAGTGGTGACATGCCAAAGCCACATGGCTATTTTTTCGTTTTTTTCATTTCATTTTTAATCTTTTTGAAGTGAGTTCCCTCTTATCCCATTTACATTCATTCATCCTTTCATTTTTAATATACTATGTCCACTTTGTGTTTTTTAATGCACAAATTCCCTTGGCTTCACACTTGTGTATTTAAAAGGGTCACTTTATTCTCGATCCCCCTTTATTAATTTTGTGTTATTTTACTTTCCTAAGTATACTATGGCTATGAAGGTCATACATAAATATTATTTATGTTAGAATAATATTAATGTGCTCTTTTAGAGTTGTGCACATGTGAAAAAAACCTTAGGCGTCGTTATTCGCACCGCAGGCCTCCTCCAGATTGCTCTTGATGGATTCTCTGGCAGATCTCATCGCAAGAAGGGTTCCTTCCTTGGATCCGCCTTCTCTCCAAGTTGATGGCTCGTCCTTTCCTCCTCTACGCAAGCTCGTCTTGGCTCTCTTCTCACAACCTCCTTGAGGCCCTCCTGCTCAACAAATTTTGGCCGGTCGCTCGTCCCCTCCGCCCCTATGCAGTTCCCCCGAGGTCCTACGTGGAGACCTGATGTCGTATGTTGTCACATATGCTGAGGTGTCTTGGAAAGAAAGGTGACACGTATCACGTGGAAATGGGCAAATGACACAACCAAATTTCATGAGATGAATGCCACATGTCCTGCCTCGTGTGTGTGCCATGTGTCTCAACTACTGGTTTCCACGTGCTTTGGCACTTCGGGCTTCAGGAGTTTCAACTGTTAGTGCTTTGAACCTCCCTAAGGAGAATCGCCGAAGTAATTGATCTGTCGCCACGTGTCCCATCTGATAGATGGTATAGATTTACTTAGGGACTTTGGTTCTTTGGTTCTCTGGGAATTTCGAACGTGAAACCTGAAAATCGCCCGGAGGAAAATCCTCGAAGTGAATGATCTATTGTCGCGTGTCGTAGCCAATAGCGGTCCAGATTCACTTTAGAGATTCGGGCTTCGAGTGTTTCAAATGTGAAGCGTGAAGATCTCCCGGAGGAAAACTCCCAGAGTGAATGATCTGCTTCCACGTGTCTTTGTTGATGTATGGTCCTGATTCATTTCAGGACTTCGGGTCTTTGGCTCTTCAGGAGTTTCGAATGTTTGTGCTTGGAAAACTCCCGAAGTGAAAATCGTCAAAGTAGATGAATTGTCACCGCGTGTCATGGTAAATGAATGACCCAGATTCTCTTTGGGAGTTCTGATGACTCTTGATGTTAAACTATGTGCGATTCTTCACCCCCGAATGGATGACAACCCTCGATCTAATTTGCTTGATAGATCTCCACCGTTGAAACTTTCCCCTGTTTATTTCGGCAACCCTGGCCCAAATATGACCGTTCTAAGTGGTCACATTTATCCACGGGCATTTCTTGCATATGAAAAAACACTTGGTGGACTTGTGGTGAGCTTAATCAATGGGAAAATATGATGACAATTAATTTGAACCCAATCCGACATATATTTATCCTTCGAGAAACAAATACAGACATGCGCAATGACTCAAAAACGAATAAGGACCAAGATACTTAGTAATGGGAAAAAGACTAAACCAACCAAAAAAATGAAAATGACAAAGGCAGGGTCAAACAAGAGGAGAAGCAGGGGATGCAGACCTAGGTTATAACATTGGCTCCAACTGGGGATAGCTCGTCCCTATGAGGTGCTAAGAACTGTAGATCGGCGCCTTGAGATTAGATAACTTACCTTTCATCACTTACCCTTGTTTCTGTCTGTCAGCCCCGCGTATCTGTTACTTTCCCTTAGTCATGCATTTTATTGAATTAAAAACCGAGACTACACCCCAGTGTGTACATTGGGCTATGGAGTCTCTTATTCAAACAAGCTACTAAAAACCACATACTGAAAAACAATCTGCGAACTAAAAATTAAATGCTTGAACTATGAGCTTATTCTCCTACTACCTACTCTATTCAGCTGAAAACCAACACAATCATGTGTAATTCCACTTCCAATGAAACCAAGAAAACATTTGACTAAGAATCGTAACTATGTGCAGGTCACTGTTTAGAATAATCCAAAGAGGATATATCAAACACGACAAAAATCTAGCAGACATCTAGTACTTACAGTTGCAAATGATGATCATGGTAAAACTTTCAACCTTTGGGACTTTGGAAAAATAAGAATCCATCCATCTCGCTATTGGATCTTGAAACTCATGAAAAGCCTCCAACTGGTTGAGAGGACAAATTTGTTGTTATGTTATATCTGCATTATAAACAAGATTGAGTTGCTCCCGTCCTCATTGAAACAACTCATGAAAGTCATGTAATTCACAACCATAAAGTGCAGCAAAACACCCTTGATACTTCTCATATTGTTGTTTGAAATGAATGGGTATGTCTCCTGCATTGTTGGCTTGTCCTTGTTCTAGCTCTAGAATTTCATATTCAGACTTATAGATTTCCTGTTGCTCAACAATTTCATAAGGAAGGGGAAAAACATGGTCGTGACCTTCAACATCACTTTCCTCATAGTTAATCAAATCTTTATGAGAACCTAGAACAACAATTGTATCATAACAACGACTATCTGAGTCATCTAGAATAATGCAATATGTATCCAAAGCCTTGTTATCATCAATTTTAGAATTAATGTAATTCCCAACATCATCCTTTCGAATAAAAGGATCAGAAGAAGACTCATATGTAACCGAATCTTCCTCCACTTCCTCAACAGAAAAGTCCCCTTTACTTTCACTACTAGAAGAACTAATAAGTGACTGTCGAATATGAGATTCAAATTCTTCACAGCAGTTCTCAAAAAGTAAATCAGCTGGAAAAAACCTTTTATAATGCTTATTGAATGCAGCATGGAACTGTTCCATGGAAGAGATGCTAGCAAGGGGCAAGGATTGATACCACTCATGAGCATCTCCCTCTAATGAGTACATGAACATCTTCATTAGTACATCCTCATGATGTATTCCCCATTGATGCATGAGTTCATGAAACTCAAGCAAATGCTTAGCAGGGTTGTCATCTCTATGTTCTCTAAATCTGGGCAAAAAATCACCCCACTCATCTATAGTAGAAACAAAATTTGGAAAACCAGGAATAATCGAGAAATTTAAAGGAGAAAACCTCCGAGCCAAGATGGCTTCCATCTGAAACTATGACTTCTTAAAACTGTGGAGTCGTCAGGTGAATGATATGCATTCTGAATGTGTCTGGTATTTGTTCACCATCAAATATTAGATCTGATCGTTGTCGTTCTCCCAGGGAAAGATATTTCGTTACTTCATTCCCTGACAATGGCGCTAGAAGATGTTGGTCCTAAGGTTTGCACTTGACTGCTAAAGGGAAAAGCTAGGCCACCTATCAGTTTAGAATATTGTTTCTTTACTTTTTTGTTTGTTGGTCAGAGGGTTATTCTATCAAGACAAAGGCAAGGTTGGGTTTGCAGAATGATAAGGATGAGGGCTCTCCTTGGTTGATGGCACACTAAAGACAGACCACTGAAATAATAGAAAATAGAGAGAAACAACAAACTGCTCAATGAATAATCTGTTGTAAGAAGTTCAATACTCAAAATAATATTTCAAGACATAAAACATGTATCAAAACACAGTAACTCCCACAGGTTGCAAAGACGAATTTTCACTAAAGCATTAGTTGTTTGACAGGTTGTGTATCAGTAAGAATAAGTCACACAATAGCTGAAAGGAAATGAAAGCACATTGCACAAATCAAAATTGTATTCAATACGAGAATAAAAACACATAAGAAGTTGAACAAATCACAGTCATCAAGAATATGTTCCCCAAGTAGAAATATTTAATCCATGCATAAAACGAGTCCAACCAGTCTATTGTATTGCTATTCTTTCCTCAAAAATTCCGACCTTTGCAATATCCAAAAACTATCTATTTAAAAGAGTTGCAGAGGCTCTTGTCCTTAGGGGACTGAGACCTGAATTTAGGGAACTGTTCGTAAACAAATTATTAACTGCACTAAGATGTTGAATTTAATCGGCAAGAGTGGTTTTTATCTCACACAGAAGGCCACTCTTTCATCTAATATAGGAAAATGATGGACTTAATCAAAATAAAACTACTACTATCTCTGAGACAAAACTGATCCATGCTAAAAGAAATGAATGGCCGAAAGTGGGCATCGGAGTGACAGAGAAGAGCTCTGTTGTCAAGCGATGGCATGTTTGCGAGTTGTTGGAGGCTACTGGAGATAACTGGCTGTGTGAGCAGATCTTGCTGAAGTGCGTCTGGGACTACCCTGCGTCGACCCGTGACAGAGACTGACTCTCTGTCTGTGTCTGAGATTTCACAAGCTAAGCGCAGTCTGAGTCGACTGTACTCGACTCTTCCCCTCGCTTTTACTGTGATGATTTCTTGTGAACAGAAAGTCAAGGAGACATGCGTCCAATGGAAAGATGGGATAAGCGGACGTGGAGGTATATGTCGTGTGAAGAAAGATGTCACAAGGTGAGAGGAGGTGTGAATACGATGGAGGTATCTAGAGCGTGGAGCTGGCAACACAGAATGAAGGATATAGGTGGCGTGAGTGGAGGACAAGTGTCGGGTGGCGAGAGGAGCGAGAGTAATGAGTGGGATGAGTGGAGGTGACGTGAATGTGACATGGTGTCATACAATCACGTGATTGCAGAAGCTGTTGAGGGTGGTTTAGATTCAGACTGCCTTTGGGCCCGCAATTCACCAGAAGCTGTCACGTACCCTTCCAGAGAAACTATGGTTTAAATTGTGGGACTGATCTGGAAAATTAACGTCCGGGAAATTTGCGTCCCCGCAATGAACTATAGTCGTCGATATGATTACGATCTATCTGGGTGATATTTACCTGCTGCAAGAATCGACAACTCTTATTTACCTGGGATCAATGGTTCAGATTCACTTTGGACTTTCGAGCTTTGGGAGTTTTGAAAGTGAAACATGAAACATCTCCCAGAGGAAAATCTCTGAAGTGAATGATCTTTCGCCACATGTCATGATGGATGAACGGTCCATATTCACTTCAGAAGTCTAGGTTTCAGAAGTTTCAAATGTGAAGCATGAAAATCTCCCGGAGGAAAATTGCCGAAGTGATGTGGCGACCTGATGTTGTATGATGTCACAGATGCTGAGGTGTCTTGGAAAGAAAGGTGACACGTGTCATGTGGAAATGGGAGAATAACACAACCAAGTTTCCTTAGATGAATGCCACGTTTCCTGCCTCGTGAGTGTGCTACGTGTCTCAACTACTGGTTTCCACGTGCTTCGGCACTTCAGGCTTTGGGAGTTTCAACTGTTAGTGCTTCGAACCTCCTAGAGGAGAATCGTCGAAGTAACTGATCTGTCCCCACGTGTCCCATCTGATGGAGGGTCTAGATTTACTTCGAGACTTTGGGTCTTTAGTTCTCTGGGACTTTCGAACGTGAAACCTGAAAAATCGCCCGGAGGAAAATCCCCGAAGTGAATGATATGTTGTCGCGTGTCGTGGCCAACGAACGGTCCAGATTCACTTCGGAGATCTGGGCTTTAGAAGTTTCAAATGTGAAGCATGAAGATCTCCCGGAGGAAAACTCCCAGAGTGAATGATCTTCTTCCACGTGTCTCTGTTGATGTATGGTCCTGATTCATTTTGAGACTTCGGGTCTTTGGCTCTTCGGGAGTTTCGAATGTTTGTGCTTGGAAAACTCCCGAAGTGAAAATCGTCGAACTAGATGATCTGTGGCCGCATGTCATGGTAGATGAACAACCCAGATTCTCTTTGGGTCTTCGACAGTTCGGGAGTTCTGATGACTCTTGATGTTAAAATCCGCGCGATTCTGCACCACCGAATGTATGACAGCCCTCGATCTGATTCGCTTGATAGATCTCCACCGTTGAAACTTTCCCTTGTTTATTTCGGCAACCCTGGACCAAATATGACTGTTCTGAGTGGCTGCGTTTATCCACGGGAGTTTCCTGCATATGCAAAAAGACTTGGTGGATCTGTGGTAATGTTAATCAATGGAAAAATATGTTGACAATTAATTCAAACCCAATCCAACATATATTTATCCTTCGAGAAATAGATACAAACATGCACAATGACTCAAAAATGAATAAGGACCAAGATACTTAGTAATGGGAAAAAGATTGAACCAACAAAAAAAAGAAAAATGACGAAGGTAGGGTCAAACAAGAGGAGAAGCAGGGGATGCAGACCTAGGTTATAACACCTGATTTGGGTGAGGCTCCCAAATGTGCCTCTTCACTTTTGGGGTCAAGCCTCTCTGCAAACCATTGGGAATGTCCTTGGAAAGTTTCACAGCATAAGCCCAGAAACAAAGTCTGCCTTCAGCACCTGAAGTGAAAAGCAAGGAGCCAACTCAACCAATTGTACCTCCTCCAGATCAGGAAAGAGTTACGTCTTCACAACCACCTTCTTCTCAAAGTTGGGTCGATCAAGCAAATGAAGAGAATGAGAAATCCAAGGATTGGACGCAAGTGGTAAAAAAGAAAAAACCCTCTCATACAAGGAAACCGGTGCAGACACGTAGTCAAACCGGTTCTCCGAAATAAAGATAAGCTTCGGGCTCAGAAAGTTAGCTCAGGAAATTTGAGTCTCTTTCATTGTTTGGACTCTTAGAAAAGTATACATTTAGGACATCGATTTTAGACAATATGTACAGGTTGTGGACCTGAACTATGTAGATTTTCCTACAGTGGTTATATCATTGCTCTTTTAATATAATATACTTGTTCTTGTTAAAAAAAAATATTAATGTGCTCGTTTAACCATAGAAAATGCTACACCATTGTCACCCAACCATAGGCATAAATCCACCCCTGAGCACCTTAACCTTTGACGAAAATAATGATCCCAGGAAGCCACACCATAACCCACAGAGGACCAAGAGAGAGTGCACATTTTCCAAAGGTAGCACACAAGATAAAGATACTAGAAAGACTGAACAAGAGAAAAGTTCCCAACTGCAGTTGTTGTTACTCCTCCTCCAAACTTGAGCATTGTTTCTAGTTTTCTGAGTGAGAGTGTGTACAAATTTGCCAAAACGTCCTCTATTTATACTAATCTGTCCAGTTATTTTTCTGGCTATGCCGACCTAACTTTCTGGTAATTATATTTTCTTTTTATCTTTTTCCTGTGGAGCCAACTATTCTTTTTGGAGGATAATACCTAAATATTATATATTCTGCTGAGTCGACTAGTCTTCTAGGGTTTTCACACATGTGTTTAGGGTTTCTCTTGCTTCTGGAATATTCTATTATAGTCAAAGGTTACATATGGAGGTTAATACCTCCCGTAGCTACCATAATATCAACACTCCCTCTTAGCTAGGGAGGTATTAATGGTCTCAAACACATCCATCCATCTTCACATGGCATGGGAAAGACTCACATAGTTTTGCAGACCATTCTATAAGTAGCATCATCATGTCATACATGGATACACCCATGTGGACCTATAAATATCGTATAGGTGCCACAACCCACTAAAGAACACTAGAGCTACACCTCATAGTGTGTGTCACCGTCATAATCATGGGATACACCCACATGATGTGCTCACCCATGGCTACACCCATGTCGTGAGTATCATCATTACTATCAGAATCATCTGGTAGCAATCTGGCATCAAAACATATCATCACAATATCCATGAGCCTTATTTAGTTATATTGATGATCCATATCCACCACCATGTGTCTAGCACCTTGGGTCATTCTTGTCTCATGACAAGAATCATGACCTCATCGAAGCCACATTCACCTCATAGTTTATTCTCTCATAGCATCACTCCATGAATGTATTTAGCTCTATGCTATCAGACACATGTTTCTATCACCTTGGGTCGTTATTGTCCCATGACAAGAATTATGACCACAACAGAGCCACAAAAATCTCATGGCTTTCCTCTCATAGGATCACTCTATGAATGCATTTAGCTCGATGCTATCAGACACGTGGAATTGCACCTCAAGCACCTCGAGTCTTTAGTCTATTGAAGACTACATCGAGGCACATCTACTCTGGATGTAGATGTTCCCTATCTCCCCTAGTTTGCAGCACAGGTCTTGTGGAGATAGAGTCGACCGGCTACTCACCTACTCGTGAAAGTTTCAAGGCATGACACAATTCACACATAGGAGATTTAGCAACAACTAGAATCTTCAGTGCGTCGAAGATTACATCTGGGCCTATTCCCACATGATCAAGTATGTTTGATCAATCTTGGAATATCGACACGATGATGCAATCATCAATACTCCCCTAGGGAAAAAAATTCATTCCTTCCAATCTTGTCCCATACATAGGATTGGTGCAAATGTCAATTATATGCTCATCTATGGATAAGTGATGGAGCCTCTCCGCTCCTTCCTGCACCATGTCTCTGATGAAGTCTTGCAAGATCCTTTGAAAATCCACTTTGCCTCATATATTGCGTCATTGGCTATGATATATGACTGAGTGCTATATATGTCTTCTTCCCCACTTGTCTGGAAATCTTGCTCGATCCCAAGTTGAAGTAGCACCCCAGGTGTTAGATCTGTTTTCTACACTCCCAATCCAAAAATTGTGTATCCTGATAACCATATTTCATCACCGGAGATCAATCATATAGGTTCTTGCATGCTGTGTTGTAATCCAATAATATGGTCATGGCTCAACCATATACTGGCACAAGGTGCTCTCTACAAAGCAAATGCCTATCACGTCACACAAATTCCTCAGATGTGTCATCATAGGTGTGGCCATGGAATTCATGTCCATCACGATAAACCTCTTAAGTATCCTCACTAAAGATCTCATATGGTGTTAGCCAGGCTTCCAATCCCAATATATTTGGTCAAGATCCTTCATCTCAAACTTTGAAATCAACTCCCTCTAACTAAGAGAATCCTCAGACCACACTTCCATCTTCTACATGCCCCTTTGCATTCTGAAAAGTGTCACGAAACTATGTTGTCTTCTTCTTGATCACTGACTCTATCTGAGTCTGACTCCCTCTCAAATTTATCTCTTATGACCTGCCCGAAACAAGAAACAAGAACAAAAAAATCTCCATGGTATCCTCTATGAAAGATATCTTTCTTGGAGTCTAAGTCAATAACCAAGAACATCTCCTAAAGGAGATCAACTTCATCTTGTAGACAATAAGCATTTACATAAGAATAAGAATATCTCCTAGAGAGGAGATCAACAAGTGTATCTCTAGTATTAAGGGGCTAGTATAATGATCATAATAATGCCATAACAACTAGAGACATATCAATTTTAAATGATCAAACCCGGAGTCTTCACTGATTGTTCCTTTGAATGTATTGAATCCAAGATCATTGCTTGGACAAGGTCTCTTGTACATTCCCTGCAAAAACAAACTCATGATTTTGTTGGATGATATAACATGAAAAGCATATACAAGTGCATACCTTTGAAATTTGCAGCATCATTCAACTTGTCTTCTAATCTGAAACTAGACACCATCTTGACAAGAAGAGGTCAGAAACTGAATAAAAAAGGTTCAATTATTAGAACAAGCTAGAAACCCTAAAATTTCAACTTTGACCACAATCAATTTTGACCAAAAGTCGACCTTTAACTATGACCAAAAACTCAAACTTGACGTTTTTGTTGGCTGAGGGCACCAGAAGGTGTGCTAGGCTAGGGCGCACTAGAATACCCAAAAATTAGGTCCAATGCTTCAATGAAAGTGCCCAAATATTTGGATTAGGGTTTGTTGCAGCTGCAAAATCAAAAACCCTAGTTGCAGCTACAACTGGTGCCACAACGATCTTAACAAAGAATTTCCACGCTACCTTCCAGTGGTTAGATTGTCCTAAAGGTAGTGTGTGCCTATAACCTGTTTTAATAATATGAATGTGCTCGTTTAACCATAGAAAATGCTACACCATTGTCACCCAACCATAGGCATAAAGACACCCCTGAGCACCTTAAACTTTGATAGAAAGAACGATCCCAGGAAGCCACACCATAACCCACATATGACGAAGAGAGAGCAGACATTTTCCAAAGGTAGCACATAAGATAAAGATACCAGAAAGACTGAACAAGAGAAAACTTCCCAACTGTAGTTGTTGTTGCTCCTCCTCCAAACTTGCGCATTGTTTCTGGTTTTTTGGGTGAGAGTGAGTGTACAAATGAGCCAGTACATCCTCTATTTATATTAATCTATCCAATGATTTTTCTGGCTGGGCCGACCTGACTTTCTGGTAATTGTATTTTCTATTTATCTTTTTCCCGTGGAGCCGATTGGTCTTTCTAGAGGATAATACCTTGATATTATATATTCTGCTGAGCTGACTTGTCTTCTAGGGTCTTCACACATCTGTTTATGGTTTCTCTTGCTTCCGAAATACTCTATTCTAGTCAAAGTTTACATATGGAGGTTAATACTTCCCACATCTACCATAATATCAACAATTTACCCACTTTAATAATCACAAAATACTACCTTCTTTATTCCTCCTTGGAAAGCACTTATCTTTGGCATGTTTTGAGATGACATAATGATAAGGTTGGAGGGGGATTTACTACTCGAAACATTGAAAACCAACTTCACCAAGAAATTATGGAGATTATAGGCATGAAAAGGGGCCCTAAAATTCAAAATATTAGCAGTCACCCAAGTGACATGAATGTTATAGAAATTTAAACCTTAGAACTTTCATGTGAATGTCTACCACCCGACTAACTATGGTCAGTCAAATAATTGGTAGTATTGTGAGGATATAGATATGGAATTCACCTTAAATGCACCTGCCCTTATGCATCTCATTCTTGTCTATTGGCATGAATTGATGTATCTTACCATGTATATGTTTTACTGATTTCAAGCGGTGGAGATAAATTCCCAAGTGGGAATTCAATGCAAACAATCATAATTCACATCTTCAGGAAAAGTTTGTCATTGTGTTTCAACTGCCCTTTGCTTTTGTCAAGTGAATTTGATCCTTGCCCCTTCTTGACTTGGTATTGTATTTAGGAAACAATGCTCCCTTGCACATGCCAATATGTGACAATGGGAGATATTTAATGTCTTTATGATATCATTTAGCAATGCCAAGTGGAGCTCACATAACTCAAGGCTTCATTGGAGGCTAGGTAGACCACATAACACACCTGGAAAGGGTCATTGATACTCTCTTTGTTTGAAAACACATGTATTCCAACAAAGGACGAACACCTTTAGTAACCACTCACACAACAAGATCAAATATCAATACACCGATTTTTTAACGTGGTAAAACTCCCGCGGGGAAACATCCACAACCCCAACCAGTGTCACCACTTGGAGCAATTTATTAATGCAAAAGAAAAATATTAAAAAGATATTTACAAGAGAATTTCTCACAATCAATCATCGACAAATGACCCTCTATGGTCTTTAAATAGACATCATGGACCAATAGAGTGTTAAGTCACGAATCAATGTATAGACATTAAGATCGAGGAGAATATGAACCATCAGATCACTCTATGTCGAGAACATATCATGACCGTCGAATTACCTAACTACAAATGCATATTAATGCATACTAAAGAAACACACTAAGAAATACAATTTTACCTAACAACACATTAGACCAAGTTGATCTTAACTCACTCATAAGTGTCTAAATATCCTAACATCCCCCCTTAAGAAAAACTTGGGATAGGATTGAAGGATTTACAAAGGCGGCGCAATAGGAGAAGGAAGGAGGCATTAGAGCCTATCCCCCCTTAATGACAACTTCCTAAACTCCTAACATAGATCGAAGTTTTGAAAACTTTGCTTCTGTAAGAGACTTTGTGAAAATGTTTGCAACTTGATCTTATGTAGGGAAAAATAGCGCTTCAATAACTTGATCAAGAATGAGCTTTCAGATGAAGTGCATGTGGAGCTCGATGTGTTTGTTGCGATGATGTTGAATTAGATCTTTGGTGAGATTTATGACACTCTGATTGTCGCACTAGAGGGTTGTTGGATGATACAACTAGAATTCAAACTCTGAAAGGATCTGTCGAAGCCACGAGGCTTCTTGACTTGAATTAATCGTTGCTTGATAGTCTACTTCTATTGAAGAAAGAGCAATACCCAATTGTTTCTTATAGGCCAAAGTGACAGGTCCTGAACCAAGGTAGAAAACATAACTTACAATAAACTTTCGATTATCATGGTCACCAATCCAATTTGAATCAGTGAAACCAACCAATAAAGGAGTCCCCCCTGAGATGTAATGTATCCCAAACCGAACTGTACCCCAAACATACCGAAGTATCCTTTTAGTTGCTTTCCAATGGCTTTCATGGGGTATTTGTATATACTAGGAAACAAGATTGACAACAAAGGAAAGATAAGAACATGTATGATTCAAGTATAAGAGGCTATCAACTAATTGACAGTACAAAATGGCATCAACTTTGAGAGAAGTATAAGTGGCAACAAGTTTGACTCTAGACTGGAAGGGAGAAGGGGTTGGTTTTGAATCTTCCATGTGAAATCGATGAAGAAGGTCACAAGCATACTTAGACTGGGAAGGAAAAATTCATTCCTTGGTTTACAAAACTTGGAGGCCAAGGAAATAGTAAAAATAACCTAAGTTGGTCATTTCAAATTTATTTTAAAGGTTGGTTTTCACATGGTTTAAAATTTTTGGGTCACTACCAGTGACGATAAAGTCATCAACATAAAGACAAAGTGTTATAAGGTGGCTTCCTACTTTCTTGGTATAGACATTAGGGTTAGAATGACATCTAGAAAAGCCGATATCAAGAAGAAATCTCTCCATTTTGGCATACCAAGCTTGAGGAGCTTGCTTAAGACCATAAATAGATTTCTTAAGGAAACAAACAAGGCTGGAGTCATTCTAGACATAGCCAAGAGGTTATTCCATGTAGATTTCTTCTTGAAAATCCCCATGCAAGAAGGTGGATTTGACATCCATCTAATGGACCTCCCATTTATGTGAGCTTGTAAGAGCTAGAGCAAGGAAGATGGAATTCATTTTGGCTCCAGGGGAAAAGGTTTCATTACAGTCAATGCTTTAAAATTGGAGAATACTTTGGTGACTAAATGAACCTTGTGTCTTTCAACACTTCCATCTGATGCATACTTAGTTCTATAGACCCATTTACATCTGAAAAGTTTTCTTCCTTTTGAAAGAGGTACAAGATCCTAAGTATCATTTGCCATTAAAAAACAATACTATTTTTTCATTGTTGTATCCCAATATGTATGACCTGAAGTTTATGCAAATGTCTATGGACCATGAGTCTCTGAAACTTGAGCCAAAAGAGAAGAATCTCCTTGGAATTGTGAACGTGTCTGGTGTTGATCTGAAGGATCACTGACAAGATCACCAGTTGCTTCTCATGTTGAACGAACCCATCTAGGAAGCAATGGTGTTGGTGCAGGTCCATGTTCAATGGACTCATTTGGAGGAAGGTGAGCAGGCAGAGGTGGATTTGCATCCTCACTATCATCATCTGAAGAAAAAGAAACCATAATAGGAACAAAATATGGCACAAACGTCGAAGATGGATTATAGGTCGAAGAAGGCACAAACGTTGAAATAGGCTCGCAGGCTAAGAGATGTTCATCAAATTTAACATATCTTCAAATAACAATTACATTTAAATGAGGTTGGAGAAGTTTGTAACCTTTGACATCTTCAGAATAACCAATAAAAATACACTTCTCACTTTTAGGCTGTAAAGATTTCCTTTTCTCATCAAGAATATGATCCCATGCTACATTGTCAAATACACAGAAGTGGCTTACATATAGCTTAATGTTATTCCATGCTTCTTCCGGTATTATATTTTTAAGAGCCTTTGTGGGAGTGCGATTTACTATGTAATTTGGATTGTCAATGGCTTTCGCCCAATACTTTAGACTCAATCCCTTAGATTGGATTATACAATTAGCCATTTCTTTTAATGTGTGGTTCTTTCTCTCAACAACATAATTTTGTTGTGGTGTATATGGAACAATGTGTTGCATTTGGATGCCCTGTGTAGTGCAGTAACTTGTAAAATTATTGTTCACATATTCCCCTCCATTATTTGTTCTTAACCTTTGAAGTTGATGTCCATATTACCTTTCTACAAGGGCCTTGTAGGCCAAAAAATTGTCAAAAAATTCACTCTTGAGTTTTAAGAAGTAATCCCAAGTGCGTTTGAAAAAGTCATCAATGAAAGTTAAGAAATACCTTCACCCAGAAAAAGAAGGAGAATAAAGTGGACCACACAAGTCACTGTGAACAAGCTGCAAAGGGGTTGAGGCATGCCAAGAGCCATGTTTGTCAAAATTGTCCCGATGATGTTTGTCAAGAACACAACTGACACAAACACCGTTTTTGAAAGAAACAAGAGGAAGATCAGTCACCATCTTTTGATTACACAATTTTTGCAATGAGTTATAATTTAGATGACTAAACTGGTCATGCCAAAGTTTGCCTAACTCATCACTATGAGCAACAAAAAATTATGGAAAAGATGATGACCCAAAGTTGTCAAACTTGTACAACCTGGTAATATCATAAGGAATTTCAGTTGCAAGAACATGCTTAGGATATTTTAAATCCTTAATTACAACTTGGTGAGGTGAAAACTCTACGGTTTTACCTTCACCTGAAGGAGTGATTTGATATATTGATAGAAGGTTGCATGAAAGACTTGGAACACATAATACATCATTGAAGTGACCATTAGCTACCTGAACTTTTCTAGAACCTACAACACTAAGAGATCTATCATCACCAACAAATATTTTCTTGGTGTTACATTCATTTAGATAAGAAAATATGGCTTTATCCTTAGCCATATGATAAGATGCTCCAGAATCAATAAACCACTCATCAGAAGAAGAAGAAGTAGAAGTTGCATTGAAGGAGAAACCAGAAGAAAAAAGTGCATGTCCGTGAGAAGAAGAGTTAGAAGAAGAAGAATCGATATTGATGTTGTGCTTCTTCATCATTGCTTCCAAAGCTTCCATCTTCTTAAAAAATTTGGACTCCATATGGCCATTTTTTCCACAAAAGTTGCAATGTCTGTCAATCTTCTTATTTTTAGATTTTTCTCATTTGTCACCATTAAGAGTGGAAGCTGGCTGAAAGGGTTTGGGACCCTTGTTTTGTTTGTTGTTGTGGCGAGGATGTCGCTTCTTGGGATTCTTGGATTTATCTTTATGTTGGGCCACTAAGGCTTTGTTGGATATACCTGCAGTGCTGATCAATCCAAGTTGCACAAGCTTATCTTTTTAATGAATTGGAGAATCACAAAAGGAATCAAGAGAGGGTTTTTCATAAACACTCCATAGAGATTCTCTAGTGGCATAAAAGGTAGATACAAAAACATAATATGCACTACCAAGTTTAGAAAGAATAGCATTTATGCATCGATCTTCTTTCAGATATAATTGGAAAACTATACACAAAAGTCTTAGTGCTTTGAAATTTGATAAGTGATCTTCAATGCAAGAAAAATCATTTGGACTTAAAGTTGTTAATTGATTTTCCAACTGGTGAGCTTGAATAATATTGTATTTACCAAACACAACTTCAATCTTTTCCCAAGATTTACTTGCAGCATTAATTTCTTTAAGATGAAACTTTAAATCATGAGAGATAGATATTTTGATTAGTCCACGAGCTTCATCATTCCTATTAATACATTTGGGATACTTGTCATCATCAATGGGTTATTTTTCTTTTCCCAAGGTAATCCGGTACAATCCTTTACTTCTTAATAAATCCTCCATATGAGATTTCCATTGGAAGTAGTTGGTACTCGTAAGAAAAACATTATTGAGAGAAACCATATTAAATATGCAGAAAAAGATGAAACTGATGGTCTCGATGGAAAGATCTTGAAAAAATAGGCTATAAAAAAACGACAGTGAAAACGAACTTCAAATGGGAAAGTTATGCTATTTTAAAAAAAATGCATAAACAATAACCAAAGAGCCACATGGCAAGTAGAAGTTGGTCCACATGGTGATACCCCTCCTTCTAATAATCTCACTTTTACAAATAAGTTGTTTATGAAGTGACCTACTTTTATAGAATAAGCAAGATCACTTTTACAAGGAAGTTACTTCATGAATGAAAGTTGCATGCAAAATAAATAACTTAAAATAAAATATTAAACTACTTATAGTGATTCACTTTTATAATTTAAGTGAAATACACTTTACAATGGATGCATGATTTTTTTCCAAAAAAGTAACAAAAAATATATTTGAACTCAAGACCTCTTACTTAATAAAACAACTTTTAACCAAGTTAGCTCGTGAAAAACATATTATATTGTTTAGAAGAAGGATTGGGGTTGTTGTTGTTGAAGACGGCCTTAGAGAGTGTGCTCATAAAAAACCATTTTCAAACAAGAAAACAATTTATCTTTTTGACAACAACAATGGTTAGATCTTGGTTAGCTTACCTAGAAAATGTAAATTTTCCCTCTGTTTCTATTTTACCAAGATTGCACAAAGCGCATGGAAAAAAACATATGCAAACATGAAAACTATTTCTACTATGTTTCCGATTTGCCGAGATCACATAGAGCGTGGGGAAAATAGCATACGCAGATCGAAAAGAATAGCAAACCGGAAATAAAAAATAGAAAACCAAAATATTATCTCTGCAAAAATTAAAAGGGCGTATTCAAGCTTTATACCTTCGGATCTTACTGAAATGGTCATATATTGGGAAAACAAAAACCTTTTGGAGTGAAACAAGCACTTTGGACGCAATGAAATAGCCCCTGCATCCCATAAATGTACGAAAATGGCATAAACTAGAGATGCAACAACATGGCTTCACGATCTCGATCTACAACGGGAGCAGGTCTTCAAATGTGCTCTGATCCCATGTTTGACAACACAAGTATTCCAATAGAGGACGAACACCTTCAATACCCACTCACACAACCAGATCAAATATCAACACACTGATGTTTTGACGTGGTAAAACCCCTAGGAGGAAACATCCACGACCCCAACCACTTGTAGCAATTTATTAATGCGAAAAAAAAATATTACAGAGAGATTTAAAAGAGAGTTTCTCATAATCGATCATCGACAAATGACCCTCCATGCTCTTTAAATAGAGATCATGGACCAATCAGATGTTAAGCCACTAATCTATGTAGCCATTAAGATCGAGGAGAATATGAACCGTCATATCACTCAATGCGAGAACATATAGTGATCGTTGGATTACCTAACTACAAATGCATAGTAATGGATACTAAAGAAACACACTAAGAAACACGCTTTTACCTAACAACACATTAGACCAAGTTGATTTTAACTCACTCCTAAGTGTCTAAATATTCTAACACTCCTAACAGATAGTTATCAACCACACCACATTGTTGGTCATAAAGGTCAAGCTTGAAATTAGGTTTCACATAAAAATATTTATAAGCCACGTCTATATTTCTCTCATTGACAGTGATTGTGAGAAATGAATATAATATGTGTACAATTTATGTCGCAAAAAGGTTTTATAATAAAGATCCCACAAACATCGTGTTCTTTGAGAAGAATATGCATAATTGAAGGTCACTTACATAACAAAACCAAAATGGTCATTGTACAAATCCAACATAGATCAAGGTTCATTGATGTGCTAAACTTGTTCACTACTTCCCTATGGATGAGAATCATATTAGAGGTCAACG
>ML794952.1:40946-56265 GCA_009831015.1 Picea engelmannii
AGCCACATTATGTCTAGCTAGCTCCAAGAATTTGTGTTCCTCATTAGTGGTTGGATAATAGAACAAAACAATTCATTTCATAAGCTCTATTTGCTTCCTTCTCCTATTCCTCAATAAACCATTTCCAACTGCCTTTCGAGGCACTCTACTTATTGCATGTTTAGTTGGGGTCAGGGTGGTAAAGTAAGGTAGAGAGAGATAATTACCAACTCATAATTTATTTTGAAAGAACATTATTTTTTTGTAGAAACATTTGGTGAATGTTGTTGAATAGTCAACCTAGACAATGGACTCATCTCTCCAAACTCTATGTAAACATTAGACAGTTAATTCTCATTCCCAACACATGTTCCATAGGGATTTTCTTGATTTTTTTTGCAAGAGTTTAATTCCCAAATTTTGATCTCACAATCCTTCAATTCCCAAGTCAAGGGGTGTAAGAGATAGAGGTTTTCAATAAGTAATGCTAAAACGTTGAAAAACTATCATTGAAAAATGATTTAAAAAAAAAATCAACTTTCTATATGTGAGATCTTATGGGTCTTAGTGAATTAGCAGACATCTTAAAATAAAAAACCCACTTTTAATTTTCAATTTTAAAATTTAAATTTGATGAAAATAAAATATAAGGTAAATATGAATATTGACTTAATAATTCTATATGTGAGATCTTATGAGTCTTAGTGAATTAGCAGACATCTTAAAATAAAAACCCACTTTTAATTTTCAATTTTAAAATTTAAAATTGATGAAAATAAAATATAAGGTAAATATGAATATTCACTTAATAATGAAGTACTATTTTATATGTTTAATATTAAAGTTGAATATATATCAAATCTTAAAATTTTAATATGATGAAAATAAAATATAAGGTAAAATATCTATATTAATTCAATAATAAAATTCTATTTTAAACATCTAATATTAAAATTGAATATATATCAAATGGAAAGAGATAATGATTTGACTATCATCAAAATATAAGGAAAATATTTATATTAACTTAATAATAAAGTTTCATTTTAATATGTTTAAAATATTAAAGTTGAAACATTTAATATTAAAATTGAATATATATTAAATCTTAAAATTTTAAGTTGATGAAAATAAAATATAAAATATAAGATAAATATTAATATTAACTCAATAATAAAATCACATTTTAAATATTTAATATTAAAATTAAATATATATTATTTTAAGTTGATGATGAAAATAAAATATAAAATAAATATCAATATTAATTTAATAATAAAATCACATTTTAAACATTTAATATTAAAATTGAATATATATCTAATGGAAAGAGTTAATAATTTGATTGTCATCAAAATATAAATATAAGGTAAATATTTATAATAACTTAATAATAAAATCACATTTTAAATATTTAATATTTAAATTGAATATATATTGGAAAGAGTTAATAGTTTGATTGTTATTAGGTAAATATTTATATTAACTCAATAATAAAGTTTCATTTTTATATATTTAAAATATTAAAATTAAAACATTTAATATTTAAATATATATCAAATCTTAAAATTTTAAGTTGATGAAAATAAAATGTAAAATATAAGATAAATATTAATATTCACTCAATAATAAAATCACATTTTAAATATTTAATATTAAAATTGAATATATATAATTTTAAGTTGATGATGAAAATAAAATATAAGACAAATATCAATATTAACTCAATAATAAAATCACATTTTAAATCGTTAATATTAAAATTGAATATATATCAAATGAAAAGAGTTAATAGTTTGATTGTCATCAAAATATTCGGTAAATATCTATAATAACTCAATAATAAAATCCCATTTTAAACATTTAATACCAAAGTTGAATATATATCAAATGGAAATGGAAAGAGTTAATAGTTTGATTAAATATTTCCATATGATCATTTTCTTAGTGGATTTTCCAAAAGTTAGACATATTTTTCGATTTTTCCAAAATTGATTTGCCTATCCATTTTGTTCATTTGTCAACGTTCCTTGTAATTTCACCATTGGATTTCATGCAATTGGTTTTCCTCCATCCACTATGTTTTTGGCAAACTTTCACAAAAGCAACCTAGATATAAAATGAAGGTTTAGTATTGAGTCTCCAAAGTTATAATGGGTTTACTAGGATATTAATACAATGTTCCAAAAGCTCAACACCAAATTTAAATAGATTTTGTGTCAAATCTCTGGTTAAGTCTACTTTCAAGCAAGCCAACTTGGCTTGATCTCCCCAAGTCATATTTCATGGTGTTTATCTAGACCAACTAAAACTGGGTTCCATGGATTTGTGTTTAATGCCAAAGATTCTCAAAATTGCTATAACACATTAGTGTTGTCCTATCATTTTTAGTTGGTTTCTCAATATAAGTTTATTAAGTGTATTTTGTTCATGAAAGCACTTTAAGAAAATTTACTTATGTTTATCGTCCCTAAAGCTTTGTACTATTACCGATAATTATCTCATCAAGGGTGGTTATTGTTTTCGATATCAATTAGGTTTCCAATTCCCTCCTCTTAATGTTTGTCCAAGTTTGGTTCATGGTGTTGCATCTTGTTAGACCAAGCATTAATAAAAAGTCATGCAATTTTGATAACATGCAATAGAGTAAGTGTTCATGCAATTTTGATAACATGCAATAGAGTAAGTGTTCATGCAATTTTGATAACATGCAATAGAGTAAGTGTGCATTTGACGCTTCTATGAGACAACATATTAATAACAATTATAACAACCCATAACTTCATAACAATGGAATCATATATCCATGCATACATATTCTTATAAGATAAAAGGAATTTTTCATCATTTATCCTTGAAGAACCTTTTAATACAACTATGCATTACAACATATAATTTTACAATATTTGCTTAATATCCTCTCACTTATAATGTTTGTCATCCTATTCATAACTTAGTTGTTAAAACCAATAAATCCATATAGTTCATATTTTTCAACATAAATCAAGCAACTTCATAGCAACACTTAAAACATGTATTATAATGAGGGATACAATAGTTATTCAAACATCAATATTGTCATTATAGTGGCGCAAACAATAATTGTACATACATCAATATTGTTCTTGTAGGGGCACATACATTTTTCTGTTTCACAACATAAATCTAGGCCTTAACAATTACACATGCCTCCCAACATAACCATGTTTGTTTTAATGGTTATTTTAAAATGTGCTAAACAACATGCACAAAAATATAAATAAATAGTATATGTGAATTGTGAGTTCATAGAATATCATCAAGTTTGATATTGCCTTCTAAAGTAAACCAACATAAATCTAGGCCTTAACAATTACACATGCCTCCCAACATAACCATGTTTGTTTTAAAGGTTATTTTAAAATGTGCTAAACAACATGCACAAAACATAAATAAATAGTATATGTGAATTGTGAGTTCATAGAATATCATCAAGTTTGATATTGCCTTCTAAAGTAAACCAACTTCTAAAATGTTATTGCCAAGTTCATACAAAGTTTGGATTTGGTGTCGCAATCGATCCCCGAGTATTCCTCTTCCTTTGAAACCCATCATGTTGTATAAAGTGTCTATAAGGCTATGCGAAACTCTATTGTATACTCATGTAGACACCCTTTCTGTCCAACTACACTACCTCCCTTACACTACCTCTCTTATTGTTGGTTACCCAAACAAACCTAGTAGGGTGACAATTTAATCAGAATAAGTTTGTATGATTATACAAGCTCTTATCAATGCTCATACAAAAGGGAATTAAGATCAGTTCCACTAGTGAAATTTGAATAACCCTAAAAGAAAATAATCGAACTAGTCTTCCATTGATCTAGCTCACCAATTATGACCACTAGGATTTTATTAGATAATCTTGAATGCAACTAGATTACTCTCTTGATCATTGTACCTATCCTTCACATTGAAACTATCCCCAACGACAAAATTGGTGGGGATTTTAGAGAGAGTAACTTTGGACTAATCTAGATGCTAGCAAATAATTCAATATATGGAATAGTCAAGAAAATGTCTCTAGCCACAGTGGTGCCAAATTGAAAAAAAACATATTTTTAATAACAATCTACTTTAGCAGGAACCTCAAGTTCATATCATACATGAATTCTTTCTTTCACTACATGTAGAGAGCGTGCTACTTCCAATAGATTTTTGGAATGTTACGAATAAGGTTTCTCCATCTTTTTTGTGCACAAACCCTTACTACTAATTTCTTTAGCGTGTTCTTCCTCTTTTCACCCTACTAAAACTCTTTTCCATATTTGTAACACTCGTTGATTTCTACAAACTTGTTGCTTCAAAAATATTCTAAAAAATCTCATGGAGGAGAAAAGAACCCTTCCCTTTTACCTCTGCAAGTATTTATCCCTTCTCTAGGTGGTTCCTTGTTTGTAACCATAACAAGGGATGGGTTTGTCAATTATGGGTTTATTGCCCAAACCACTTTTTTGCTCCACCCTATCCTCATTAATGGTGAGGATTTGATCCTTCATTGGTCCTCTCTTCTCAACAATGAGTCACTATGCCCACGGTGTAATTCCCACAAAGCATTGATCACCATTACCTTGGAGACGCAATAACCATACACTTTACATTTTCACATATGATCATATTTCTCTCCTTCGATTTTATCCTATGTCAAAACTAATTAAATTATATTTTCCCTTGTATTTTATGAAACCTTAGCTTTCTCATTATTTATTTGATATTGCTTAAGCAAATAATAATTGAATACAACCAAGTTGATTTTCTCAATCGGTGTGGAATAAGGCATGCAACCAATCATTGTGAAGCTCACAATGCCATCAGTTCCATCGTCTTCGCTTGAAACTACCATTTTCTTACTCTTTTAATCACTTTTCTAAAGAGGGGTGGCAATTGCGAGGGGGATCATCCTCGATACCAAGGGACAACTAGAAACAACTTACGCTTGGGGTCTAGGGAAGTCGACAACTAATCAAGATGAGGCAAATGCTCTTTTTTAGGGTCTTCTTCTAGCAAATGAAACCAGAACAAAGTCACTACTAGCTATAGGCGACTCGAGGATAATCATCAATCCGATGATGTCGAAATCAATCACGTTTGATAACAAACTAGGTTCTATCCTAGCTCGAATTTAGAAGGAGGTTCACAAATTTCAAAGGTCTCATTCTATCTGGTTTTAAGAGAGCACAATTATCAAGATGACTCTCTAGCCAACGAGGCCACCACACTCAAAATAGGGGTTCTTTGGAAAATGGGGGTTGACAACATCAAGCAATACTTTAATTCTTATAGGCCTATGGACTTGGAGGCACATTATATCATAATAAGGCACCATTTGTCACAATATCGCCATCAACAAATTTCAAGCAAGGTACTTAGATACGAAAGGACCTGCCCTCTTTTCTCTTGCAAACTCTAATTTAGTCTTGGTTGAATTCTTGAACCATCCGGTAAGGTTTATTAAGGGAAAGGTGGGATAATGGAGATTTGTTTGGGGAAAGAGAGCAACATTGTTTGGAATAAGACAATCTGGCTCTAGAAATATCACCTAGTAAGAGTTTGCTTTAGCCTCTAGACTATGCTTTGGAATTTTTGTTTGATGGATAAAGCTTCAGGGTATGCTAAGTGTGGTCATCACTTTGTTCTAGTTCTTGAAATTCTTCTAGGTGTTTGGTATCACGGTTCTCTTGCAATCTCAGTCATTGTCTAGCAATTATCATTTTGGTGTTCTCAACTTTGGTATCTATGAGTTGTGGACTCTTGGTGCCCTGGTCGTTGTTGTGTATGTGGTGCAACGGGTTGGTTTCCCTTGCGTCTTGAAAACAGGTTTCCTTTGGACAAATTTCTCAGTGCGATAGTCTCAGATACCTATCCAGAGCTAGCAGTGTTTTCTATGTGATTTATCCATGGACTATATCGGGAAGCTCAAAAAATTTGTAGGGTTCTCAAAGTACATGAAGAATCCATCCAAAGCAACAAAACCTTTCTCTTCTCCGTGACTACCAAAGTCCATGAAAACAAACATCATCGCACCTCTCAAAATGCAATAATTATGAACACTTTGGTCCAACACAAGCAACAAATAAATGTCTTGGAGGTAGAATGCTCTATGTTACGAAATATGGCCAACAATCTTAGCAAAAAGATTTCATTCCACTGCTTCCAACCACAAGATGTCAACAAATTCAGTCCAAGTAAATTTCAAGGAGCAAGATATTGTCCATCAAATGATGGAAGACATGGATCTAGGAAACCATGAATCTCATACTTCCAACATTGGGCAGGAAGAAGCCAACAATCATCATGTTTTTCATTAATCTTTGTTTCATAAATCGATATGAATCCTAGTTGTTTTTCTGCGGCTTTATACCCGTAAGGAATTTTGGAATGTTTTAATTATGGACATTTGTAAACTTTGTTTTTGGCATACATGGACTAGCTATTTTGTTTGGAAATCCAAGCCAACAATATTTATGTACTCCTTGTTGTTTAGCTCTACTACTACAACGTTTATAATATAATTTCTCCACTTTCAGTTTTAAAAAAAAAAAACACTTTTCCAAATTCCATTGTTTAATTATTGGACCATCACAGTAGGTTGATTCTAACTATCATGGAATATCACATATGACAAGTTATTGCTTAGCCATAACACTTCAATATTACCATTTATTTTTCAAATGACTCTATACTCACTTTGTGCAACGAATTGTTTGACAACTCATCAGCCTTAAAGACCATAGTGCACCCAAGGCTTCCATTGGCATGGGTGAAAACATTGAAATGTAATTGAATACACTTACACATTGTCTCAAGGCATCAAAACATTGTCGCTAAGAAAATTAAAAATCGTGGTTGCATAATTCATTATAACATTTTTGTGTATATTGTAAGTTCATAAAATTGATTTGGAACAATGTTCATAATAATAGGAAATGACATCTATCAAGTAATATGGTATATTTAGCCTAAGAGGTTAGCTCAACAGATGATCACCAATGTTGTTGGACATTTGACAAGTTCTATGTCGACAAAATCCCCAATGCAAATCCCCTTAGGTGAAGTGCACTAGTCTACATTGATGAATTTATTAGAAATACCATTCATGAATGTAGAAAAATATTCCTTTGATTTCTCCAAAAAAAATTCCAATAAAATATATTAATAATTAACTACCAAAAATGACCAAGGCTCAAAAGGCAAAACATTGCACTACCACTTTCCTCTACCCTTAAGGCAAAACATTGCACTACCACTTTCCTCTACCCTTAAACCCTCAGTTATCTACCTTCCACCATTAAACATTTATTTTTAAGCCCTAACATTAACCTTAAACTCGAACCCTCATTAATCAACACTATAAATTTAGTTATCTACCTTCCGCCATTAAACATTTATTTTTAAGCCCAAACATTAACCTTAAACTCGAACCCTCATTAATAACACTATAAATTTAGATGCTTGCATTGAATTTTGCTTGTGCATGTGTTAGGGGTGGTAGTATACATGAACTATAATTATTTTCATTGGCCATGTATCTTCTTCAACATTTATTGTCTTGCAATTAAAATATCCAGGTAATATATTTTCATTGGCCATGTATCTTCTTCAACATTTATTGTCTTGCAATTAAAATATCAAGGTAATATATTTTCATTGGCCATGTATCTTCTTCAACATTTATTGTCCTGCAATTAACATATAGTTTCCATGACATAAGAAACGTCTTGTAATTAGTATTCAAGGCATTTCTATTGAATGTAAACATGGAAGGAATGGTATCGATGTTGTTTATGATTATGAGACATTGATCCTAATCTTCAAAATGATTAACATGCGTGACAACCTGGACTCCAATGATAAGAAGGATAATGATAGGGATGAGCATGGCAACGATGATGATAAGAACTACTAGAACAATCTCGACTTTATCTCTTGAAATTTATAGGTCAGGCCTGAAATTTGACGTTCCATAGGATGTATTTTTTATTTGAACCCGTATTTAACATGTGGATAAGAAATCCACATGTTGACGTTTAACTATGTAGATTTCCCGTCAAAATCTGTAAAATCTATTGTAGGTACTTACACTTTAGAGGCTTATAAGTATATACGACCTAGGTTAATAACTATAATTCATGGCTTCAACGTTCAAGAAACTAGGTAGGGGCAGAGCTGTGGCATTATCGTTGATGACACCTAGACAATGTGAGTTGAGGGAGTAAATGGACACTCAAATTCTAATTTCCAATGCTCTTGGGTCTTCTTCGCTTCAGCGTCCAACTTTGCTCTATGAGTGTGATTTCCAAGTCTTCTACTGATCATGAAAATGAAATTTACACATAATATACAAAATATTTTAACATTTATGATTTTGGATAAAATGTGAAGTGGCATTCATGAAAATAAATTAACCTTCTTCTGTCGAGAAGAAGGGTGAGTAAATTTGAAATTTCAACCTACTTGAGGTTCACTCGTATACTCGTATGAAATGTTACAAGATTGAATTGAGTATTATTATTTTGAAAATTCTGTTACATGAAACCGAACATAAAAACACACTATCCAAAATCGACCTAGCCAAATTAAAGAAAAACAAACAAATAATTAAAAATAAAACAAATACTTATAAAATAAAATAAAACTTTAAAAACAAAAAAAAATACTAACTACTAAAAACAATGAAAATTAGAAAGTACATAAAAAGTCAAACTTAAATAAAAATAAAACAAATAATTAAAAATAACTAACAACTAGAAAAAACAAAAAACAAAGCAAGTTAGAAAGTAGAAACAAAAACAAAAATTCGGAGATCAGGTGCTTGACAAGACTGCAGAGGAACTAGGGCGTCGAGGGATGCTCGTCACCACGTGGCCAATGGCACGCACGTCGAAGAACCTTCCCTCTCGCAAAGATAATGTCGTTCTTGATCATGTCAGGGACATTTCCCTGCGGGATGAGGACAATGCGGCGGTGGATTGGGGCGAGCACGATGGCGATTGTACCATCGGACTTTCAATTGCCATTTCTAGCAATGAATTCCCCACACATCGTGGCCTCAGCACATTTGAATGGCGATTTTTCATAAACCTGGGCTCTCCAGGCCACAGACTTGGTGTTGTTTCTCGCATCCTCCACATTCGGTTTTCTGGGCATCAGTGTATTTGGTTTTGCATTAGTCTCTGGTCCTTCATGGCTCCTCGGAAGCCGAAGAAAGGCAAGGTTGCCTCCCGCCCTTCTAAAGCTGCCTCTAACGCGGCTGCAGCAGCCTCTGCTTTTGCGGCCACCGCCGACCCCTCCGACCAGGCTTTCCTTCAGGCGCTAGAGGAAGATGTCAAAGTCAAAGAGGACAATGTAGTTGACGAGCAGGTGGGATGTTCGTTCCAGAGCTAGGCTCCAGCCTTCCCGGGATACTAAATTCCTCCGCACGCTCGAATTGTATTGGCACACTAAGTCCTTCGTGGCCCAGGCTATGCTCGCAAAGGAACTTAGAGTGCAAGGAATTCAGGCTACGGTTAGATGCATTGGAAAAGAAAAATCGGTTGTTCAACATGTCGGCTTCTCAAAATAATTCTCCAGCGGTGATGGGTGATGGGCCGTTTATAACTCGCACTCAGGTTCCTCGAGATTGAAGGATGTGTTTATGTTTTCTTTCAGTTTAGTCAATTTTCATTCTACTATAGTATGCTTAGCTATTTTCACTTGGGCAATAATCCCACTGTAGATTTTTTGGACCTTTTATGTTGGTCAGTCTTAACAACACAGTGTGGTCTGGTTCCGCCCTGGGTAGGCCAGAAGTTTTGTGATTTTGTCAAATTAATCAAGGACAATAGGATGAACTCTTAAGCCTCTCGTTTTTCCCTACGCATATATTGTCCATAATATAATATAAAGAACTATTTGCTTACAAAAATAAAATTAAAAAGACAAACAAAAAGAAAAAAAAAATAAAAAATCTTAATCCTAAGAAAATAATCAAATAATAAGCTAAAAGAATCAAACACTGCCTAAGCTAGGAAATGGCTAAAAATGCCAAAGCTAAAATACTTTAAAAATCCAAACAAAACTAAATCACATACAAAAGGCTCTCTATACACTTAAAATAATCGAAACAAGGTGTACTAAAAAGGGACTAATGATACAAAACAAGAACACCAAAATTCAACTATACACTTAAAATAATCGAAACAAGGTGTACTAAAAAGGGACTAATGATACAAAACAAGAACACCAAAATTCAACTAAGAAAATTTTAATTTGACTAAGAAAATTTTTAAGACATTTAAATCAATAATAAACAATAAACAAATTAAAAAGAAGAAATAAACAATGTTCCACCAAGTTTCTAGGATGGGAGAGCGAAGGAGATGTACACGGGGAAGTGTGGTGGGAGATGAAGAAGAAATTCATGGGAAGTGTGGGAACATCCCAAATTTTAGAGAAATTCATGGGAAGTGTGGGAGCACCCCAAAATTTAGAGAAATTCATGAGGACATGAAAACATTGGGGTCCTTAGCATAGAAGTGCCTATCTCTAAAATTATAAAAATAATAATGATAATAATAAAATCTTAAAAATAAGAATTCATCCAATGCAAATTCATCATTGTTTCCACTATAATCCTACCTAACATCCACGCCCCTGGAAAAAGGCATCCCCCACACTAGGGAAATATTTCCCCATGTGTTTCCCCAAAAGGGGGATGTGGGTAAATGTTTCCCCAAGTGTACCCCCACCCTTGAAACATGGGAAACATGGTGGGTGCATCCTTGTGGAACATTGAAAATAAATCACCAAAAAATAAAAAGACAAAAAATAAAACTAAAAATAGGAAAGGACAAAACTAAATAAGGACACCGAGGAACGCAACATCTGAAATAAAATAAATAAAAAAACATAAATCCTCAAAATTATAGAAGAAGATACTTACTTGACAAAAACTTACTAAGGGTACCATTTGAATGGTTTTGAAGAATTGGGAGCCATTCTCTAATAAGATTAAGGTCATCATCCCTTTTAACACAATGGTTGGCCTTCACGACTTCCATGCTTCCCTAACATGCCTTTCAAAAAAAAGTGGTCATCTCTAGTTAAGACCTAAGTGTCCTCAATACAACTATCATGCTTTTATTTCTTGGAATGTTCTCCCAAAGTCGAGGACGGTATATGATTGTTAATAATAGCACCTTATGCTTCTTAACTCACTTGTATTGACCTCCTAGTGTCGTCAATATAGGCAAATCCAAAATATCAAGGAACGCAATAGACCCATTTTTGCAATTGTGGGTCTAAAAGTTCTTTAACCGACTTTGGGAAACTTGGGATCGTATTATATATAGTAGAAAAAACGTTCTAACCCACTGCTTTCCTAGGATTCTATGAAACTTCTCAGAAGTCGCATGAACATATGGGAGCACTACTTTATGTTAAGCCTTGGTTTCATTACCTTGCTCGAGTATTTCGAGCCTTCTGAAACGGCTTTTTTAAGCTGTTGTTCTTCTTACCCCCTATTCTTGAAAACCTCAATCAAGCATTGGTTCCCCTGGTCTATATGCTCATTATCTAAGATTCTTGGGACGAGTGACAAGGGTCCTGATTATCCCCAACCTCTGGGATGGATGATGGGAATCAGCATGAAAGCATTACTCTATGGGTTTTCTTACAGTATCCCTGATGGATCAAAGAATCATCCAACTTTCTAGAGATAAGGACATCTAAGAACGGAATGGGATTGCTGTCCTCTAATTTCATAGTAAATGGAATATGTCCTGATTGGCCATTCAAATGCTCAACAAATTTGCTGAGGTCATCTAACCCAAAGATCAAGGTTAAGGGGACAGGATTCAAGGGCCTTGCCCTCAAAATGCTCCATGAAAAGATTTGCCACCACCAGGGATAATAAAGACCCCATAGCAACCCCACGAGTCTGCCATAGCAACCCCACGAGTCTGTTCATAAAAAACACCTTGAAAACTAAAAAATGTTGATCCAAGACAAATCTCAACTAATTTGGTTGTCTCAGTATCTGTTGATTATTCAATCCCAAAAGCCAACATGCCTTAGAAGATCATTTAAGCATATTAAAATGAATGACAAAATGGCATAATTTTGCTCGATATCTCTCACTAGTTTAAAAGACCAAAGCAAGCTTGAGTGATATCCATACCAATTTCAATAAAATAAAACTTTATAAATAAAGAATCCAACCATATTAAAGCCAGGAAAAAATCTTGGCAGAGAATAGCGCCAATATGCTAAATTTACCACCAAGGATGTATTACAACCAAGCTACCATTGAGTTATGACAGGATTGGCATGAAACTGCTATTGGATCTCAACCAACAGAATATAAACACATTGTAAATAGGAGTAATGAATGGATGTTAAACATGGCAAACAACGAGAGTTAATTGCAATTGGAGTTATGTTGACAGTTAGAAAGTAATTATGCTTTTCAATATGAAAATATAAACAAAAGATAGGATTAGCCTGGTACGTTACCTTGAGTGGTTGAGTGTTGTAAATTACAAGCAAGAGGTCTTGGGGTCAAGTCCCCAGACTGGCTGCCTCAGTGTTATTGTGGACCTCACTCAATATCCCTGCCAGATAAGGTGCACTTAGTCTACGCCACCCGCTTTACATTGGATAGCATCCTTGGAATGAGGGAAGTGCCCAGGGGTTTCCCAGAGATATTTTCCATGGAATCGGAAATAAACAAAAGATAGGATATGGATTGAGAACTAATTCTCGTAGTTACTGGCTATCCAATGTAATGCCAATCAACCTCTGAATAATAGAGAAGATGGTTGATCTGCAATTCCGTGTTGGTGTTTGTTTGTGATGGTCTATCATTACCTTCTGATGCAGCCCCCCTACTCCCCCGTAGGGCTACACGACCTCCTGGTCAAGGATCTCCAATTCTTGAGTCGAATGACTCCCTAGAACCTTAATGGTCCCCCTCTGTATCTAAACACAGGCCCTTTCGGCTTCTTGGTGCAGGTCTGATAGCACCCGCAACCTTCCCTTTCGCTCTACTGCGAAATCTCAGAGTACTGAACGTTAGCTCTTTTTCTGATAAACCCCCTCTTGATATGACCTTGGGCGGTGCCTTCTTGTGAACATGCGATTGCAGGCGCGACCAATAGCGGTTTGGGATCAAACTGCTTTTCGGCCCGCAATTCTCCTCGAACCTCCACATGTCCTCTTGGCAAAACCACGATATGGATTGCGGCCCGCCCTCAAGGTTTTAAAGTCCTCGCAACTTATGTCCCCGCATTGCTACGGGATCGTCGATCTCGCGATCTTGACGATACTGTCTGAACTGGCGGTTCAGATCTGCGCCTTTCAAATCTACGGACCAGATCTGCTCCTTCTGAATCAACGACTGCGATCTCCTTTCGCAATTCTGAACTTCAAAGTTTTGAAATCTCAAACCTCGCTTTTCTCCGTACGCCAATCTTCTAGAGTTGACGATCTACGGACACTTGTCCTCACAATCAACGATCCCGCCTTCACTTCGGGTGTTTGACCTTTCAACTCAGATCAACGGTCCTACGGCCCTCCTCTCGATCAATGGTCGAGATCTCCTTCAAGTCTTCGGACTTCTTAGATCTCAAATCTCAAACTTCACCCTTCTTCCCAATGCCTTTTATCCGAAGGCTATAATCCATTGACGTGTGTCCACTTGATCTGACTGTCAACGATTACTTCGGGTCTTTACCTGGAGTACATGGATCTGTGCCACGTCTCTCTTGTATCTAACGGCTCTGAATCACTTTGGGAGTTTACCCGGAGTCCACGGATTCACGCCACGTCTCCTCTAGATCTGGCGGTCTAGATTTACTTTGAATCTTCGAGTTTCGGCAATCTCAAATCTCAACTAAAACCTTACTACAGTTTACCTAGAGCTCACGATCTGTTGACAAGTGTCCCCGTGCAGATCGACAACTCTCGGCTTTTCGGCTATTCGAGCTTTGGGTGTTTCAACGTTTCACCTTTTGCCTCCCTCTGGATCTCGCGACCCATCGACACGTACCCTCCTGGATCTAACAGTCCAGATTTGCTTCGGCTCTCCAGCTCTTCGCGCTTCGGGAATCTCAAGTTTCAAACTTGCCTCCTCCTGAGCTTACGATATCTGACGGCTCAAATTCACTTGATCGATCACGCCTGAGGTTCATTTCGGACAATCTGACGGCTCAGGTCTACTTCGAATGATCGAACGACTGAGATTCACTTCGGATTTCTGGCTCTTCGGGCTTCGAAAATCTCAAGTTTCAAACCTTGGTAGGTTCTCTCTCCTGCGCGTACGAAGCGTTAAGGCTCGCGCACCTTGCTCTGATCAGACGGCTCTTGATCCTTTGCTCTACGAATCCAACGACCATTATCACTCCTCCCGAGCTTCTGATTTCTTCCGACTTGGAGGATTTCTCAGTCTTCAAAGGTTTCGAACCTTTGCTCCTCCTTACGAGTCCGACTCTTGGATCTCGTCAACACTTATGAAAAGTGCTATCCCTTCTAAGCTTGATCCTTAAAGGATTTTGACTTCCCACGCACTCCTTGCGTTCTCGGGATTTCGATAACTCAGATCGAAGGATTTCTTGAAAAGAAATTCTTCTCGCCCACCTGGCGTTCCTCTGTTCTGATTCTTCTACGCCTGGTCGTTTCTTGACACTGTGCACTCCTTGCACCTGATCTAAGTTTCCTTTGTTCTCTCTGAACTCCTCTGAGTCAATCCGAGACTCAATCGACGCACTCCTTGCGTTCGAGATGCACACCTTGCATACGAGTTTCAAAAGAGAAACAATTGAAACTTATCCAGTTTCGTAACAAACTCATACTATCAACTTCTCGAACAATCATACATGAACGAAATGAAATAAATCACATACACAGAATATAACATTCATTTATTCATACATCAAATGAACACAGTCCAAGGATTTGGGACAATTCTGTCTGTTCTATTCATTCATGAAAACAAATTACATAATCTTTCTTCTACTCTATTTTGTTCTATTGATCTCTCTAATCTCTATCTCATCATCTCCTAATGCTTTTACAATGCAACAACAAACTATCTAAGGACCGGCTCCACGAGCTCTCGTCGTCCTGTCTGTAACCTATCCTATCAAACTCTTAGCGGTTACCTACTTTGTCCTATTACAATAACTATCAGTTATTGCCAGATAAGAGTCAACACTCAATATCTGCAACCCCTTACAGTCCTGACTCCTTCACGACTTTACAAACACGGCATATTTAAAAATGTTGTTTTCAAAATATCTCAAGTTTCAACAACTCGATTTACTCC